>QEPC01012762.1:67572-80849 GCA_003113815.1 Sphenodon punctatus
CGTCTGAAAATACCCTTTGTTTTTTGTCCCTAAAAGAGATGGCGGGTTATGACCCTGTATCGAATTTCACAGACTTAATGCAATAAGTATCAAAAACAGGTACCCGCTTCCTCTTATTCCAGAACTGTTAAATCGGCTACAAGGAGCTACAGTTTTCACGAAGCTGGATCTACGGGGGGCTTATAACCTGGGACAAATGCAACCAGGGGATGAATGGAAAATGGCCTTTCGGACCTGGTATGGGCATTTCAAGTACCTGGTAATGCTGTTTGGCCTTGCCAATGCTCTGGCGACCTTCCAATGTTTTATCAACGATGTGTTGTGATGTCCTGGATGTTTTTTTGATCATTTACTTGGATGACATTCTAATCTACTCCGCAACAGAAGAAGAACACCTAGGACACGTGAAGACAGTCTTGCAGATCGTACGCCGACATCAGTTGTTCTGTAAACTAGAGACGTGTGTTTTTCATGTAAATAATATAGAGTTTGGGGGTTTTGTCATTTCCCCATATGAAGTAAAAATGGATACCAAAAAGGTGGATGCCATGTTGAAGTGGATTGCCCCTCCATCAGTAAAGGTGCTGCAACGCTTTCTCGGCATCACAAACTTCTACCTGCAATACATCCCTAACTATGCCAGGCTATCTCAACCCCTCACCAAATTGTTATGTAAAGGAACACCATATGAATGGACCAAACAACAGCAAAAGTCCTTTGCTGCATTAAAGACTGCCTTCACTCGCGCACCCATTTTACAGTACCCTGACTTCGAGAAACCGTTCACTGTGGAAACAGATGCATCAAATGAAGCAGTAGGAGTGGTACTCCTACAAACTGGACCTGAGGGAGGTAGGTTATTACCCTGTGCCTTTTAGTCCAGACAACTGACTAGTGCAGAGAAAAAATACACAATACTGGACCATGAGCTCTTGGCTGTAAAAGCCACCTTTGAAGCATGGCACCACTGCTCACTTTGTCCCCTGTAAGGGACTTCCCTCAGCCAGCCAGACTGACCACCAGGGGGGTCACAGCAGCAGGAACCCCAAAACAACCCCGACAGCCCAAACTGCTTCATCAGCACCGCTGGAAGTACCACGGGAAGACTGTTCCCTGCCGCCAGCAACACGAGCGGCAGCGGGACCCAGCAGGACAACAGAGAGCCCTCTGACACGCCTAGGCACATCCTGCTCCATCCAGGAGGACACGCGCCCTGCAACCCAGCCACAGCACTCAGAGCACCTGCACCAGCGTTCAGTGCTGGTTACAGGGGGTAAAAGGAGCCCGTGAAATCCCCTTCCTTGCTGGTGATCAGTGCTGTTAGCCTGTGAGACTGGCCCCAGACCCTTTAGCTACTGTGACTGTGCATGGATCCTAGACCTGTGAGAGAGTGTGATAGAGAGAAAGAGAGAGAGAGAGAACAAATGTGGTGTGTGAGTATTTGTGTCTAATTGTGTTCTCCTTAAAACCTTGTCCCCTCACCCTGGTTACCTGGATGTTCCCCCCTTGCATGTGCGCCCTATCCTCCTTCCCTGTCCCTGGGTCCCACATCTCTTCCCCCACTCCATACAGCTCCTAGGGCCCGTACCCTTGGCCATGGTTCCGGTGTGGGTGGTGGATTGGGGTGTGCCTGTGCATAGGGTGTTCCTGTTGTGGGACAGGCATTGTTCTTTGCCTCCCTGTGATGATCTAGGCTGGGGAGGTTTCCTTCCAAACACCAATTATGATCCTGAGGAACTTCTTTACGAGCAAGTGCCATTGCCTCCGGGGTCTCGACCCTTCCCTTTCAGGAAAACCATCCCCTCCCTCACATCTCCCCAACCCCACCAGACCTGGTTTCAGACTAGTAACAGTAACTGTCCATTATCCCGTAATGTGGAAATAGTAATGGCAATGCAATAAACCGGTTAAATGTTGTGTTATTATCCAGTCATTTTTTATGTCAATTAGCTGTTGCGGTAATTGGTTAATGGCTGGATAACCCCCAACTGTCCAGGACAGCATATATTAGCCACGGATTATAAATTTACTATTTGTTTCAGCTCCAAACCAAAATGCCAAACCAAACCAAAATGCCAAAATGACCAAATGACCAAAATTCCAAATTGACCTAACTGAAGTAACTTTGATGGACCTTGCTGTTCCAAGCTGGAAGCTGGAAGTCGTCCAAAATAAGTTCTTGCGTGGTATTTTGGGGGTACCACAGGCAATCCCAGGATCAGTTCTTAGGGCAGAAACCGGAGCATGTTCTATTTTGAATCAGATCAAAATAAAGGGCCTGTGTTACTGGGTGAAACTTTGTACTCGGGAGGAATCGAGTTTGACCTCTCTTTGTCTGCGGGAAGAATTAGAACAAAAGCAGACCCCTCTGTATCCTTGGGTGAGCAAGATTATGCAACAGTTGCGTAGTATAGGGCTGTCTATGGATTTTTTATCTACTATAGATCGGGCTAGTATGGGACACATCATTAAATCTAGGGTAATAGATATTGGAAAACAGGAAGATATTGCAGCACTGGCAGATTGGAAAGCTGCACCCAATTATCATCGAATTAAACAAGTGCATAGATTTGAGTTATATTTGGATTGGTTTCCCAAGCGCTGTATACGTAGGGCTTTTACACAAGCACGTTTACAGCTGATTAAGTCGGCTATAACTCAGGGAAGATATACGAATCAGCCTTATGCAAATCGCACCTGCCCATGTAGCGATAGTCATTTGGAGGATGTTTTTCATATTATCCTTCATTGTCCGCTATACGAAGAACTACGGCAAGCTTGGTTAGCTCCTTTGTGGCACAGATATCCCTACTTGTCTGACTATTCCCAGTTAGAGCAACTTCTCACTACAAAGGAGAAGGTAGTGGCAAATGCTGTAGCCATATTTGTCCATCTGGCCTCCCAGAAAAGGGAGGATTTTGGTGCCTGCAATGTAGGGACTTTGTAAGGACAATACCCTATGTGTTATACCTTGGTGGCCCTTTCTTTTGTTTGGAAGTAAGGGTGGGTGTGAGTGGCCTGGACGGATCCCGGGGGTATGGTTAATTAAAATGTCCTTGGTAAATCGAATGGAGGATCGGCTTGTATAGGATTGGAATAGTCTTAGGACTTGAACAATTGAATTTGTTATTACCTTAGGGGAGATCTCCCTGTTGAGGTCCCCCACAGAAGAGTAAGGTAAATTTTAAAAAAAATTCTGGCTCTGGACTGGCTTTTCTGTGATATATCTATGTGGTGATAAATGATGCTGTGGCATATTATCATGGATGTATTTTGTGATGCTATTATTTGATTATTTTATTTTATTTTATTTTATGGTTTTAGTTGCATATTCTTATCTGTATATTGATATGTTGTTATATCATATTATTAATTATTATTATTATTATATTATATTTTGTTTGTATATATATGTTTGTGGGTATGGCTATGGCGAAAGCTAGCTGAATAAAGTTTATATATAATAACTGAACTGAATTGCCTAAAGCAGAAATCCAGAGAAGTGGGACCAAATATTTATTTTATTTACTTAGATTTATAGTCCGGCCTATTCCTGTAGGCTTGGGGCAGGTAAGTTACAATATACAATTGAAACACCCTCCCCCCCTTAAAACCCTATCCTGAACCACCAAATGCCAGGCCAAATAAAAAGGTCTTACATTGCCTCCAGAAAATGCTCAGAATTTGGTTTTGGTGAACCTCCAAGAAAAGGGATTTCCAAAGATGTGGAACAGCCACTGAGAACACCTCTCTGTGTGACTTTGCTGTACTGACTTGGTGCAATGACAGCACTTGCATTTTCAAGGATCACGATGGAGTGTAGGGGAGAAGGCAGTCTTTCATGTATCTACAATTATTCGCTTTGTTGGTTCTGAATCAAGCAGATAAATTTGTCAGATATTTTCTGCAAACACTTATTTTATTTCATTTTTACCTGGCCTCTTCTATGGGCCTCTCTTTTCCAGGCAAGTTGATCTGCTCTGCCACAGCCTCTCACTGTAAAATCAGCCCACGTTCCATTTCGAAGCTCCCCTGTCACATGACAGATTTCAGGAGAAGGCAGTAGTAATTAGGAATTCCACACTCATAAAGGAAAGTAATTAGCAAGAATGCATACGGCTTACAAAAGCCAGTTCAATTAAGGAGAATAACAAGCTTTTTACAGCAACAAAGGAGAGACTAAGTAGACCTGAGTGAGTAAATAAAGCCGTAATCAGTGTGATTAATTTTAAAAATCTCAGAAAGGCCTGGATTGGATTGATATTCTGAAAGTCTAATGGATCCCACGAGACAATAGAAGAAAATCATTTTACTAAAGAGCCAATGAGGCCTCATTAATTGCCGACAATGAGGTAAAAAGTGGAAAACCTGACAAATATTCTTCTGCCGTAAATTCCCCTTTCTTTGCTAACACAATAGTTTCTTTTAAAAATATATAAATAACAAAGGCACTCTGCATAAAATCTCCATGCATTGTCTTTGGGGGGAAAAAATCCCACCCCACAATAAAATAAAAGCTAGGTAAGGATTTGGCTGTAATTTTAATTGCAGCATTTGGAAAAAGTAGTTTCTCCATTGTAGAGAAAAACTCATAATAGGGGGTATTTTTTGTCATACAGAAGGCTGGCGTTATGAATGGCTCTTGTAACAAAAACAGGAGTTAATTTTAGATGCATTCTAGTCCTACATGAAAGCTGCAGGCAGACTGGTAAGAACCGTGCCAGCTGTTACCGATGAATGGACTTTGGGGGGAAACATGAAAGCAAACCCAAACAGCAAAGAGTGCTGGGATGATACACATGATGCTTGCATTTATTCTTTTGCCCCCTACTTGGGAGGAATTAGGCTATGAGCTAGGCACTTGCTGAGAATATGCTGACCTTTGGGACCAGTCTACAGGCACAATGGCAGTCTTCCTGCCAGTTATGGCTTTAGTCCTGCTACTGTTGTGGAACATGGAATCTCTGCCCAGATATAGGGAGCGATCCGTAAGATTTACTGTTGGCCAACTCTTGGGAGACCATCAAAGAATGGAGCTCATCTCCATCGGAGAAAACTACACCCAAGATTCCTCATTAAAATACATACCTTTATAACCTTAAGTCTAGTCTACTGGAATGTGCTCTGTGTGGGGCTGCCCTTGATGGGTGCTTTACAAATGCAGCTGGTGCAGATCATGGAAGTCCACCTCCTGTTGGGTGGGTTGCTGAGAGTGCACATTACACCTGTGCTTAGGAGTCTGCACTGGCTTCCAATAGCTTTTTGGACACAATTCAAGGTGCTGTTTTTGACCGTATGAAGCCGCCCTAAATGTCCTGGGCCGGTGGGCCCCATATATCTGAAAGACCACCTCCTCTCCTAGGTTCTATCACAGTTCCTCTGATCTGCCAGGAGTGCCCTCTCATGAGTACAATCTGCCCACCAAGTGCATTCAGCAAGGGCCTGAAGAGAGAGGTGTTCTCCATAGCTGCCGCACTAATATGGAACTCCCTTTTCCTGGAGGCTCATCAGTACCTGAGCCTGAGTGTTTTTCAGAGGCAAAGTAAGACCTTTCTTTTTGGCCAAGCATTTGGAAGGCAGGGCTAGGGATATGGGGGTTTATTATGGGATTTTCATATGTTTTTGTGTGTTTTTAATTTAATATGCTGTTACCCAACTTGCCTGCCCTGAACCTTTAGAAAAGGATGGGATATAAATTTAAAATAAATAAAGAGATGGGGTTTTTCTTGGCTTCTTGAGAACCTTAGGCTTTTTGAGAGCCTGCCCAATTTAGAGACCAAGAGGCAAATGCAAAGCATGCTGTTGTCATTACAATGCCAGTCTGGATCAACGCTGAGGTCTCTCCATCTTGCCTGGTCTCCTGCCTCTAACAGTGACAGGGCCCAGTGCTTCAGAACAGGTTGCCAGACAAATCAGGCAAAGGCAGAATAATCAGTCCCTTCCAGGATCTCTTCATAATCCTAAAGATCTAGGGTGATTTCAGACATTACGGAGCCCTTTGGCCCCGTACCGAAACCACCGGCTTCATTCCCCGCCGGGGTCACCCCGTCACGCCATAACAGACGTGCCAGGGGGATCCCGGCAGGGAAACTGGGAGGGGGTGGGGCCGCACGGCGCAACGTGTGGCCGCATGGCCCCGCCCCCTCCACGCACCCCGCCGCCCGCCCTCCGAGGAGATGGGCGGGCGGCAGGGCCATTGCGGCCGCCGCATCAGGCCAGAAGCGCCGTGGCCTGGGATCCCGCCGGGGATCCTGGGCCGTGGCGCGCGGCCAGACGTGACTTTTCGTTGGTCCCTGCCCGGGGTCCGTTTGACCACGCTTCCCGGGACCTTCCCCCGGCTAGCCCGGGAAGCATGGTTCAAACAGACCCCATGTGGGGATTCACCATGGCGAACATCTGGCGCCCGCCAAACAGACGTTCGAGACACGGTGACCACAGGTGGGTATTCACTGTGGTTCACCGTGATCTCGTAACGTCTGAAGACACCCCTAGAGACTGACTTCAGCCCAGAAGCAAGCGGTTTAAAAAAAACAAAACCCTGAGAAACATGAATTTGCAGCTTTGGATAGTCTGATTGTCCATATGGATGTACAGTCCCTTTTGGATGTTAACTTATTTTCCTGCTACTTTCAAATGGACTTGTTAGCACAAGAAATAAACTAGAGTTAAAAACCCAAACATTAAAAATATTATTGGTGCTTACCCTTCAATCTGAAACTGCCTGATTTTTTATTTTGCCCGGCCTCAAGATTTGGCTCGGGTCTCGAATCTGTCCCCCCTTGGAATGTAATGAAACAGCTGGACAAGAACTTTGTCTGTAAAATCATAATGAACTTTTATTTAGTTCATTTTCCACAGCAAATTTATGATTTTATGGCTTTTTATTGTGCTTCATAATAATTTTTAAGCACATGTTTAGTAGGTCAATAAAACCTAGTTTGTTATAAACTGGCAAAGGACGAGAAAATATATTTTTCTCCTGACTTTTGTTTTGGGCTGTAAAATTCAGATGGGTAATTAAAAGAAGTATTATAAATATGCAGCTTTTTCCTCTTTATTGGTAGGTTTCATTTGTTCAGGCACAATAGTTTCATGGTATCTCCCCTAGCAAGGCAACAGTAGAGGGTGCTTTAAGACAATATGGAAAGCCCACAACAGTCCCATAGTGTTACCATACACAGTGGTGAATTCCATGACAATTCTGAATGGATCTGCAGCAGGACTGGATCCAGAAAAAATCAAGATCCAGGTCTCCGTGAGGGAGGAGTGGGGGCTGCTTACTGCAATATATACAAATTTGGAATGTAACCATCAGCGTAAAAACTCCATCTTCAACCAGATTCCATTTCTGACAGAATCAGAATGGTGGCCACCGTACAACACAATGGTGGCTGTACTGCAATATGGCACTATTTTGTTGTACAGCAGCTACCATTTTGCACATGTGCAGTACCATGGTGATGTGAAAATAGTGGCCGGATCTACAAACAGTTTTGCCACTATTTTCACATCACCACGGTACTGCGCATGTGCAGAATGGCAGCTGCTGTATAACAAAATGATGTCATATTATGGTACAGCCGCCATTTTGTTGTACGGTGGTCACCATTTTGGACATGCGCAGGTTGTTCAATTGGAATTCCTATTTAAATTTTGATAGCAGTTCTGTGAAAGTGTGAGAAGCACTGGTGTAAACTATGGACCCACAGGTCCTGTGATGCAAGAAGCCTTAGCCTACGGAGGGCCTGCGGTGATTCAGTAGGTGGTCCCAATGCATGGCCCCCATGAGTAAATTAGAAGTATTATATATGTATAATTAGTGAGAAAGTCCGAGCCAGTGTACCCTAGTGAATGAGATGCTGGACTTGACCTTAGTGACTAGTGTTCAAATCCTGGCTTAGCTATGAACTCACTAGATGACTTTGAGCCAGTCATTAGGTATTATTTCCGGGCACAATTCAAGGTGCTGGTAATGACCTAAAAAGCTCTAAACGGCCTGGGCCTGGCCTACCTGTGGGACCACCTCAGGCCCCAGATCATATCGCTGCTCCTGTGGTCGGCCAGGGACGCCCAACTCGAAGTCCCCCGGGTCTCCCAGGTGGCAATGATGGGAAGGGTGTTCTCGGTGGTCGCTCCCAGGCTGTGGAATTCCCTCCTGATGGAGGTCTGCCTGGCCCCGGACCTTCCCTCTTTCCGAAGACAGTGTAAGACCTGGCTGTTCTGCTGCACCTTTGGAGAGGGAGACGGGGGGGGGGCCCCTTTTAGTATATTTTTAGTTTTTAATGAATTTTAAATTGTATATTATGTGTTTTATTATTATTATTATTATTATTATTATTATTATTATTATTATTATTGATTGCATGTTTCATAAACCGCCTCGAGCTGCTCTGTGAGCAGGAGGGTGTGGAGTTGAAAAGTAGAAAAATAAATAAATAAATAAATATAAACAGATGGATGGGCTGCCCCAGGGCTGGCTGCTCCAGTCCCAGGTGATCTGTCCGTCTAAAGGTGCACTGCCAGATGTTGGAGCGGAGGAGATCCAGTCCCACTTGTGATGCTCCAGAACATCCTGGAACACTGCCAGCGAAGCAGGACACCCAAGCTCAAGCACCAACCCAAGGTGGAGCTGCCATCTGTCTGCTCTGTGGACCCATGCTGCAGCTCTGCTTCTGGCCAGCCATTGTCCTGGGCAACATCACACTGTTGCAAGCAGTATCCTAGAGCATCAGATGATCCACCCACAACTCTATGATGGGAGAGGGGCTGTGCATGTGGACCATGGAACCTGCTAGGTTTGTTTAAACCCTACCCAAACTGGGCTGGTTGCGGGAGCGCACTCCTGGAACAGCTCCAGGAGTGGTCAGCCCTGCATCTGTCTAAAAGTACTCATTGTCTCTCAGCCTCAATTCCCCATCTGCAAAATGGGAAAATATGTATCCCTGTTTTTCTCTATGTCCCCCTGCACCTTCCTTGTCCATCCTAACTTGTAAGCCCCTCAGGGTAGACATCTGTCTCTAATCAGGACTGTTTGGCGCCAGACACATTGCTGACACTATATAAGTTAATACATGGACCCACAGTGCCTACAACACAGGGAGTTCCAGTCCCAGAATGGGATGGTATGTTTAAATGAACATCAACAATTAATTATGATAAGATTTTCCTAATGGACAAATCAGTGGGACTGATCCGATGGCCTGTGGATGCCATGTGCATCTGTGTTTATGCACACCCGCATGGGAATCTCGTGCACCTCCGTTGCTGGTACTGTGCGGGTGAACAGAGGATCTGCGGACCATCAGATTGTTCCCACCATATGTCCGTCAAACATTCTTATGTTAGAAAGGAGCACCCACCACAATTTTCTACAGGACTCAACTCTCTGGGTCTGACACTGTGGAACTGCCTCATGGTAGATTCACCATGAATATTTTCCATAGTGCTGCTTTTTCCATGGATCATCTTGGGGATATCACATATCAGAGCTCTTGAGATGTCAAAGAATAAAAAATGGGATGGTATAAAATAACTTGAGCATTTAATAGAGCCCTTCTTCCCAAACTTGTCAGGACCCAGGCCTTGAACCTTCACTCCCAGGGTCCCTAGAGCAGTGGCTGGACCTGGGTCTGCAGTGCCGCTACTCCATCTTATTGCTGGTGCAGCCACTCCACCATGGGGCCTTTGACCCGGCCACATCCCTGATTGGTCTTTGGCCTTGCTACGCCTCCCGGCTTCCTCGTTGGCTGCAAGCGAGCATATTAGGTGGACAGGCAGCAAAAGAAGAGAGGTGAGTGAAAAGCTGTGTGTTTTCTGCCCCTGCCATGCTCTTGATCCTTCTTGTCCTGACTGCTGCCCTCGACCTGCGTCTGCACTTGCTCTGAATCTTGCCCTACTTTTGTTCCTGTTCCAGTCCCCCCCCCCAGTCTTTCCCCCCTGCCTGCTCTGACACTCACCTGGTTCCCCTTCCTTCATTTGGACTGATTCTGTGGTTTGACTTTGAGGCTTTCCCCTCAAATTTTCTTTGGGTTACCCCATGATTCCTGCTGCTTGGATCCTGATTTCCTTAGTCCTGACCTTGATTTTTCCATACTGGGCCCATCCTCTTAGCTTGCCTACTCCCTGGTCAGCAGATCCTGACAATGCCAAAAGGAATCGTTGGTGTCGCCAGTTCTGAGCCCTGTTTACCACACGTCTTTGAATTCCCCAAGCTTATTACTAGGTCAAGTCCAATCAATTGTACTGGGCTCATATCACAGCTCTCAGACAAAAAGCTCTCTTTGCCTGAATAAGAACATAGATATTATTTACAGTAATTATTTTTTGGCAGGGTGGGATGAATTCTGTAATTAAACTGAATGGCTCAAATTCTTGAGTCTTCTCCAATGAGATTTCCCCAAGACATTGCCTGCTATCTGAAGGCCACTTAGTACCACTTCTACCTCTCTAATTATAAAGCAAGAGCTCCTCCATCTTGTTGCTGAGGTAAAGCATGCCTCTCCCCTTTCAAACACCTTCAGCTAGGATCGAGCAATTCTGTAACCTTGACTTTACATGACAGAAGGCCTCAACTGCCTGCAAAGATAAGGCCATAAAAATTACTGTACATACAGGGGGAAAACACCACTAGGCTCCAGAAGCTTGTCCCTCTTTAACTTAATCTCAGCCCCCTTCTCCACACTTCTCCTTTTTATCACTTCATCCCTAAATCCTCTCTGCTTATTCCACTCCTTCTATTTCTATCAATAAAAATGTCTAGTTCTCTCTTAAACCTTTAAATGAGCTGTTAAGTGACCTTACATAGCTGCTTCTTCTCACAGACTTTCTTCTTCTGAAGGAAAATTAAAACACTCGGGAGTCCCCCCCTCCATTTTGGAATGTTTCTAATGGCTTCAGCTTTTGGCGGGTTTCTTCCTGCTCTGTTCTAATAAGACCATTAGTCATTGTGAACTGGTGACTGTAGCATCATCTTCTCTGTGAGAATTTGTCAGTCTTTACCTTTGATCAGAAGCGGCTGGCAAATGTGGTCTCTAGACTAGAGGTTCTCAAACTTTTAAATTTATCTATGGCAGCTGAGCTCCTTTGCTCCCTCACTCTTTCCCACCCACCTGTTACTTCCCCTCCTCTTGTTATCCCTTCATGTTGGAAATTCCCCCTAGCTCAGTCAGAGTGAAGCTAGATGTTATTTGCCAGTTACACACCTTCTTGCATGCCCCTCCAGAATATCTTCTGCACCCTCCAGTAGGGGTCTTGCCCACCCACTAGTTTCAGAACCACTGCTCTCCTCCTACTACTTATTTCTATAGCCCTACTAGGTGTACACAGTGCTTTACAGAGACACCCAGTGGGCTTACAATCTAAGTTAGACAAGGGTAAAGGGAACTGACAGAAACACACATATTCCCATTTTACAGATGGGGGAATAGAAGCTGAGAGAGGTTGTGAGTTGCCCAAGGCCACCCACTGAGTTCACGGCTAGCGCAGGATGGGAACCCTGGCTTCTCAGGTCCCAGTTCAGCACCTTATCCACCACACCACACTGACATAGACAGATGAGACTGAAACAGTGCATCACACACCCATTCTACCCTTTTCTTGATTTCTCACCCCCCATTTTCATTCCAGGTGTCCAAGTTCCAGAATTGTAAATGACAATAGCAGGATGTAAAAATTGTTGTACAACCCTCACTTCAAGTTGCTTCTCCAAGTAGAGAGAAAATTCCCAGTCTACAATTTCTCACATCAGTCACAGCAATGTATCATGTGAAGATTACAAAGAGCTGATGAGCGTCTGAAAGCAGGAGCCTGTTCTGTTCCCCTTGTCTATTGCACAGTGCTGTGAAACCTTGGAAGGCATCCAGTGAGTTAGTTAAGCAAGACCTCCCTCTTGCAAATACAAGTGGGCTGCTTCTAATCAAATTATGTTTCTCAAGGTCTTTCCCCTGCTAAGTGCTGCAAAATTGTTTCTTGACAAAACAAAAACAAACAATCTGGTCTTTTGTTTTGAGTGTTGTCCTCCGTTGTGGGCAAACCAGAGAGCTGTGTAATATTAAAAAGCAGGGGCATAAACAAGGTAGCAAGGAAAACAAAACCATGATTAAAAATAACAGCTGAATAGCCAGAATTATAATAAGGTTGTGAATAGGGATGGGCAAACAGAACCGAGTTCGGAAATTCGGTTCGGTTCAGTTCGAAAATTGAGTTCAGTTCGGAAGTTCGGTTCGGTCGACTGAACTATTTGAGTTCAGTCCGAACTCTGAACTTCCAAACAGAGTTCAGAAATTCAAAACCCATTGAACTAAATAGAATATTATCTTATAGGGATGGGCGAACAGAACTGAGTTCGGAAATTCAGTTCGGTTCGGTTCGGTTCGAAAATCGATTTTGGTTCGGAAGTTTGGTTCAGTCGACTGAACTGGTCGAGTTCGGTCTGAACTCTGAACTTCTAAACCGTGTTCACCCATCCCTAGTTGTGAAACCCACAAGAGACGCTAAACTAAACTAAACTGCCTAACTGAGTCAGACCAACGGTCCATCTTAGCCCAGTATTGTCACAACCTGGCACAGCAGCAGGGGTTTCAAATTCAGGTCCAAATCCACCTCTTCCAGGACCTCCGGCAGAGACCATCCCGGCATGCTGCCAGGGATCCTGAAGTGGAGATGCCGGGGATTGAGCCTGGGACCTTATACATGCAAAGCATGCCCTATTATGATGATGATGATGATGATGTTAATATGTACATTTTATTTGGAAGTTGTATTTGTTACGTTACAAGAGCAATATTTTGTCTTAATTTCTTTAGGATTTGTAATAGCCAATGGCTACCAATAAATTTATTTATTATTATTATATTATTATTATTATTTTATTATTAGCTTCTATAGAGCACCAGCAATGTACCTCACACTTTACAGAGATTAAGAGAGACAAGGTCCCTGCCCAAGAGCTTACAATCTAAAGACAGAGGAAGGGGAGACAGGGAAGGGGGAACAGAGGGAGAGACAAGGGATGCAATATTCATGAGGATGTGAGAACTCAGGTACATGTTCTTGGCTTGGTTACAGTAAATTGGGAGTTTGCAGATAACAGGTGGGGGCAAATCCTGGGTGGGGCTGATTAGCAAGAGTTAGGAATGGCAGAGCAGAAGAGGTGGGTTTTGGGGAGGGACTTGAAGGTGTGGAGGGTCGGGGCAAGGCGTACAAGGGCAGGGAGGGAGTTCCAGGCGTGCGGGGCAGTGAGGGAGAAGGAACGAAGGCAGTTGGGGAAGCAGGGGAGG
>QEPC01012762.1:103140-129732 GCA_003113815.1 Sphenodon punctatus
AAAAAAACATTTTTGCTGGGGCAGTTTTTTTTACATTGCAGCCATTTTTAAATGGCTGCAATGCAAGAAAAATCCGGTACCCCGGAATCCGGTACCGGGTCCGGATTACCGGGTCGAATCCGATAATGCCGGTACGCCCGATACCAGCATTATCGGATACCGGATTCTACCGGTTTCCCACCCCTACTAGTAGGACAGCAGTGCATTCCTGAATAGGGTGGGACCTGTCCTCCTTTCTCATGTGAACACATGGCAACCTAGCCACATTTCTAACCAGATTCCTGAACCAAGTGACTGGGTTGTCACCACATGGCTGGGAAGAGACCTCCCTGCCCTGGACTGGGTCATAGACCAGGTGACCTTCCATGGACCAATCCCAGCAGAGGGGAATAGCATAGAACATTAAAAGGGACAGACATCCCCTTCTTGGCTCTCTTTCTCTTCCTTCCTGCACTGACATCTGCAAGAACTAGGCTTCTACCAGATCGGGACTAAGGACTGTGCCCCATATGAGTTATCATCAGTACATGGAGAACTGAGTTATAAGCAACCAGATTGCCTGCCTGACCAAGTACAGTTTAGACAGTTGTGAATTCAAAAAGGGCCCTTGTATCCCTCAAACTGGACTCTGGGGCTTGCTCAAAGACTTATCTTGCTTTCTTACCCTTTTGTGCCTTTTTTTAAACCTTTTAAACCCTATATTTAAAGTCTAAGCTTTTTCTGTTCTTAACTCCACTGGGTGTGTGTGTGTTTGCTTGCAAAGAATGCCTCTCTTTGCCTGGAAGCCTTAGCTTTTCAAAGAGGAAGAAAGGAATTCCCCTCTGACTCTTTTAGCCAGGACAGCTTTTGACCAAGATAAGCAACTTTGGGTTGCTCCAAGTATTCTTCCTCCTGGAAGGGGGAGAACACCAGATAAGGGAGACCAGGGTACCTTTGGAAGCTGTGCACCTATAAATTTCTGGGGATCACATGTCCTGGGTTGTGTGAATCCTCTCTGATTTTTGGAACCCATGTGGTGGCAGCAAAAATGAGGTTTTTCTGGGGTTTGCCAGCTGTGGGGACCCCAAGTTAGAGATTTGGATGAACACAGTGAGGTGGGTGGCTCAGCTGTATAGCACCCCCTTGCTGCACCCCCCACCAAGCCACACCCCCACTCAGCAGAGAACTGTACATACAGTATGGGTGCCTGTGGGTATTTTCAGACGTTACGAGATCACGCTCAACCACAGTGAACCACGCTCAATTCCATGGCGGGGCCAAAGAGTCCTGAACGTATGTTCGGTGCCCGCCAGATGTTCACCCTGCTCAATAACCACATGGGGTCAATTTCAACCACGCTTCCCGGGCTACCCGGGGGAATATCCCGGGAAGCGTGGTCAAAGAGATCCCCACTGGGAACCAACAAAAAGTAACGTCTGGACGCCAATCACCTGATGGAACCAAAGGAAACAATCCCCAGCCGTGGACAATGCACGCAGCATCGATGCCAGGCAACCAGCAACAACACAACCACTGGAGGGAGATTTAAAGGGAAATCCACAGCAGGCAAACGTGGTGGGATGGAGCGAGGAGGGAGGCGGAAGAGAGCGGCAGGAGAGAAAGCAAGGTTGGAGGAGGAGGAGGAAGGGGCAGTGGTGGAGGGAGCGCAAACAGAGGAGGGGGAGCAGGGGGTCGTGCTGAGGATGGAGGAGGTGCAGGGACAACACCCACAGCAGTCCAGGACATGATGCCCCGGGGACAACAGCCAGACCGGGGGAGGTGGAGGCATCCCAGAAACGGGTAAGAGGAATCAAGGGGAGGGGAACAGGGGGCTCAGGGGCACCCAGGGGGGGAATGGGGCATGCCTGGGCACCAGGCAGGGAGGAGGGGGAAGGGACACCCTGCGAGGGGGCCAGACCCGCGCCCAACCCTATACCCCCCACCCCCTGTCCCCACAGACACGGAAAAGGGCCTGGGTGGACGAGCCCCCAGAGGACACCAGTCCTGCCCGGGTGGAGGTGGAGGAGGAGGAGGAGGAGGAGGAGGATGACCCACAGTGGAGAAGAAGGATGAAGGCCTACCACAGAGGGGGCCAGTTGGGGCTCCAGGAGACCCGGGACTTCATAAGGATATGGGGGACCCTGGAGTACCAGCTGGAGCTCACGCTCAACCAGCACAACCAGCATGTCTACCAGGACATAGCGGGGGACATGGAGGTGGCGGGGCAGCATCACACCATGGCACAGTGCCGCTCCAAGGCCAAGGAGCTGAAGAGGGGGTACAAGGCCATCCGGGACAACAATAGGTGGTCCAGACATGGTGCTCGGACTGCCCCATTCTACCATTTCCTGGACCGCTTCCTGCACATGAAGGGGTCCATAGTCACCCCATGGCTCATGGGTAGCACTGTGGTCCAGGGAAGGAAGCGGGCCGAGGTACCCCCTCCCCTCACCATCCCCTTGGTAGACATGAGCTCCAGGACCCCGGACCCCCAGGAGGAATGCCCGGGACCTCCAGCATCTGCAGCCCCCCCTGACAGCAGCCCGGAGAGCACACACACCCAGGCCGGGCAAGCAGAGTCCGAGGCCGGCACTCTCATCACCCTCAGCCAGTGGTCCAGGGGGGAGCACTCCCACACCATGGGGCCGGCCTCAGAGGGATCCGAGATGGACATTGAGGGTAAGCACATGACCCAGAGGGGGGAGGGACTGGGCCCACAGGACCAAGGGCCAAGGGGGGGGGTGGGGAAGGATGGGCCAGGGCCAGCCCCAGCCTCCCACAGGCAAAGCGGGAGGGGCCCCCTCCCCAGGTCGCACAACCGCACACCCCTACACCCACAACCCCCCTCCTCGCCTGCAGGCCACGGAACACCCTGGGACCAGACCCAGGTGACTGAGCAGGCAGCCACCAAGGAGTCCATCCAGCAGGTGCAGGAACCAGGTGAGGCAGGCGGTCTGGTAGGGAGGGCACTCCGGGGTGCATAGAGGGGTTCCCCAGGCAGTCAGAGGGCATGGGATGGGCCAGGGTTGAAGGGTGGGGAGGGGCCGGGAGAGACGCCTGGGGACCTGAGGGGCCCCTGCCCCATCCCCGGCAGGGGGCAGGGGCCCGGGGCAGGATCAGACTCACCCTCCCATACCAACAGGGCAACCCCAACAGCCAGCGTCCCCAGGGCCCGTGGCCCCAGCGCAGCGCATGAGGGAGTACCGGGCATGCATCCACAGGCGGAGGAAGGAACAGGCGGAGGAGATTGTCCAGACCTTGGTGGAACAGGGGGAGAGGATGATAGCGGCCGTGGACCAGATGGAGGCGGCCATCAAGCGGTCCCTGAAGTGGGCGGAGGTGAGGGACAGGAGGCTCCAGGCTGAGGTGCGCCTGGAGCAGTGGTGGGAGTGCCGGGAACACAGCAGGCAGGTGGAGGCGCTTGGGAGGCTGGAGCAGGCCATCACAGGCATAGTGCGGGAGCACTCAGTGAAGATGGATAGGTCCCACGATATTGGGACCTCCCTGCTCCTGCATGCCGGCATGCTGTGCGCCTATGTGATGGCAGGTGCACACCCGGGCACCCTGCCTGCCCAGCTCCCAATGCCGGGACCCTCGGTGTCCCCACCCTCTGCCCAGTTGCCCCAGCCGCCCCCACGCCCTCAGGGTCCACGCATCCGCCTCCCTGTGCCCCCCGTGCTCTGGAGGGTGCAGCCTCCCAGGGGGGCACCTTGGGTCCTGCTCCCCCTCCCCCCCACTGGAGGCCCACCTGCCGGACCAGGAGGCGGCACAGGACACTTCAGGGAACAGAGACAGCGGGGGGAGGAAAGCTCACAGGTCTCCATGGCCCCCACCGGCGCTCATGGGGACGACCAAGGAAATGAGGGGGATTGGGGGGAAGGGGTGGGAGGGGGAGGGCAGTGTGATGGGGGCACTGTAGGGGACAGGGCACAACCTGGGTGGAGGGTCAGGGTGGATGTGTACACGTGGGTGCAATAAACGGTGCTTGCACTATTATGGCTGCTGGGCCCATTTGTGGGTGAGGGGGATGGGCCAACTATGCAGGGGCATGGCCAAGGTACCCCAGGGGGTGGGCCTGGGGGGGAAGCCCTCACACCTGGGCCCCCCGGGCGATATGCCTCACCAGGTCATCCCAGATCCACTTTGCGTAACAGAACTCCCTGGGGTTCTCGGTGTTCATGTACAGGGGCACCGGACCAGGGTCCCGGTGGGGCTAGGGGTGCTCCAGGGCTGCCCCCTCTGTCTCGCATACATTGTGGAGCACACAACAAGCACCAATCACCAGGACCGAGGTCTTCACGGTGTAATCAAGCTGGCCAGCAACACTCCTCCAGCGCTGCTTGAGGGCCCCGAAGGCATGCTCCACCACGGTCCGGCTGGAGCACAGGTGGGTATTGTATAACAGCTCCGCAGGGGTCCACGGTACAGGGTAGACCTTCATCAGCCACTGGGTCAGGGGGTAGGCAGGGTTCCCCAGGATACAAGGGGGCATCGGGACCCCCTCGATCCAGCTCATGCCCATGTCAGCAAAGTCCCCCCCGGAACATCCGGGCATAGAAGGGGGAGATGGTCATGATCCTGGCGTCGTGGCTGCGGCTGGAGTTGGCCGTGTAGATGTCTATGAACCGGCCCCGGTGATCCACCACCCCCTGCAGCTGCAGGGAGTAATACCCGTGCCTGTTCACATACTCTAGCGCCTCCCCGGAGGAGGGGTGGAGTATCTCTATGTGGGTGCCGTCCACGGCTCCCATGCAGTTGGGGAAGCCTCTGGCCGCGAATCCTGCCATCATGGCCCCCTGGTCCACCAGCTGGATCATTCTGTCCAGGAGCACACCCTCCACCGCCTCGCACACATCCCGAAGGACACAGGCGACAGTGCTGAGCCCTACCCCAAAGTGCTGGGACATGGACCGGCAGGAGTCAGGCGTTGCTAGGCCCCAGACCCCTATTGCCACCCACTGGACCATGGGGATGGGGGTCTGCATGAAGGTGTGCTGACGCTCCAGCCAGGGTGTAAGGAGCTCCGCTAGGTGGAGCAGGGTGCACTTGTCCATCCTGAGGTGGGCCCTCCAGGCTGGCTCTTCCCACTGGACCAGCACCCTAGCCCACCACATCTGTGGGTGCTCTGCAACCCATAGACATCTGTCAATGGGCATAGCAAGCAGGGTTGCCCGGCGCATGATCTCCCTTGCCCACAGGAGGCACCTGGCAGCCTCACGGAGCATTGTGGGCCAGGTCCGGCTCCGGCTCACAGCCTGCCTATCTGCCCCGGAGACCCTCTGTGCCCTGAGGTGAGCACGGGCTCTCCTGTACCCATGGTGTGCCCTGCGGACCCTTTCAGCTCTCCAGGCCAGGGAAACCTGCAGCCGGACGGCCAGGTGCACCTCCGCGGTAAGGAGGCGCAGCTGCTCTGTGTAGTCGCGGACCCACTCAGCTGTGATCACGAGGTGCATCCAATAGGTGGCTACCCTGTCCCGCTGCATGGTGGTGGGGCCCCGGGGGGGAGATGAACTGTTATACAGGGCCTCTGATGGCAGGGCTGGACGGGGTGCGGGCCCCTAGCCAGGCGCCCCCCCATGGGGGCCCAGGGTATGATTGCATGCAATTGGGTACACCTTCAGGCAGTGCAACGGGCCTCGCCCCTGCACGGGCGTGCGGGTCTGCACGCTCCCTGAGCATCTGCATTCCATCAGGCATCACCACCACCACCACCACCCCCTTCCCCCCCGTTTGCTACAACTTGGCCTTGGAGGTGCGATTAGCTGGACTGTGTGTGCTATTGTGTTATGCAGCTGTGCTGGGTCCGCACCCCATGCCTCGCTCCATTCTGCAACACTGTTGCTGCCTGAGGCCTGTTGACCCATCCCTGGGACCCACTGGGGTCCCCCCCACACGCCATGAGGGTATGTGGGCCCCCCTGTCCTTGGTGTTATACTCCCTGTCTCTCTGGACCATGGCTGGTTGTCTATCCACCGGGCTCCCGCTTCCCGGCCCCCATGGGGCCCCCATATCTGGACCTTCCGCGAGACCATGTCTCTGTGCAACCTGTGGCATACCCCGGCCGTGCAGCTGCTCCTGGGCAGCCCTGCCAGTCATGCGGGTGCCTTTGCGAGCCTGAGCTCTGGACTTCACTACTTCGGCTATGAGGTGAGTGCTCGTGATTTCTGGTTGCATGCAGACACCCTGGGGCTCGTTCGCTTCCCTGATGGGTGCCTCCCGGACAAGTGGTGTACTCATGTGGCCGGGTCCGGAGCTGAGACCGTGTCTGCGCTGAGTGTGTGCGGCCTGGGCGCCTTCATGCTGTGCCTTGCTGAGGGGGGCCCTGCCTTGGCCATGTCTACTTTGCCTGTGTTCACAGGGCGCGTGGGTACCAGCGCACCCGTGGGGCGGTGTACCACTGGCTGCTGGAGCTGGGACAGCTTCCTTGGCCCCCTTCTGCTGTCTGCTGTGTGGCAGAGCATTCCGCAGCAGAGCTGTCGGCCCTGCTGGGGGTGTGGCCCCGGTTGGATGTGCAGTTGGGGCTGTCCCTGCAGGACCCCTTCGAGGCCTACTACCTGATAGCCCACCACATGTCCCTGTCGGGGTACCACCGGGGCTTGATCCATTGGCCCCACCTGGTTCACCAAGCGGGGCACCCATCCCCAGGGCCCACGGTGGCCCCCAGTAGCGGCCTGTGAGTCCGGTGTTCCTCCCGCCCCCCCCGGTGTCTTGCCCCCATGTGGGCTCCCGCCCCTGTCCGTGCGGACAGTTCTGCTGGGGGGGTTTCCACCTGGCCTAGCACATTGCAGGTTCCCCCCCCCTCCTCCCTGTCCTGGTCCGTCCCCCCTTGCTCCCGTTGTGCCTTGTGTGTTGTCCGGTCACCCGTGCCCCCCTTCCCTTCCTTTCCCTTGTGTGTGTGCGTGTGTGTGTGTTTTGACCACGTCTGGGAATCGGCGTCATGTCTGTTGCGCTGCCCCAGTCCGTGATCTGGCGGCCTGATTCCCGGCCATGGTCCCGGTCATGTCACGTCTGTTTGGGGCTTTTATTCACCCCGGGGGGTGGTTGTTTTGTTCACCCCCACTGGGGATCCACTGTGGTGAACCGGCTGCCCGTAACGTCTGAAAACACCCTTTGTTCTATTCTCCAGTACCAGCTGTTCAGTCTGCTTCACACTTAAGCATTATCCCCATGCAATACTGTGTGGCAATTTTGGTTCCTACTCCCAAATTCCCACTATCATTACATCTCTACAAGCTGTCTAATCTGACTGATGGTTAAGCATTCCCTCCCATGCAACACCATATGGCAACTTTGGTTCCTATTCCAAAATTCCCACTCTCATTACATGCTCATTCCATGGAAGTAGATGGAAGTTTTGCCATTGAATTCAGTGACTTCAGGCCTGCACCCTATCAGTCTATGAAAGAATCAGTTGGGGATGTGCAGGATTTGCAGGTAACAGCCCAGCAATCTGGGTTTGACCCCTGCCCTCCATAATTCTCCCAGACTAGGGTCACTTTTAGACATCCCACGGTATGTAAAAATCCCGCAGGCTGAGTTTAGAGCGTGACATCTCACGCATTATAGCCACTAAATACCGCAATGACTTTAGTTCATGGTTTTAAAAGAATGCGCAACCAGCTATAACGTGCAAGATGTCACATCTAAACCCCACCCTTAGGATTTTTACACACTGCGGGATTTCATGCTGCGTGTGCTCTGTACACGACTAAAAGCAGCCTAGAATGAAGCTCCTAGATCCTGAAGCTGCCACCATATCTGTAGAAATATTAAATGTGTCCAAGAAACCCACCTTTGATACTTTAGAGGTATCAACTATTAATTTTTTTAATATTTTTTTAAAATCCTAAATCTGTCCTGACAAAACTCTTTCCTCTTTTGTAGCATACACGATTTGGTGGTGATCTCCTGTTAAAGTCATGTCCAACATTTCATGCAATAAAGTTAATGGACTTTTCCATCTTTGAATAGCTGAATTCTTTCTGAGCAGCTGCTGTGGATTATTGATGACCTAATTAGGATGCTGACTCAGGCATGCCACTAGACTATGAAAGAGTTTGTTGCATATTCCAGCCTGCCCCAGAAGAGGAGCTTTCCAATATATGTCATTCTCCCTTTCAAGGCATAGATAGCCTAACGGATGTTGAGGTTTTGGCTGCTTAGGCTAGAGCTGGTCACCCATTGTTGAAAGCTTGCCATCTAGTCAGTGAAGAAACAAACCAAAATGGGGAGAGACGAGAGCAGGGGAAGATCATTCATCTCCTGACAACAAAAAATAGTCACTACTCCATTGACTCATTCAACATTTGCTGGGAAATTCAAATGCCAGAAGTGAATGGAGTAGTGCAGTTCCTGCCTTCTTTTGGCTTCCCCATGTCAGTGGTCATGCTGTTGCCATGGAAATCTGAGGTGGGAATTTAAAGAGGAGACTGTTCAATGTACTTCAAATCAGAGGGGAAGGGGGTCTGTCCCATTTGTTACCCCCTTTCACACCCATCCATCCAGCCCTAGGTCTCATCTAGAGCTGAAACAAGGACCAGCATAAACAGGTACTCCTGCCGAATTTCCAGTACCTGAATTGTACCAGATATTTGGGGTACTTTTTGGTACCTGATAGGGGTGGGAATTCCAGTTCTCCNACTGTACACGACTAAAAGCAGCCTAGAATGAAGCTCCTAGATCCTGAAGCTGCCACCATATCTGTAGAAATATTAAATGTGTCCAAGAAACCCACCTTTGATACTTTAGAGGTATCAACTATTAATTTTTTTAATATTTTTTTAAAATCCTAAATCTGTCCTGACAAAACTCTTTCCTCTTTTGTAGCATACACGATTTGGTGGTGATCTCCTGTTAAAGTCATGTCCAACATTTCATGCAATAAAGTTAATGGACTTTTCCATCTTTGAATAGCTGAATTCTTTCTGAGCAGCTGCTGTGGATTATTGATGACCTAATTAGGATGCTGACTCAGGCATGCCACTAGACTATGAAAGAGTTTGTTGCATATTCCAGCCTGCCCCAGAAGAGGAGCTTTCCAATATATGTCATTCTCCCTTTCAAGGCATAGATAGCCTAACGGATGTTGAGGTTTTGGCTGCTTAGGCTAGAGCTGGTCACCCATTGTTGAAAGCTTGCCATCTAGTCAGTGAAGAAACAAACCAAAATGGGGAGAGACGAGAGCAGGGGAAGATCATTCATCTCCTGACAACAAAAAATAGTCACTACTCCATTGACTCATTCAACATTTGCTGGGAAATTCAAATGCCAGAAGTGAATGGAGTAGTGCAGTTCCTGCCTTCTTTTGGCTTCCCCATGTCAGTGGTCATGCTGTTGCCATGGAAATCTGAGGTGGGAATTTAAAGAGGAGACTGTTCAATGTACTTCAAATCAGAGGGGAAGGGGGTCTGTCCCATTTGTTACCCCCTTTCACACCCATCCATCCAGCCCTAGGTCTCATCTAGAGCTGAAACAAGGACCAGCATAAACAGGTACTCCTGCCGAATTTCCAGTACCTGAATTGTACCAGATATTTGGGGTACTTTTTGGTACCTGATAGGGGTGGGAATTCCAGTTCTCCTGAGAACCGATATTGCCGGTATTTGGGTGTACCAGCTTAATCCGATAAATCCGATATTTACCTGTACCAGCATACCAGATTTTTAACATTGGCCACTTTACCGGAAATTTTACATTGCAGCCACTGAAGTCATTAGCCGCAATGTAAAAAATCCAGTAATGTGGCCAATGTTAAAAATCCGGTATGCCGATACCGGTAAATCTGGTACCAGGGAGATCCAATACCAGTAAATCCGGTATCCGGTATTCTCCCCGGTGTCCCACCCCTAGTACCTGAACAGTTTTTAAAATCAGGTATCTGAAATACCGGAATACCAAAATACCAATTTTAATCCCAATTTCATCTGATATTTTCAGAAATTTTCAGGTTTTATTGTGGGTTTTCAGTTAATTTTGGGTACTTGAAAAATTGGTAACCAAAAATTTTGGTTTTTTGAGTACTTGATGGGTATTTGGGTACTGATTCAGATACCCAAAACAGTACCCGAAAATGCAGGTACTACCCATGGTTACCAATTTCAGGTCCAGTCTCATCTTAATTCAGAACCATTACATATCTGAATCATAAGACTTTGTATCCCTCACCCAGAAACAAGTCAGAAGTCAGTCAGAGTCCATTCCAAACCACAAAACCCATAAGGCTGCTGTAGACTAGGCACACCAGTTGTGGTGGTTTGCAATGCACAAGGAAGTAGGGTAGCTATTACCATGTCCAACCACCTTTGACTTCCTTAATCCAGTGGATCAGGTATCCATTCACAGCTGAGTGGACTATGGGAAGCCACGCAGTATGAGATCAAGTAGAACTTGAACCCACAGCCTTTAGGTAGTAGTAGTAGTAGTAGTAGTTATTTATTGTTTGACCATAGGTCGTAACAAATATAAATACAAAATAAAAACAAGCAAGACAAGCAAGACATAACAAAATACCATATGGCACTTACAAACAAGTATACGTATTGGTACCTATGAACTGTGAATGTAGGTTAACACCTACTGTAACCTGGATGGAAAGGGACACTTTCCTGGGCATGACTCTTCCTAGGGTTTGTAAACCCGGCCTACAATTTGGACCGCTCAGGTGTAAGCTTACTTCCCCAACCAACCTTACCCTTCCCAAGGGTTGTGCAGGTCAACATTCTACCCCTAGGGGTAATCTACTTTAAATATAAATATATCTGCCTTACCCTTTTCGGGGTTTATGTTGGCGACGCTTGTCCCTGTATGTGACAAGGAAGCCTTCCCCTTCTCGGGGCTTGAAAGTCTCCCAAACAGGGTTGCCCAGGGTATGTAGTCAATTGCCTTAACCACTCAGCCACCATGCCTCATTTTCCCCAGAACCAGTAATATGTGGATATTCTTCTTGCCCATGTAAGTGTCTTAGTCTCTTTTTGCATCTTGCTAAACTGTTGACTCAGTTGCATCCTGTAGAAAACAATTCCATGATCCAATTATGCATCATATGTTTATGTGTTAATGGCTGTTGGTCAAGTTGATCAGGGGATGAGACCTCTGTTTGTCAGGAGATGGGAGTGAATAGCAGGAAATGGATCACTCCAGTGAAGCAACCAAAGTCGGCCACTGTTGAGAACAGGATGCTGGGATAGATGGACTATTGGTCTGACCCACCATGACCCTCCTTATGTATGTTGGAAGAGAAGGGGGAAGCGTCATTCCTTGTATCTATTATGAATTTTGCACCCTTCAGGTTCATTGATTTTTCATTTAAGCTAATTTTATGCAGCTGTCCCCTCCATGAAAGGACTTTTTTGGTCTGATTCAAAGTTGACTGAGTCCAGCCAGAGTCTTTGATGAGATTCAAACCAAGACCAGGTTACCATACTTGGAGAGCGAATGTGTCAAAGCTTGTAAATCAGGAACACGTGTTCACTGTGTTTTCCCCGTTACCACCCATAGGAAAAGTGCAGTAATTGTGGGTTCCTGCTTAAGCACACATTGCTGACTGATAATGATTATTGGATGGTATGTGGAGACACATAGCATTGGTCCAAGAATGGCAGAAATCTCTTTCCTGGGATGTCTGTTCTTGAAAGCTCCAGTGACACAGGCCTCAGCCAGATGAATTTGCATCTCATCCTGCTGTGTATGCATGTTGGTCCTTGCTCTTCTCCTCCCTGCTCGAGCCACTCTGGTGGCAGTGCCTTGTCATGTGTGACCTATACTGTTGCCATCACTTTCTGAGAGGAATCCCGGAGACGGTGGACCAAAGGGATTGCCACTCCCCTTTCTGATATAACCCCACCCCCACAAGGGGTGGGACCATGTCAGAAAGGAGGTGGGGGTGAAGGGGTTGCCATGCCCACTTTATGATGTAACCCTGCCCTCGTGGAGTATTATGACATCATGGTGCTCTATATGGATGGGGTCATGTTGGACAGGGGATGAGAAAGTCCCTTTGACTAACCCCCATTGTGGCTTGGGGTGAAAATAGATGTGACATGGGCCTGCTATAGCCCGATTGGGCCAGAGCCTCACCAGTGTATTTGCTTACGGGCTGCCAGATGGGGGCCTGCTGCTGCCCTGACTGGGTAGGTAGCTCACCTAGATGTGGTCCCCCGGATGATTTTGGGCCCTCAGCCCGGGCCATGGGATGCCCAGGCAAGCTATAGCGGGTCAGCATGTCTGTTCCCAGCACCATCCCCTGCCAAGGATCAGGGACTGACATAGGCGGCAGCTGTTGAGGCCTGTGATTGGCCACCATGGCTGCCCATCATGATGGGGGCAGGGCACTGCAGGTGCACCGGTGGTGGGGCCGCCCAGCCGCATGCTTGTTCTCTTCCCCTTCTGAGGGTGGGACAGGGGAGGGCTTGCCTGCTGGCCAGATCAGGCCATGTCCATTCAGTGCCCCAAACTGACTCGGGTGGGGGAGGCCCCCCTCCTCTGGCTCTGTTGTTGGTGTGCCCGCTTCACATTTGTTTTCAAACTTTTCACCCATGGCCTCGATCTCCTGCCCCCAAAAGCTCTGAATTATCTGGGTTAGTCACAGGTACTATCTGGAGAAATGGGGGTGTCCCCCAGAGTCCAGAGAGTCTGGGTTGGTACACAGAGAGGTGACAACTGTAATGACCTATATTATTCTTGGCTGCATCAGCTCATCTTGGAAAGCAGTGGCTCGGCTTTCAGCCAGCATTTCCTGTGTCACCTGCTCCTGTAATGTACATGGAAACTGTTATATCTGGCTGCAAAATCAAGGGCGAGAGGAGGAGAAAAAATCTAGGTCCCTCTAGACTGTCATGCAAACAGGGAGTCTGACACACCTGTTGGCTATGGCAATCTGCACTAGCAGACTGGCACCTTCAGGCAAGATGGCACGGAGCATTGTTTTGATCCTGGCAGGCATCCTGTAATAGACTTGGCTGAAGTAGGCTGGAATTAATGGTGTGCAGTCTCATCTAGCTGCAGAGAGAAAGGAGGTGGTTTACAAGGACTATTCCTGGACAGCCCCTCTTCTTTTCACGTAGGTTGGATACAGAAGCATCCGTAGGAATTTTGGGACCTTGTGAAAACACCAGTCTTTCTTGAAAAGAGTCCTGGGTAGTTGCCCAAATTGACATGTGTAAGGATGTGCTTGGTTAGATATTGACTTTCCCTTTCTACAACAGGTTAGCCAAGGGAACTTTGATAAGGCCAGAGGGCTCTCGTAAATGTGATGCTAATGAACCTCTTGAAGAAATAAAAGTCCAGTGTTTATTTTATGTTCAGCCTTTCAGGGTTTTACTAGGCAATGAATCCCCGCTGCAGATTTTTGTGGGGAGACAAACAGGTCAATACTGTAATATGTGAAATATGGACTCAACTAAATGCTTAATCCTAACTTTTTTCCAAAGAGTTGCACAAGGTTTATTAGCCACCAACTCTCGTTAAAGTCAGCGGGAAGGCAGCCGGGCTATTAAAAATGAACAGGATCATTAAATTGGTGACCGGGAGCTGGTGAAATCCAGTTCAGCTCTGAAAATTTAGGGGATAATCCTTATTTGAAAAATGAGGTATAATTACACTGGATATTAAATAATACTGGCTTGCATTTTGTAAAGCAGCTTCTGAGCCAAAGTGATCCCAGATTAAAACTTCATTACGCAATAGAATTACAGAGTCCTTGGGCTGGAAGGGTCTTCCAATCCAGTCCCAAGGCAGGATTCGCTAAATCTTAAACTGTCCCTGACAGATTGTCTATCCAGTTTCTTCTTAAAATCCTCAATGAAGAGAGATTTCACAGCGCCCTCCCCCTCCAGCAACTTTTTCCATCATCCAACAATTCTGCACCCAAAACCCCCAAAACAAACCTAATCTGTCTTGCCTGCCACTTTGATCATGTTCAACCTTCCTCTGCTTCCTCCACTGGCTCCTTCTCCCTTTTCTAATCCAGCACACACTCCTTGTCTTCACCTTCAGGATTCTTCATGGCTTTACTCCTCCTTATCTTTCTGTCCTCATTTCCCACAATGTTCTCATCCAGAAGATTTGCTTCTCCTGCTGCCCACCACCTTCACCAACCCCAGAGTTGGCTGTTCCCTAGGCCATTGTTGATGTCTTGCATGCTGTCCCCTGGAGCCTGGAATTCCCTCTCCGAACACATACCCTCTGTTTCCTCCTGACTTTCAAGTCCCTCGTGTAACTTCTCCTTCCATGAGGCTTTCCCTAGCTCTTCACCTCCACAGCTTGTTCACTGATACTCCTTCCACTTATTATCAGCTATTAGCGAGACGGGATAAGGGAACATGACGGGAGCTGGGGGAAAACAACAGGTAATGGATCCCCCATTGTGACCTGTTGGGTGCTTCTCCCAAGCCACCGTGATTGACCACTGTCAGAGACAGGATGCTGGGCTAGATGGACCATTTGTCTGACCCAGTATGGCACTTCTTATGTTCTTATGTTCACTGTCTTATCATTCAGGGTCCCCTTCCTCCCCTATAACTTTACTGTGGGTGAAAACAAACATCACAAGGGCCACCCACAACTGGGTGTTCATCTGGCCTTTTAAAAGGTTTCCCCCCACTCTGAACATGACCTGGTGCCTCCACAATGTGTCCTGTCATGGAGCGCCGGGAACACTGTGCAGGCTAATGTGGCATGTGGGCTAATGAACGCCAACATGTGGAGGGGTGCTATTTGTTGGGGAAAAGCTGGTTGCTGGTAGTGGTGGGTAATGGCATTGGTGGGATCATCATCAGACCTCTGAGAGTGTCATCAGCAGTAATCATGGTAGCATGGACTTTCCACTGATGCTACTCCCCAGATCTGCCATGCTTAGGGGTGCATCGGGCTGTATATTTGCTACTCACCACTGCTCCCGCTGCTCCTCCGGCCGCTGCTCAGCTAACCTGGGCAGCATGCCATAGTTCTCATAGCACCTCAGGCCTCTTCTGGCATGCATAACCCCACTATGCGACCTGTGGTGCCATCTGGCTCAGCTGAGCAGTGGGTCGGGCTGTGAAGAGCACCAGGAGCAGTGGTTGGAGGCACAGTGGGCCAGGGGAGTCAGCTCGGAGATTACACGGGTAGCCCATCAGGTCACATTCGGGCACCGATTGGTGCCCAAACATGACCGGGTTGATTTGGGTACCGCAAATTCAAAAGGGGTATGGTTTTTCTGGGTACCCTCTTTTAGCTCCCATCATGCTGTTGTTCCCCAGGAACTGGTATGTTGCTGCTCCCAAGGCCTAATTAGTGTGGGGGGTTGGCTGACAAAAAGGGAGAGCATAGTGGTTGCCAGCTCTGATTTTTCTGATTCTAGTAAACAGGGATGTTCCAGCTCAAAACATCTTTGAACATCTGTTTGCCTTTCAGAGTGATCCCAAACTACTGGACGGTTCCCATTCAGCCACCATGTGCAATTCTCTTGTAAAAAACGGGCCAGGCCTGGCAACAAAACAGCTCTGACTGCTTAGAAAATTTGTCCTTATTTTGGTTCTGAAACAGAAACTGAGCTTTCTCAAAAATCTGGCCCTGATTTTTGAGCATGGAGCCCTTGCAAATCTCACTGTGGATAACCAGTCCTTCATAGCCTTCTAACAGCCCAATCTTAAAAAAAACTGCACCAGTGAAAGCCCCTTTACTTGGTGACTGGGGGTTGCATTGGCAGAGTGGCTCAACATTCCAGTGTGGGACAAGGATTTATATTGCAATTGGGCCTCAGGGCACTAAGCCCCTGCACTAGCATTTATCTCTGCTGCAAGTGGTGAATGTGGGACCCTATGCTGGTGCTAAATTAGTGCCAGAGCTAAATGCCCAAGGATCACACTGCATAGAAGGTTAATTAGAAATGAAAGAAACATCTACCATTGAAAACATAGTTTGAAATGAGATTTGCTTCCTGTGAATGTCCTGCCATATTCCCCTTTAAATTCGTTGCTATGACACTTTCCTTCCAGTTAATTTGTGCCCTGGACTCTCTTAGCTAGAGACACTCACAGGAAAAATCAATTCCTGGGGATTTAAGAATTATAAGAATGAGCTAAAATAAAAAAAAAGGCTTCCAGATTGCATATTTAAAACCTGTGGCCATTAAAGTAGCCCTTTAGATCAGAGTGGCAATGCTCAAAGCTTTGCAGAACACACTGGCAATTTTTGCTACCGAAGATGGAATAATTGAGAGGGAACATGAGAGTATCACTCAATTAGCAAAGAAGAGCCGTACTCCTCTGAGAAGCTGTTCGGAGGAGAATGTTTAAGATAATCATCACTCTTCTGTTTTTGTGTTTGTGCAGCCACTGACAGGGGAGCCCCCCTTTTCCAAACTGCTGTGAGTCTCCAATGAGTCCAGGGTGTGCACTGTAAATTTGGTTAGCAATATATAAAGCCCTGACAAGCCATTCAGCCATCAACATGGCAGTCATTTTTTGTTTGTTTGTTTGTTGTTTTCATTTGCCTGGCTAATTGAATTTGTTGGAATTAGGGCTTTGGGATAATAACACTCTTCCCCCTCCTTCCCACTCAACCTTTCAAAATACAAGAGGGCTGTGGCAGATACCGATGCAAAGAGAATGTGGTATTAATTAGATCAAACTGGCTCCAGATAGCATCAATT
Organism: Sphenodon punctatus; assembly: GCA_003113815.1. Classification (NCBI taxonomy): domain Eukaryota; kingdom Metazoa; phylum Chordata; class Lepidosauria; order Sphenodontia; family Sphenodontidae; genus Sphenodon; species Sphenodon punctatus. Next base: position 119,750 of record QEPC01012762.1, read on the forward strand.
ACCCACTTCGGATGGATGGGTGCTTTTTACTGGTTGCCAGTTTTTGATTACATAGCATTAGCCGCCATTTTGTGTAGTTCCTAGCATTCCAAAAAATCCCAGTTACCTTTGATGGAGAGTGTGTGCATGTGGCAGGGTAGGATAGATAACTCAATGGCTATGGAGTGAGTTTGCCTTATGGGAAAACCTGGTTTAATTCCCTGTTCTGTCACAGACCCTATGTCTGATCCCGGACAACACAAATATCTGTCTTCTCAGTAGGATTGCCACTCATTTGGGTTTGAACCTGAAACTTGGGTTTTAACCCAGAATCTCCAGGTTAAGCCCCAATTTCTTGGAGTCAGCCAGGGGCTCATGTGGTTAATCTGGATAAGCAGGGATTCAGGGATAGGACTTGGCTTGTGTCAGAAACAAGCCGGTGTGGCAGCCTCCTTACACCATCCCCTTTCCGGTGTGTAGAATTGAAACAGACAGTTAATTCTGTAACCATGGTAAATAAGTCAAACTCTGTATAGCTAATCAGTTTAACTGATTGATACTGCAGTAGTGTTTCAATTTCTATTCCACACTTCCCTCAAAGGGCGTTTTCAGACAAGACACTCTCTACCCAATACCCACTCACCACCCACCCACCCACTATGCATATTGCAGGGCTGTAGTGTTGCCGTATGGGTGCCCTGCATCATGTATAGTGTGGGGGGGGGTGAGGAGTGTCTTGTCTGAAAACGCCCAAAGTGTCTTAGTACATTAAAAAAATCAAGTAAAACCCCACAAAAATATATGAAAATACCCCAGAAACCCCCTGTAACAGGGCAGAGTCCTTATGGGCTGTTGACCCTTTAAAAGAGGCTAAGTGGGCCCTAAGTCACGCCCACTCAGCACTATAAAAACCTGGAAGCAGGGAGTAGAAGTTTGTCTGTTCCTGACCAGCAAAGAAGCAATACCTATGCTGGTATGTTGAGCGGAGACCTGAAGTAAAGGCCTGACTAAGAAGTCTGAACCCAAGAAAGAGAGACCAGAGGCTTACAAGTGAGATTGTTAAATGGACTGTGTTTGCCAGCCAGGCTGAGAATTGCTGCCTGGTTGGGCTGAAGCTGTATAGAGACTGTTGTGTAGAGATGACCTACAGAACTGTGTTTAACTTTGGAGTTCATGGTGTAAATAAATGACATTCTGCTAATTCCCAAAGACTCTATGTGAATGGTGTGGATCCTGTAACGACTTACCTCCCTGGCAAGCCCACACCTGCTACACCCCCACTTCAGTGCCTATCCCCCACCTGCCATTTCTCTTTTTAACCCAATTAATACGATCAATGAAAAATCACCACCCCATAACGCAAATAAATAATGATGTCACAACCCTCCACAGAGGCTGGGACTACAGCAGAAAGAGGATGGTCCAAAAGGGGCTGTCATGCCTATTTCTAATATATACTTACCCCTTTTGGGAACATTGTGAGTGCATTTTCTCCCCCTATATTTTCAGATACACTACCAAATATGCAAATCATCCCCTGAAATTCTATTTTTTTCAGATATCTAAGGCAAGGTTTTCAGTGTTTAAAAGCTCCCTCTCTTCTAACTAAGCTGACAGAAAGGTGGTAAGAGTACAGCCACGCTGTGAGGAAAAGAACCTGGAACACTTAATCTACCTACGGGGGGCAGGGGGGCATTTTCATAGGTTCTCAGCCAGAAACCCTGAACTGAAGTCGTTCATACCTACTTCACTGGAGTCAATTCAAAGTGGGTGAAATTGTTGGATATGATATTCTCTGTGGTCTCAGCTCAGCACACGAGGTACAACTAATGGTTGCCAACCAAGGGAAGTTCCAGTGTCTCTGGGTCACCCAAGGTGCCCCTTGATAACCCAGGGAAACTGGGGTTTGTGGAGGCAGCAAGGACGACCACATCAGAAAGTTCATCGGCTGTAGGATCTTTCTCACCCTCCATTCCAATGTAGCCCCGCCCCTATGGAGTATCATGACAGCATGAAGCTCCATAAAAGGGCAGGGTTATGTCAGAATGGGACATGAGAGCCCCTTTGCCCCCGGCCCTGCTCCCTTTGGAGCATTGTGATGTCATGATGCATAAGGGCGTAGGGGGCTGGGTTGCATCAGAAAGAGCAGGATAGTGCTGCCACCTGTTGATGAAAGGAGGTGGTAGCCCTCGTGGCAACCTATTCAGAAGTACAACTGCATCAGGTACCAAAGTTAGTACCCATGGGTAAATGCCCACATTTTCAGACACCCCATCAGGCACCCGACAGGCTACCCGAGGACCAATCAGGTGCCTGGTGCCTAAAAATGTGTCTTACCCTGAGAAAATGACAAGCCCCAGCCGGGAGTACAGCAAAGCCCGGCTCTGCAACGTTCCAGCTGGGATTTGTCAGTTTCAGTGGCGGGCCAGGACTTCCCCCACACAGTGCTCTGATAGGCACTGTAGCCAGGAATCCAATTTTGAAACTGATAAGCGCCATCCGAGAACGCTGTGCAGCCCAGATCCACAGCAGTCCCAGCTGTGGCCTGTCACTTTCAAAGGCTGACCAGCACTTTCCCCTACACAGTGCCTGAGAGGTCAGTTTCAAAGGGCAGCCAGTGCTCCCACCCCCACCCCCCCCATAACACTTTTCCAGTGAGAGGCACTGGGATGGGGAGGGGGGAAAGCCATCTTTGTAACTTACAAGCCCAGGCTAGGCAGCGGTCCTGGGTGGGGCCAGCACTTCCTGCCACAGTGCCTGAGAGGTCAGTTTCAAAGGTCCACCAGTGTTCCCCCTCTACAATGCCTCTCAGGTGAGAGGTGCTGTGTGTGTGGTGGCGGGGTGGGGTGGGGTGGGGTGAGCTTTGAAATGTACAAGTTCTGGCTAGGCAGTGGTCCTGCGTGGGGCCTGTCACTTTCAATGGCCCGCCAGAGCATTTGAACAGCCCATCGGGTCCTGTTCAGGGATCGATGATGCCAGAACAGGGTTTGTTCGATTCAGGCACCCCAGATTTGTCAATGGTGTCCAAATCTTCAAGTACTTGGTTGTTGCTCTAGTACAATGCCGTGGTACCTTAGCTTTGTGTCTTTTTTTCCTAGCACAGGCCTGCATGCACACTGTGTACATATCTGGAACAAATGCGGTAGATTTCCCCTTTCCCTTTTGGGTGAAATCCTAGCTCCATTGAAGTCAATGGGAATCTTGATGTCAACTTCCATGGAACTGAGAACTGGCCGATGAACACTTCAGGCTTTGGCTGTAGCTGTGAGACTCCAGCTGCACTATATGCCCAGAATATGGATTAGTTGGGGATGGAGAGGAAGTTAATTGAGGACTCTGTATCCCAGTGAAGCAGAGGGCACTGCTCTGTGCAGGACAGCTACAGAAAAGACATCCTAGACGGTGCAATGCAGGGTAGGGCATATACCCAGATGCTGAACAGCCTGAGGAGACACAGCCCTTAGCAATCTGAACACTAGGCATTGTACAGCTAAGGGAGGACATGTGCATCAGTGTCCTCTACTGTGGGTAGTTTTAGATGGATGTGGGGCTGTCCTACCTAGAGTTGCTCTGGGATTGCACTGCACCCCCACCCCCCCAATGTCCAGCCCCTCCTGGCATGGGTTTAAACAAACCCAGTAGATTCCTCTGTCCATGGTCGGTCCACATGGTGTCCTCCCACCCCCACCCCCATAGACTTGTGGGAGGATAGCCTGATGCTCTAAGCTGCTGCCTGCAACTCTATGGCGTTGCCCAGAGCAACGGCTGGCTGGAAGCTGAGCTGCAGTTTGTGTTTGCTGAGCAGATGGACCGCAGCTCCACCTCGGGCCACTGCCCTGGGTTTGGTTGTCCCACTCCGCTGGTGGTACTCAGGGATGCTTTGGTGCCTGCTCCGCTCCAACATCAGGCAGCATGCCTTTGGATGGATGAGCCAGCCCCAAGGCAACCCATGCATCAAAATGCACCCTATAGCTCCAGCCTCAGTGATGCCCTGCCAGCAGTGTTGGACTGTGTTGCTTTTTGGGTTAATCCAGCCACTCTGAGGAAGCATTTCTCATCTGGGAAAAGCATCCAACGCATCTGAACCTGATTAGATTCAGGAACAATATAAGGACATTTGGGATATTTCTCCCACACTGGAACATTTTGTTATTGAAGGGCCTATGACTATTCGCTATTTTGTTTTTGTATTTTACTGTTTTTATTGATTGTTTTTAATATGTTTTTTATATATGTTGTAAGCTGCCCTGAGTCTTTTTTTTCAGGGAAGATGTTATGGGACTTTTACTTTTCCACTTTATGTGATACCATTTACCAAGTGTCTAGGCATTACAACCCCAGTGGAAGTACACTATTAACCTAGTCCCAGGCTTAATCAAAAAGCATCTCTGACAATAGACCAGGATTTAGTCAATAAGATTGGTCTTTTGTGGACTCCTACCCACCACCTTTCTACTATAATGACCTTCTGACTGTCTCTGGTATGAGATCAGTCTCCTGTGGAGTAATACCACCTTTTCTTATAATATACCAGTGGGCTTCTACCACGTATAGTATAATATAAGTGTGGGCTTTTACCACTTATGGAATATAGTAGTGACCATCTTGTTCCCCAGATGTCCCATTATATCTCAGGGGTGATCAGTTCCTGGGATCTTACATAAAGGGATTCTGTTTTACCATTAACATATAATAATGAGGACACAAACTGACCAACAAAGATACATTTTAGTTTTCATAAATTCTTCAAGTCTTATATATTGGTTTCTATTCTTATTATTTTAAAGTTTATCTATCCCATTCATACTCACTCAGGCATACATTTGGACTGGCCAGGTCCAAAGTAACCTTGTTGAAGGAGGCTTGGAGAGATGGCTGCCGTGGAGCTGCCTCTAAGTGTTGGGTCAGTTGGTTTCTTTGTCTCTCTCCAAAGCCAGGGGGTTTGTGTCTTCTTTTTATACACACTCCGCTGGTTACTTCACTGGTCACCTGTTTGGCGATGGTCCAGGGGCTTTTTGCAAGTTGATGCTCTGTCTCCAAAAACAACTTGATTTATCAGATGCCCTGGAGAGCCACAGCTCATACCCAAGAACCTCAAGACCGTTTTTCTCTGACCGACCTGTCAGGGGCTTTTTGGCCATCTGCTCGAGGTTGCTGCTGGTAGGTGTGTTGTCTTCCTTTGGCTCTCCAAAATAGATGTTTTTCCGCTGTTGCTCTGGTGCCTTTCGGCTCAGTTCCTCTCTTTGGAGGACTGGTACTTTTTAAAATAGATGTTTGTGCTGGTGCTTTCCAGCTCAGTTCCTCTTTTTGGAGGGCTGGTACTTCTAAAATAGATGTTCCAGATATGCTTCAGCGCTTCAGCAGAAACTCCTGTTACTTTAGTAGAGACAGGTTGTTTTTCTCTTGGGCCATTTGTCCAGAAGCCTCACTTCAGCCTGGTCAACCTAAAACCATGCATTTCAAAACTCATGCACATGAATTTTTATCTAACAAAGGGCAGGATAAAAAATTAAATAAATAAATAAATAAGAACATAAGAAGTGCCGTACTGGGTCAGACCAATGGTCCATTGAGCTCAGCATCCTGTCTCCAACAGTGGCCAATCTCTGTCTCTTGGGAGAGCTACCCAACAGGTCACAATGAACAATCCATTCCCTTTTGTTCCAACCCCCAACAGTAAGAGGTTACTTTCCCAAAACCTATTTGTCTAATAGACATTAGTGGACCTATCCTCCAATAACTTATCCAATCCCTTTTTAAAAACTAGCTACACCACTTGTCTTGACCGCTCAGTCTGGCAGTAAATTTCACAAGTTAATTGTGTGTTGAGTGAAAAAAATGCTTTCTCTTATTTGTTTTAAATCTGCTACCAGTTAATTTCACGAAGTGTCTCCTTCTTCTAGTATTGTTAGAGAGGATAAATAACCACTCCCTATTCACGTGTTCCTCACCACTCATTATTTTATAATATAAATGCTCTAAACATTGTAAGGCACTTGGAGAGTGCTGTAATGGGACGCAGGAAACTTCCTTAAGTAGAAAGATAAAGCTCTAGGTAGGTAGGTGTGAAGTGTGTGTCTAGCCTGAATATTCCTCCTCCATCTGTGAGGGCATTAAAGTGGCTTGAGAAGAGGAAAGCAATTATAGCATGAAACTCTTACATAAAAGTGAATTGTGAGACCTGAGAAGCAGAGCAAAGCATGTTGGGCTATATTTTACAATAAGATGAGAGGACAGTAATTCACCCTAAATTACACAGGAATTCCAATCGAATTATCTATTGCAGCTGCCTGATCACCCAAAGGATGTATTGGGATTAGTGTTATTACAGTCACACACCACTTAGCATAAAGCTACGGTGCTACAGATGCTCTAATACTTTCTCCAAATGGTTTTGGGGGGGGGGAGGGGAGCATGGGTTAGACAAAATTTAGGAATCTGCTCCCCACTCCAGTATTGTGTGTGTGAGAGAGAATGTCAGGGCTGTTCTCGAGATGCCTGCATTAATGTGGCATGAGTAGCTAAAAACGATGTATTTACAGTCTTTCATTTGCAATTGATAATCTCAAGAGTGAGGACTCAGTAATAAATTTTCCCGCTGGGCTTCTATCCCTGTGCGACCCAGACTACAGAAGGGAAGAGCTGGCTCATTTGCATAAGATAATGAAACCGCAGCAAAATAGTCCAATTCCAAAGCAACTTTGTTTTATTAATGACAGATGCTTTAAACCAGTTGAAATGTGTTTTTCTTTTCTTTTTTGTTGGCAAGTTCATGAAGGGAAAAATAAGGAATATCTGCTTTATTGGACTGTTGTAGGCCCTTTTAAACAGGCCGTAGCTGCAGGGGAATCAGTGTGCATGCCAGTGCAGGGGGTTAGGTGCACACAAGTGCACACCCATCTCCACCCACAGAGCAACCGCTGTTTTGGCCAATTGCTCAGTGTGTGGGCAATGGGTAGAGATGGGTGGGTTGTGGGAGTGTGCACGTACAACCACCCACCTACCATGGCATTCACCCACGCTTGCTCACGCAGCCGACCTGCATGGGTGCATCTTGTGTAAAACATAGTCAAACACTTATTTTTCATTAGAAAGAGAGTGGGGGGTGGAGCAACCTGTTTTGCTTTTTTTGTTGTTTTAAAACTTTTCTATAGCTCAGGAGGGTTGCCAGTTCAAAATTTCAAAAATAAGAAGGGATACCCTGAGACCCTTTTAAAAGAAGCCGCAATGGGGGAGGGATGGGTGTGCGTGCTGGTGCATGGACGGTGCTGAGGGGCGCCGTTACACGGGTGCACACCCATCTCCACCTACCTCCATGCATGGAGCAATTGCCATTTTTGCCAGTTGCTCCATGTGTGGGCAATGGGTGGAGATGGGTGTAGCGCGGGAGAAGCTACACCCACCTCCACCCACCGGGTGGCGCCCACGCATGCCCACACAGCAGATATGCATGGGTCTGTCTCATGTGAAAAGGGCCCGGAACTGTTCTGGTGTCTGTTCCATGAATCTCTTCTATGCGCAGTCTGTGGAGTTTCTCCTAGTTGGAAGAAAGCTACAGCTGGAATAAATGGCTAATTCCATATTCACAGCTATTATTTGAATTTTTGGCTAAGAATTCTTTGCTGCCCTCATTGCAACTGCAAAGTCACATCCAGCGGAGCTTTTCCGGTAAGTGCAGCGGCTGGTCAGTCTGGCTGCTTTCCGCCTGGAACTGGAATCTTCCAATGCCCACTGTGACATGTTTGTTGACTTTTTTGCGGATAAAATCGCTCAGGTTCATCATGACCTCAATGCTGCATTTGTGACAGGGAGTGAACTAGAGGCAGGGGAAGCCCCATCATGTCTGTTTTTGTTGGATCAGTTTCAGTGGGTGTCGCCTGTTGATGTGGCGGATGTCTTTGGGACAGTTTGGGCTGCCTGTTGTGAATTAGATCTGTGCCCATCCTGGCTGGTGAAGGCCAGCTGGGAGACGTTAGGGCCGTTGCTGGTGGGGGTGGTCAGCTCCTCCTTTAGGGAGGACAGAGTACTGAGCTGCCTCAAAGAGGCGGTGGTGCAGCCTCTGCTCAAGAAGTCATCCTTGAGCATTGATTCCCCCCCAGCTATCAGCCAGTCTCTAACCTTCCCTTTTTAGGGAAGGTTATTGAACGGGCGGTGGCCCGGGAGTTACAGGGGCATCTAGACCAGGTTGGTTTTTTGTCTTTTAGTATTTTTAATATTACATGTATTTTTAATATTTGAATGTTTTTAGTTGTATGGATTTTATTGATGTCATGTTAACGAGTGTTGTCCACCGCCCCGAGCTTGTGCAGGAGGGTGCAGGGTATAAGTAGTTGTAATAAATAAATAAATAAATAAATATCTGCACCCCAAATAAAATTTGCATATTTTCTCTTTTCCAGGTATTCTGAGTTGGACACTTCTGTTTTTCAGTCGATTTGGTTCAGATTGAATATTTGAACCCCAAAAGACCAATATTACAAACAAAATAGTCCCAATGAATAAATGGAGCAGGAGCTAATCGTTCTTCATATCTGCTTTGTTGGAAACCCTTTGAAGCAGCCACAATATTTGCTGTGGAGGTTCATTTTGGCTTTAATTAAAGCAACTCTTAGCAAATGATTCTGTTGCAATTAAAAGACTCCAGATAATGGCAACCCTACTGCCTCCCCTGGCCATCAGTTACAGGGTATTGGTTACCTCTTTCTTCCAAAATACTGATTACTGCAGTGAATTTTCTTACTTCAGCTGCCAGCCCTTGAATCTTGCTGTGCCTTTGTCTGAAACTCTGAAGATCTTATCATCATCATCATCATCATCATGTTCATCATCATCAATTTTATTTTTAGTTTCCCACACCTACCCCATCCTCACTGACCAAATGGTGTCCCGGGCATTTTGCAACATATAAAAAAATTAAAATATAATAAAACACCATAAAACGACTTCAAATCCCATATAAGAGCCATTTAAAACAGTTAAAAGGGTAAAGTAAAGAGGGAGACAAAATACATTCAGGGGAACCAGCAGCGGCTCCTCAAATAGCACCTGAAGACTAGAAAAGCCTTCAGGTGCTTTTCGATGGTGAGATGGGAAGAACTGAGACAAAGTTCTGGAGGGAGGGAGTTCTACACTGGGGGGCCCATCACAGCAAAGGCAGATCACCTGCTGACTTTAGGTGCAATTATGTGATTCCAAACAGCCGGTGATATCTTAGCTAAGCACAGGTAGCCAAAAGATGAGGTTCCAGGAGCAAGTCTCAAATATAGCCAAGGCCTATACCATTCAAGGCCATAAAGGTCATAGAAAAACTACCGTACCTAGGGGTAATCTTATGGTTGTAAATTCGTATTTGGTTTATTTTCATTTCCCTAGGTTTCTGCATTTAAACTTGTATTATGGATCTATATTTAAATCAATTAAAAAATAAATAATAATAATAATAATAATTAATACAAATTATTGTGCATGTGCAAAACGGCTGCTGGACCATTCTGTGCTTGTATGCCCTTTTCCAAAATGGTGGTGGCGGCAGTGTTTGAGGTCACAGGATTATATGTATGCCTCAAAATTTATTTATTTATTTATTTATTTGTTTGTTTGTTTGTTTGTTTGTTTTTATTTCTTTACATTTATTGGCCGCCCCCTCATGCCTACGGCATCTCGGGCTGACTTACAACACAAATAAAACAAAGACAATATTCATACAAATCATCAATAATTAAAATATTTAAAAATAACCCCAACAACAATTTTTTAAAAATCTATAAAATCCTCCATCCCCCCTACCTACCCCACTCTCCCCTCCGAAGGCCTGGACGAACAGCCAGGTCTTTCAAGCTCGACAGAAAGTTAGCAGACCCAGGGCCAGGCGGGCTTCCTCTGGGAGGGAGTTCCAAAGTCGCAGCCCAGTCACCGAGAATGCCCTCTCCATTGTGGCCCACCGTTTAACATGGGGGACCTACAGAAAGGCGCCCCTGGCAGACCAAAGGCTCACTCTGAGGCAC
>QEPC01012762.1:134650-163473 GCA_003113815.1 Sphenodon punctatus
CCATGGTGGCATTCGCATGAAGCCCCCCCCCCAACTGCACACCTGCCCGCATACCCAGTGGAGGGGGGGGGCATTCATGCAAAAACGGCCTGTATCAAATAGCTCTTCCATGTGCAAATACCTGAAGATAGCAATGGCTGCTTCTCAACTGTCTCCAACCTGGTTCCAGTCTTTCTCTAGGACCAGGAGCCTTAGATCAAGGGTGTAGCTTTAATAGGGACAGGAAGTGTTGCATTGGGATCCAGGAGCTTAGGAGATCCACGCTCCCTGGTGCAGCTGTGTTCCCTACCTTTGAGAAGGGGAGTGTGGGGTCCCATTCCACCTTCTTCACCAGGGCCCATTCCAACCTAGCTATTCCCCTTCATTAGATTCTCTGGATGGTAGCGCATAGGTCACAGAACATTCAACAGAAAGGTTTGGAGTGTGACTGGATGAGGAAATATGCTCTGCTCACAAAATAAGCTCCCCTGGCCTTAGTCACCAGAATGGAATGCTACTACCCAGTGCATTGTGCAGATGTCTGGAAGATACTAGTCCACTGCACTGGACTCCACCAAGTAACCCAGGATTAGGCTGGGTTACCCTCTGGTAAAACCTGGATATCATCAAGGGCTGCTTGAGGTTGGCTACTTCTTGTCATGCGAGCTCTGAGTAAGAAAGGTACTATCTCTCCCAAACACAGCCTACACATGATACTAAAACTGTGTAAGTTTGAACTATAGAGCTGAACCAAATAGTAAATTTATTGTCTATGGTTAATATCTGCCATTCTGGATAGTCTGGCAGTTATCCAGCCATTAATTGATCACCAACCAACCAGCAAGCCAAAAAACTGGATAATACTGCAATGGTTAATCAGTTTATTGTATTACCACATAACCAAATGTTATCATTACTAGTCTGAAACCAAGCCAGAGTGGGTTGGAATCTGGAAGAAACAGGAAAGGAATTATGGGCAAATTGTAAATTGCATTATGGTAAACATCATGGTATCACGGTAATATGTAAAACAGTTAACTGGTTAATCCACTAAACAATAAAAGGATACCACTCAGTATCCCATGCTTACCGGAGTGGGCCGTATTCTGTGGCTCTGGCTGAATACCAGATAGTGGCTGGTAACCATTTCGGCTTCAGTCTAAATGACATTCGGGATATGGAATAGTTAGCAGTGTTGGGGGGTCTAGGATACCAGTAATATCAATAGAAATAATGAGAATTCCCCAATAATATTAAGAGAGGAGGATGAGCTGATTCATGAATTTTCAACCATTTGGGGTTGGCCATAGAGGTTACGGTGCTATAGAGGCAGTGAGCATTTCATTATGAGGTGCCCAACAGTGGAGTTAGGAGCCATGGGAGGAGGCTACAGACATCCCAAAACTTTAAGCCTAGCAACATGTTTAGAAACCCTGCAGTTCCCCAGGCCTCATGCCTCCTATTTATATCACACACATCCCCTAAACGTAGACGGTCCGGAATTGCTACTGGTGCACAGGAGGAGGCAAATAGTGTACTTATTCACAGAAAAAGCCATAATTTGAGCAAGGAAAATAAATAAAAGAAAAAGCTCTGTATGGGGGGGGGGAGGGGGGAATGAACATGAAAGCAATTGGTCTTTGAGGTCAAAGAGAGTCACTTTTTTGCTTGGAATTTAGTACAGCAATTTTTATTATTACTTTTTTTGTAATGCTTCTTCTGACCCCAGTAAGTCTGCCAAGGTCACAGAGACCTCTGCTGAATGGTTGTGTAAGTGCTTGAAGCATGCATTAAAGTGGCACAGGGCGGTTTTAATTCGGAAAGATCCCAGAGGATTTTTAGAGAGCAGTATACCTGTGAGTTTGATATCCTGGACATTCTCTGCCACAGCAGGTATGGCTCCTAGATGATAATGCATCTCTGAGGGCTGTAACTAAAAATAATGGCTTTTGGCATAAATAAAGCCATCCATTAGCTGACCTGCATGCATTCTGCTTTCCTGAAATTGGCAATAATTAGAGCTCATTGCAATGTTACTTCTCTTTTTTACTTTTGCTTTAAAAAGTAGTTATAATTTCAAAGTCTGCAAAACAAATGTATTCCATACAATCTGATGTCTGAAAACTGATTCATTGCGGTTTTTGAGCAATTGGCAATTGTCATACAAAATCATAAGAACCTAACAGCGTAAGTAGTGCCATACTGGGTCAGAAAATGGTCCATCAAGTCCAGCATCCTGTCTCTGACAGTGGACAATCTCTTCCTCTTGGGAGAAGTACCCAACGGGTCACAATGGACAATCCATTCCCTTTTGTTCCAGCCCCCAACAGTAAAAGGTTACGTCCCCAATACCTACTTGGTTAATACCCATTAATGGACCTATCCTCCAAGAACGTATCCAATCCCTTTTTAAAACTAACTACACTACCGGCCGTGACTACTTTCTCTGGCAGTAAGTTCCACAAGTTAATTGTGTGTTGAGTGAAAAAATACTTTCTCTTGTTTGTTTTTTTAACTCAGCTACCATGGAGTGTCCCCTTGTTCTAATACCATTAGAGAGGGTAAATAACTGCTCCCTAGTTATGTGTTCCACATGACTAATGATCTTATAAGCTTCTATCATATCCCTTCTCAGTCATCTCTTCTCCAAGCTGAAGAGTTCTAACCTATCAAGCCTCTCCTCATACAGGAGCCGTTCCATACCCTTGTTTTTTGTTACTCTTCTCTGTACCTGTCCTAGTTCTAATATATCTTTTTTGAGATGGGGCGACCAGAACTTCACACAATACTCCAGGTGTGGTCGTACTATAGATCTATATAGAGGCATTACGATAAAAAGCTTAAATTTGCAGTTTTGGAAACAAAAACATTGCCCTTTTAAGCTTGAAAACTTTTAAACATTTTCATTGGAATATATTTGTTTTCGTCATTACGTGCAAACTACCAGGCATTTTTGCCCCAAACTTTCATTTGTCAACCCCTCCCACTCAATTTATTTATTTCCCCCAGTAAATGCATTTCCATTTAGGTTGCTGAAAACTGAGGGAAATTTTTTGGGACAATATTTTCACCTCATGAAAATGGCAGATTTTTAGGTGGGAAAATGAAATGGTTTGGCAGAAAACGAATTCTTCATTAGTTTTCATTTTTTCCTCATTTTGTGTAGGGAAAATCTTTTGGCCATTGTAACTATGAGTTTTAGGCCCTTTTTACACAGACACTCTAACACCGATAAAATGGGTGTTACATTTTATTATACATGGTACAGGACAATACTGCAGCCCTGCAACGTGAGCCCTTTTCACACGAGATGCCTCCACCCAGTTCTGCTTGGTGGAGGCATCTGTGTAAACACCACTTGCGGTTTACACACCTTGGTGTTTACACCACTTTCGCCTACACCCACCGCCCGCGGTGTTCACACAGACGCCTCCACCCAGCGAAACTGTGTGGAGGCATCTCGTGTGAAAAGGGCCCATGTTGCAGGGCTGCAGTGTTTTCCCTGTACCATGGATAATAAAATGTAACACCCATTTTATTGGTGTTAGAGTGTCTGTGTAAAAAGGGTCGTAGAGTCGAGAAATTGTGTGGAAGGAAAGCATTTCCCAAGAGCCTTGGTGCTACCAGCCTTACAGTGGGAGACATTCTGATACCCTTGTTCATGGCAGGTCGTACTTCACTGCAAAATCTCTCTTTTGCTTCAGGAAGCAAAGTGCCAGTGAGGAGAAACATTGTTGGCAGAATCGGGCTATTAAGAGTCATTTCAGATGGTGCCAAAATGACATGAATTTTGAGTGGTTGCATTAAAGCAGAACAACAGAGTTGTCCGTGTGGGAAATGTATCATTCTTGCAGAGCTAATTCAGTGATGACTCTGACACCTACTATTGGGAGGCAGCCTGCAATTAGAAGGGTATTATTAAGTGTCCTTTCTTAGGCAGTGTTGCTTTGTGACTATTCACAAAGCTGAGTGCCAGGTTCTTAGAGTGTCAAGATTTTTTTTTTTTTGTTGCCAACAGGTTCCTCCAATTTTGAACATTTGCTTTTAGTCTTTAGGGCGGAAGGAGAAGATTGCTTTGAGCATTGTTATCTTCTCATCAAAGCCCCAGGGTAGGCAAGGAATAAATTAATCTGCTTATGGTACCTTCTTGGCCTCCATCACAATTGTATCTGAGCCTTGTACAGAAGCGCTTTTCAAACTATTCTCTGAATTACCCCTTTTTGAGATGTAGGCCCTTTTTACATGGACAACGGTGGGTGGAAGTGGGTGTGCACGGGTGCACACGTACCTCTACCCACCTCCACCCACGGACCCTCCTCCAGTTTGCTTGATGGCTCTGTGGGTGGGTGATAGGTGGAGATGGGTGGAGGTGGGTGTGCGTTGGGAGCGCGCACCCCCACCGCCTGTGCTGTTTGCATGGACAAACACCCATTCCCCCACCCACCACCTCGGCATTTACACAGATGCCCCTCTGCTTGGAACACACTCCCGCACACCCAGCGGGGGATGGGGGGTGTTTCTGTAAAAACGGCCATACATATAATCCTGTGACCTCAGACAGCAACAACAAAGGCCTACAAATGCATTGAATAGCAGTTGAAATTATGGTTGGAAAGGTGGAAAATAATTACTTTGCTGCCTTTCCCCTGTTCCTCTGTGCAGTGGTTCTTTCTTAGGGAGGAGGAGCAGGATGAGACCAGGGGCTAAGCCCAGCTAAAACACCTTTCCTACTGTAGTGACAGGGTACCCTACCGCTGAAGCAATAGTGGCAGTGAAAAATCCTGTCACCGGCATCTGTGACTCCCACCATTTTTTCCTCCTCCCTGCTGTTGCTGAGCAGAGAGAAGGAGAAACTAGCGGGACAGAAGGACTCCTCTCTGGGGCCCCCTGCCCCATTGGTCAGTCTGGGACAGCTTCTGTGCAGGGACTGCTTTGTCGGGGTTTGGCCTAGTAGAATTTTCCATGTGATGGAAATTCTGGTTTTCATTGAGCTGTTCTATTTGGACAGAAGAATTAAACACAAATCAGGGATTCTTCCATCCCCTCACCAGACTTAATGCCCTACCTTCTAGGGTATTTTAGGGTAGGATAGAGGGTGTCCCATTCTCAGAGAGGCTATGCCCCTTTGAGGGCACAACTGTGGAGACAGTTCAGCATGTCCTCTGTGAGTGTCATCTGTACGATGCCGTGAGGGACAAATATCTGCACTCTTTCCTACAAAATTACCCGGGTAGGTCGGATCATAGTTTGATGGTATATCAACCCAGCTTTTTTTCAATCGGTGGCCAAATTCCTAGTTTATGCGATCCCTATGAGGAAAATATTTCTAGAAGGTAAAACCAGGATTGATTTGTCTCAACTTGATTAAGTTTGTAGTGCCTGCTTGCGCTGCTTGCGCTGCTGTAATGTTGGATTGCCTTTTTTGCATTTAATTTTGCTTTTATTTTTGGTAGAATTTTATGGTAACTTTGGGGTTTGTACCCTGGTTTGTATTCTGTTTTGTATTTAATTTTAATTGTCTGGCTATAGCCATTGGCTCGGCTGAATAAACTAAACTTCAAACATCCCCTCGCCCCAATGCTTCTGTGCAGCATGAGCTATTCTGCCAGCGTGGGCAACGCATTTACACAGAATGCCATGCGTGACACAACCGCTGCCAAAGGGATCCTTGTTTACTAGCTTCTCACTTTCGCCTTATTTTCAGCAAACACTAAATGGCACCACAGAAACTTTTATCATAAGTGGTATTAATGCATGGGCTGCTGGGGATAAAACTCCCTTGTAAACAGCCTAGCAGTTAAGCACCAGATGTTCACAGGGACAGAATGACAACTGAAAGGGAAGGAAATTGGAGTTACACAGGGGCTTGGTACATCTGAAAAATCATCCCCAGACTTTGACACTTTTCAAATGGGCCGGGGTGGGTGGGGGAATGGGTGTGCACCGGTGGTGGGTGGAGGTGGGTGTGCACCTGTTTCCATGGGTGCACACCCATCTCCATGCATGGAGCAACCGGCATTGGCAACAGTTACTCCGTGCGTGGGTGATGGGTGGAGGTGGGTGGAGATGGGTGGAGCATGGGAGCGCGCATGCACCCCCACCCACCACCGGCAGTGTTCCCATGGGCACCCCTGCTGCCGGCAACCTGTGGCATTCCTATGGTCACCCCCCACCCGTGCAGATGCGGGGGGGTGGGGTGATACCCATTTGAAAAGGGCCTTTCTATCATGATCTCAGCCACATATTAATCAGACACTGGGGGGAGAGGTAAAAACATTTTTAAAAGTTATTTTGCAAAGCACTCCAAGTGCCACTTTGGCAGGGGTGGGGGGGAGTGCTATAGAAATAAAAATTATTATAATTTTTAAAATGGGGTGGGGGGAGATGGGACAAAGCGACGTATCCTTTCCCTGCAGTATGAGATGCAGACATCAGTTCACATCTTATTTTTGGTTGCCTGCAGTAATGACAGTTGCCAAACTAAGGGCATTTTTAAATGGGTCACGGGGGCTGGGTGGGTGGATGGATGGATGGGTGGGTGTGCAGCTGCGGAGGATGGGTGTAAGTGTGTGTGTGTCTACACTACACCCATCTCCACCCATGGAGCAACCAGCATTGGAGCCCATTGCTCCATGTGTGGGAGATGGGTGGAGATGTGTGTAGCGCAGGAGTGCTCACACACCGCCACCCATCCCCTCGGGTGCCTCCCCCCATCTCCATGCAGCGAAACTTCGTGGAGACGAGTGGGGGCGTCTTGTGTGAAAAGGGCCGATGAGATGGAACCTTTTCCTGCTACGCTCTGCTCCCTGATGGTTCCGGATGGGTGTCTGGAGGAAATTACAGATTCAGTTGTTACGGGTCCAGATCTTTAATTTTGGTATTATGGATCTGTATTGAAATCCATACAAAAATATAAAATATATCATTTTTTAAAAATTGTGCATACGAAAAATGGCTGCTGTACCATTGTGTGCATTCGTGGCCTTTTCCAAAATGGCAGGAATGATGTTGCCATTTTGGAAAAGGGCAGCTGCTCTGTACATGCACAAAATGGCCACTGTACATGTGCGGACTAGCTGCCCTTTTCCAAAATGGTGGCGACAATGACGCTGCCATTTTGGAAAAAGGCTGTCTACGCACAGAATGGTCAAGTGGCCATTTTGTGAATGCACAGATTTTTAAATAATTATTTTTAAATTTTAAACCAAACCACAGTGGACATCTTTGCCACACTTACGCTTCAGAACGGATTACTCCATAACTGGGCAGATACAGATTAATCCGAATCCGAATTTGCCACCCCTACTGGTGGCATTTGGACTTTCTGGAAACTAGATGAATTGGTGATGCAACTTCCATTTTTGCAGTCTGGTTGTGGAGGGATGGATTGTTGGCACTTACTTGTCCAAGTGTCTCCTCAGTGTAAACAAAGGATGTTTTTACACACACTTTCTCCTGGATGTTTGCTGTTACATTCTGAACTTTCTGTGTGTCTCAATCACTCACCCAGATCTTAAACATCCAGCTCTTTGAACTTCTGCGTAGAACTTCTCCCAGACCTTTTGTGTGTAAAACGTTCTCCTGGTAAACTGCTTTGCTCCAGGCAGCTGTGGTCACTTGGTTTCCATGGCAGCCCCTCACGTCTACAGCTGTGGCTAAGGCTGCCTCAAGGCAGTGTTTGTGTGAAGAATGCATTCACAGGAACTGCCTCAGGGCAGTGTGTGTGTGAAAAATGAATCCGGAACTTACTTGTGGACTTGTAAACCCAGAAGATTGAAAAATTTGGAACTTTAACGTGTGTGTAAAAATGCCCATTGCTTCCCTTGTCTGTCTGTCAGATCACTTATCGAGACTATTCAGGGGGCTGTTCTTTCCATAGTATCTAAATGACATTCTTAGGGGTATTTGTCTTTGCATCAGTCCTATGAGGTGGGGTAGTGTTGTTATTCTCCTTGCAGTGTTTAGTGTAGGCACAAAGAGACCAAGGCTGTCTTTTTATGGAAGCTGCTATCTTGACAGTTTTTGTCAAAGGCCCTTTTTACACAGACACTCTAACACCCATAAAATGGGTGTTACATTTTATTATACATGTTGCAGGGCACCACTGCAGCCAATCACCATGGACCCTTTGCACACATGATGCCTCCACCCAGTTCCTCTGGGTGGAGATGGGTGTTGGCCGGTGGGTGGGGAGTATTTCCCTGGGTTGAGATGGGTGGGGGCGTCTGTGTAAATGCCACTTTCAGTGGGTGTTGGTGAGTGTTTGCTCCCGGCCAACATCCATCTCCACCCACCCCCACCCACAGAACAACGGACGCCACTGTTGTTCTCTGTTGGAGCTGAAATAAGTAATGGATTTACCGATCAGTAATTGGTAAATTGAAAAATCATTACCAGAAATTACCAATGTCTTGGATATCCAGGGACCCGATTGATTATTGAGTTGACTAGGGGTGGGAATTCCGGTTCTCCCGAGATCTGATATTGCTGGTATTTGGGTGTATCGGCTTAATCTGATAAATCCGATATTTACCTGTACCGGCATACTGGATTTTTAACATTGGCCGTGGTACCGGACTTTTTACATTGCAGCCACTGAAGTCAATAGCCACAATGTTAAAAATCTGGTATGCCGATACTGGTAAATTTGGTACCAGGAAGATCCGATACTGGTACATCCGGTATCCGGTATTCTCCCCAGTGTCCCACCCCTAGAGTTGACTGTCAAGTACCTGATGCGGTACTTGTAAATGAGGATATCATTACTCGCGGGTGCTAATGAGCTACCCACTTCAGTTCTAGGCTATTGAGTATGCACAATAGTGCTAATAGTACCAAATAACCAGAATGAAATATCTGAAACAGATACCTGACAAACATGGGTAATGGGAGGAGCTGAAATTGCATTGCCTTAGCTCCTGTCTGGCCCCAGTCTGTCACGGGGGAAGGGGAAAGGAGGGGGAATTCCAAGGGACGGAATAGGGGAGGGGAACAGTCTGTCACGGGATGGAGAGAGGAGGGGACTTCCAAGGGCAGAAAAGGGGAAAGGGAACAGGGGACAAGGACAAGGGGCGGCTTCCTCTCTTGAAGGAGTGTCTATTGGAGGTTAAAAGGTCCCTCAGGGTCTTGTGTGGGCTTTCCCCCTTATTCAGGGGGCAACCGTACTCATCATCGGGGTAGAAGAAAGGGAGCCAATTGCCCCAAGGACAAGGGACAACCAAAGGGATTTTTTCAGGCGCTCGGGGAATTACACGGGGTCCTGGGCACCGTGCAACTGGTAGTGAGAGAATGGGGGGAAGGGAGGGTCCCAGGTAGGGGGGAAGGGGAAAAGGGGAATGCCCAGGGAACAAGGGGAGAGTGAGGGAAAGGACTTGTACTCTACAGGAAGGACTTACAAGAAATAAGCAGGAAGGGATTTTAGGATGAAGGACAAGGGGGCGGGTAACCCACACACCAAGATCACACTTCACGTTCACAAGAATAGGGAGACAAGACTAACACCATAACGCACACTCACTCTATCAACAGACTCACTCCAAGGAAAGGAACACACAAGAACCAATCACTCCGTCACAGCTACTAGCAAGGTCAGACAAATAATCGCTCATGCAACACCAGGTGCCAGCCTCTCATGAATGATTGCCACCGGCGGCTCCTGGCCCCGCTGGTATGTTTTATAGCCAATGACCTTAATTGAGGCCGGTGTGCTCAGGGCGGGGCCCCAACCCGACGCCGAGCCCGACGCCGCACTCAGTGCTGTATGTCTGGGCGGGGTCTGGAGTGTCCTGGAAGCGTGGGGTAGCTCCACCCCCTTGTTGCAGTGCTTCCAGTGCTCCCGGTGCCTCCGCAGATTGGAGTGTTGCTAGACAACGGAAAACAAGCTGCCGGTCTAACCCAAGGCGGCGTGCGCCCTGACACCGCCCTTCCAAGCATTATAACATTGTGATATTTGGAAAAGGGGTGTCGTCATGTCAGAAAGGGTGGGCCCTTCACCCCACCCCTTTCTGACGTGACCAGGCCCCTTTTTTTGATCATGATGGTGTTATGATGCTCAGAAAAGGGTGTGGTCATGTCAAAAGGGACAGGGCGAAACGACTCTCCCTGCCTCTCCCAACTGTAATTACTGCCCTTGCTGACAAAGCAGGAACCAAATAGCAGTTAGTAGTCATGTTGACAACTCCGGATTGAAGTGAGCAAATTCCACAAACAATATATCCATTCCCAGATATTTATTTCAGCTCTGTTCTCTACTGCTCACCTTGCTTTGAAATCCTATCATTCCTTATTTAAAGTCGATAAATGCATCTCACATACTCTTAAGTATATATTTCCCTCCCCCCAAACTCTCCAACTCTTTCCCCTGGAGTTTTTATTAAGACTTCCTGAAATGCAGGCGTGTTCAGCCAAGGAAGAAGGTCAGAACTTGGTCACATCCAACTTTGCTGAAGAGGGTTTCAAGAGGTAAAAAAGCAAAGCAAAGCAAGAACAGCACATTTACCCATAAGGTAAAATATAATAACATGATGGCAGGAAATGATTGAAGGTCCAGCTGTCCTTTTGCCCTGTGCAGGTAGAATATCCTACAGCTAGTGCAGAAAGGCAAGGCTGAGCCGAATGAGATGATTATGGAGGAGGGATGAGAATGTATGAATTCTAAAATCAGGACAGCATGTCTGTCTTATTGGGAATCTATCACCCAAACCCCGCTACTCCGTAAGTACCTGTTCATCTCCCTGTTCAATCATACCCACGCACTTCTGGTCCTCTGAATTTAAAATTCAGACTTTTTAAAAAAATTAAAACACAAAAAAGAGGTTTAATTTTTTTACTTCTCTCCTTCTGGTTAAAGGGCTTGATATTTTGCAATTTTTTTAGTAGAAGGGGGCGGGGGTAACTCTTCCTTGTTTCCTTCCCCCCATCTCACCTCGAGGGATTAATGTCAGTGAAAGGTAATGAATTGTCCCTTTTTTCAAGATGAGTGAAATCTATTGTGAGATTAATTATTCATGCAGGGTATGATTGACAGCGTTGGGGTGGCGGGTTCACAGTCAGTGAAAGGTGACTTGTTGACTGACAAGGTTAATTGCTGCCCCACGCTATTGGGTCATCTCCTGCTAACGATTTATGTTGACAATTTTTCATATTATTAGCGCTGACACAGGTTTGTCACGCCATGTCAAACAAAGTCTCCCTGACCCAACCCAAGCTTTCCTTGTAAGGGAGAAGTGTTCACTTCCTAGATGCAATCTAAACCATGTACAGCCACGTTTAATTAACATAGGCGATGCCCATGTTAAGAAGTATAATGGGAGTCCTACAAAGAGATTACTCACTTTCTTTTACTTTTGACATTTCTTCTGCATATTGATTGGAACAGTTCACAACATAAAAGGAAAACTCTCCTTCCCTGGAATTCTTGTGGGTAGAAGCTACAAGGTTTTTGTTTTTTAGGTGCTTGGACAGAATCGAAATGAGAGTGATTCATAAGCATGACTCTTAGGGAAGTGGGGGTGGGGAAGTAACATGAAAAAGCACTGGTCCCGATCCCATGCTCTGTGGATTCTGCACAGAGCCATACATGCGCACAGCTGCACAGGAGCCGCATGCATCCGCATTGCTGGCACATTGCGACATGCGGAAGTCATACGCCTATGCATGAATGTTGCTTGTATGCGGGGATCAGCAGAGAATGGGATTGCAGTCACTGTCTTCAAAAAATTTCAGTGTAGAATAATTGGAGGGTTTGTCTATGGAATACAGGCAGTGAAATGCTACATATAAGGGCTGCTTCCTTTCGTATGTCACCTGAAAACTGCTAAGGTCAGTCAATCATTTCCTCTTGCAAGTTCCATCATGGCAAAGCATCCATAAATGGTGAGAAGACAGGCACTCGCAGTGCTTGCTCCGCAGCTCAGGAACTCCCTTCCCTTGGAGGTTCCCCAAAGCTATGGCTCTAGAAGTAACTAAACAAAGTGAGTATTTCCTTCTGAGCAATGTAAGATGTATTTATTTTGCTAGACATTCAACAGGCAGGGTTAGGGATTGGGGTGTTTTTAAAGGGTATTTTATATGTGGATTTATCTCTGTATTTTATATTACGTTTTTATGATGATGCTTTGAGCCTTTGAGAAAGGGTGGAATAAAAAAACAACAAGAATTAAATAAATAATTTAATAATAATAAACTTTATTATGTTCAGCCCCATGGCCGATACATATAAACACGAAAACAGCACATACAAATTGGCATAAAATCAAACATAGGATAAAATATTATTCACACAACAGTGCTCTCTGGCTTCACACACTTTAACCGTATGGCAGCGCATCTTTTGGCAAAGACTGCCACCTGTCTAGTCCTGTCAGGATTCTGGTCTCCCAACAGGAATATTATTTTCCTAGTTGTTGGCCAGAATTCCCCTAGACCAATATTCTGCCATAGACCACCCCGAAGGTGGTCGTAGAGGGGGCATCTTAAAAGATAGTGCTCAAGATCCTCCACCTCTCTACCACATGGGCAGCGTCTTTCCTCCACTGGAATCCCTAAGATGCGTCCTTCGAGCAACGAGGTTTTTAGTGTCTGGAGCCTAAGCGTGCTAAAACTGTATTTTAAACTAGAATCCAGCTGGGAGAATAGATACGGGGCTCCATTCCGCGAGGGCAAGATAAACTTATAATATGGTGCCACCTCTGTGTTTGCAGCCATAGCTCTTAACTGTTGTCGATCAATGTCTAGGATGCGAGCTCGTACAACCCTTATGACTTGGTGACTGGTAGCTTGTTGGAAATAGGGCTCAGAAAAGCCTAACCTCGCCACTCGGTCAAAAAACCCCTCACACCAGGGGTCACTCCCCACTTCCTCCCTGATCTTTTCTGTCCAGGTACGGTCCAACAAAGAGCCTTCTGGAGCATCCCGCAGTTTAGCCCAAAAAGACAGCAACCTTTGGTCGACCAGTGCGGTCAGAGATGGATAACCTATTTCCGTCAGTATATTAGCTGTGTTGGTGGATTGTGGACATCTGAGTAATTTTCTCCAAAATTGATTTATAATAGGTTGGAGAGCCCTTACTACATCCACCTCTATTCCCCATATATGGGATCCATAAAGGAGATGTGCCAAGACCTTCGAATTGAAGATCTGGGGAGCCAACCTGACGGACACCTGGCCGTGGGCATAAAAGAACCGGGTAATAGCAAGTGCCTCCAATCCTGCCACTTCCCTGATAGCCCAAATCTGAGCCTGCCAGGAGCCCGTCTCCGCTATCCTGACGCCCAAATATTTATAATGTCTGACCTGTTCCAGGTGGTGCCTCTGGAGTTCCATTGGTACTCCTTGTGTCTAGCCCCTGCTACCATAACTTTGGTTTTCTTGTAGTTAATCTTAAGATGTTTGACACTACATCTGCCCTCGAAGTCTTTCAATGCTCTTAACAGTCCTACCCTAGAGAGAGAAAGGAGAGCAGTATCGTCTGCATACATCAGGAGAAACAGCTTCTGCCCCCCAATATTAGGGGGGTGATACGTGCCCCCCCCACGTCTTTGTGCTCCACAATCAGGGAGTTCACATAAATATTAAAAAGTAGAGGGGCAAGCAAACAACCCTGTCTAACACCTCGGAAGGTGCTGACTGAGTCTGATAGCCCCCCTTCCGGGGCGCTCCCTGAACCCAGCCTGCTCCTCAGCTAGAAGGTTCTGGCTCTCACACCAAATCTGCAAGCGCTGCCTTAGCAGGGCTGCATAGATTTTAGACACAATACATAGAAGAGTGATTGGTCTGTAATTATTTGGGTCAGACCTACTTCCCTTTTTGAAGATGGGGACAACTATCCCCACCTTCCATAGATCTGGGATCTTAAAAGAGTTGTTGATTTGAGAGAATAAATTAGTTATGGCTCCAAACCCCCAGTCAGGAGTATTTTAAAAAATTCCCCCGGGATGTAATCTGGTCCAGCTGCCTTACCCCGTTTGAGGGACTCAACAACCATCTTAACATCTTCTGGACTCACCGGATCCCAGCTGGGCAAATCCTGCCCTAATGATGATAGGGGTGTTTCCATTTCCTCCACTCCCTCTTTGTCATTAAGTGCAAACAGGGTCTCAAAATGTGTCATCCAAGCCAAGGGGGGCATCCTGGCTTCCCTAGCCAGACCACTCCGGGGTTTGGGCTTATTTACCAATGCCCAGAATTTCTTAATATCCCTCCTATCCACTGCATCTTGAAGCAATTGCCATTGCTTAACAAAAAACAGCTGGCGCTTCTTTTTCAGTAAGTTATTATAGAGTTTCCTTTGTTCCCTATACCGGCTGTAGTATTGGGCCTTCCTCCCAGACTGTAATCTATGGGCTAATTGTCTAAGGATTCTCCTTGCCTCCCTGCAGTCCTGATCCCACCAGACCTCTCCTACTTGATGCTCACTCCTGCTTACCGCTCTATGCACCTTTGTAACCATAGGGTTCAGTTCATGATTATCTGTTCCCAAACCTCTAGTGCCTCACTGGCTGAAGCTGCATTACCGAGTTGCTCGAACAACAGTTGCACCCCTGCTGAGGACAAAAACTTGGAGATGCATTCCTCCATTTGCTGGCACCATCCCCGTGCCTTCCTTATATATAGCTCTTCCCCTCGCTCTCCTCCTAGCAGCTTCCTGCCCTCAGCCCCACATCCTAGATTTGTCACTATCTGCACAGGAAAGTGATCACTTTGGTACTGGATTCCCACTTGAAAATATTCGATCAGTGGGACCAGCCCCTGTGAGGTAATGACATAATCAATGACGCTACTGCCGAATGGACCGACATATGTGAAGAGACCTAACTCATCACCTTTGATTCCACCGCTCCTGGGCACATAGAACTCTTCCATTTAATGCTAGGAATGATAGCTTTGATAGGGCCAGGGATACTGGAGGTTACAGGCCTGGCAAAGCTGACCATATTCCCCCCCTTATTCTCAGCATCATTCCCCTCTTTCATCGTTATATTATGCCCACAAGGGCCCTTCTCTAGATAATGTGTCATCACTCTATGTATGTCATAGTTCAGCGGGACTGACCCCATGGACTCAGGTGGTGTTGCTCCTGAAAAACCTCTCTGTGCCAAATCTATAAATCTATCCAGCTTCTGTTCTAAAATATTTAAACGTGTAAACGTACACTGAGTGGTATGAGTGGTCAGAGTGCAATGTCTTGCCAGCAGTTCTGCTAAGGGAAGTGGTCCTTGCCCCCATGGACCCTCGCTACGAGGTCTTCCCAAGTCCCCTTCTAACTCTCCCATACTTCCCACAGGTCACCTATCACCGACAACTAAAAATTGTTTGGACACCCGCAGATCTTGACTCTCCTGGTAGACATTGCACAAATGGTTTCTCTGACCCTGCCCTGGACTCAGCAGCTCCTGGGGAACATCCCCCAGGGATCTGCTGGCCAGAGCATTAAACCGATTAGAGGTTGAAAAATAACTATTCATCTTCCGCTGTTTCAGAGGAGGAGATAGAGACCTTGTCAGGGGTAAGCCCCTCTTGTTCTTTGGGGCCATATCAAACTACTAGTTATTACCACTCCCACTGTTCCGTCACCCGACAAGGGTTACTCACATACTCTGTTGTTCCAGCCCCAAGTTGGCCTAAATAAGTAGGGGGGATTCCTTGATACAAATCTCCTGCACAGTAACCTACTGCTGCGCTCCAGCTCCTAGGGGCGCCGAAGGGAGCGCAAAAGGGCACGCCCTTGTGCGCGCAGCCATGGCGCGCGACCAAGGCATGTGACCAAGGCGCTGCCTTGCTCTAACTGTGCATTTTCTTTCCCGCAGGCAGAGGTCCCTGCCCCTCTCGCTGATCACCACAGCTGGCCCCAGGTAAGTCTGCTGGTTCTGAGAGTTCAGCTCCCCGCTGCTGGTGCTGCCTTTCTCTAACTGTGCGTTTTCTTCCCCGCAGGCAGAGGTCCCCGCCCCTCGTGCTGATCACCGCAGCTGGCCCCAGGTAAGTCTGATGGTTCTGAGAGTTCAGCTCCCTGCTGCTGGTGCTGCCTTGCTCTAACTGTGCGTTTTCTTCCCCGCAGGCAGAGGTCCCCACCCCTCGCGCTGATCACCGCAGCTGGCCCCAGGTAAGTGTGCTGGTTCTGAGAGTTCAGCTCCCCGCTGCTGGAATATGAAACTCTGCATTGATCATGTCAGTTCAGCTGATGCACATAGGTATGCAAAAGTCTGCTGAGTGATGAACACCACATCCCAGTGGAAGTTTCCCTTGTTGCTCTCAGGCTGCTTTCACAACCTAGCTTGACCTGGGTGTCCTACTGGAGATCTCTCAATTCTGTAGTCCTTCTCCTATGGTCCAAATAAATAAAGGTATGAGTCTCAATTTATGTAACAAAGAGAACATTATGGCCACTATGGCCATTTTTACATGGACAGGGGTGGGTGGGGGGATGGGTGTTCTGGCGTGGTGGGTGGAGGAGTGTGTGTCCCTCTTTACACAGACACACACACACCTCCACCCACCACCACCCATCTCCACCCACGAGGCCCCCTCCGGTTTTTTGGAGGGGAGATGAGTGGGGGGTGGGGGGAGGTGGTTGTTGTGTGGGAATGTCCACTGACTGTTTCCATGGATGCTCCCACCAGTGGAACACCCTCCCGCACACCCAGTAGGGTGTGTGTGTGTGTGTGTGTGTGTGTGTGTGTGTGTGTGTGTGTGTGTGTGTGTGAAAACGGCCTATGGGTACAAATATATATATTAAATTTCAGTGAAAAATACAGTTTTGAGAGAGAACCATTTGTAAAACTGCTTTGAAAATGAAAAATCAATGTTTTTTCCCTTTAAAAAATTCCCAAAGGTAAAAAATGTCAACCTTTCAGTGTGTTTGACACTTTCAATATTTCCACCCTTTTCATGAAAATCAGTTTTTCATGAGAAATAACCAATTTCAGGGGGAAATAATTATCAATGTAGATTTTTTTTTTTTTTTTAAATCAAAATCAGTTGAATTCACTTTTTTTATTCTATAGGTAAAAATGAAGCCCCACTGAAGGATTACCAAACCCAGTGGACTCAATGGAGCCAAGTGGCACACACCTGCGTATTTTGAACATTGCTACCATTCACTGGGGATGTTCTTAAATTTGGTAACTTTAAAAGGATGAGGCTGGAATGCCACCAAATCTTTGGTTAATCCCTCCCTTAAGAGGAAGGATGGTCTTGCAGGTAGGGCACCAGAGAGATAGGAGATTAGTCTTCAGTTCTTGGATCTGTCATGTAGACACCAATTTCAAGTTAGTTTATTGTTTGGCCAAAGACTGTAACAAAATACATGTATATCACAAGATTTACCATGGACAACATGATACATAAAATAATAATAAAATTGAATTCCTTAACATTAAAAAAGAAAAAGAAAAAAAGGAGTGAGAAAAAGAATTAAGGAGGCTTATACTTAGACCCCAATTAAAAAGCACACGGAAAACAAAAGCCAAACATAATTAACGGACAAGAACAAGGGGCTATATACTAGCCTAGATGCAATATTCTAAAACCAATTAAAAATTCTAAATTTTGCAGAGATTAATATAATAATTAAACTAAATAAAAAAAACTAGGCACTCCTATTTGACCAGGGAATTGTGTAAGGGAAGGGAGAGACTCAACCTGAGTACAGAGGAACCACTACCTAGAGCAGACTGTCGAGCCTGATTTGCATGGCAGCCTCACAGAAGGCAGCTACACTGCTCATGATCCCAGAATTGATCGGACTGAGAAGCTTTACAAACAGCAACTCAGGAGAATTTATATGGACGTCTAAAACAAAATTCAAAAATTTCCTTCTGGGAACATCATACGCAGAACACACGAAAATAACGTGTGTAACAGACTCCAAAACCAGAAAAGAACAGAGAGCACAGAACCTCTCCTCTCTTGGGACATTCATGTACCCCCCCTTCAGGAGGGCTGAAGCAAATACGTTAAAATGAAATTTGGTAAAGGCACTTCTACGGCGAAAATTTGACCAAATATTGTAGTAACACTCGCCTCTACTAGAAGGGCTGATTCTAATATAATGGGGGGGGCAACCTTTTTTCTGACAACAAGCAGGATTTGAGTTGGAGCTCTTGGTCCGAAATTCTCCCTTTAATCAGGGACACAGCACCATTCTAGCCAAGTGGGAATAAAACTTCTCTGGAGAACCCCAACTTGGCTACTTCCAGGACCACCTGCAAATCCCACTGTAGGAGTAACACCCTCTTTACTGCCAATGAGAGAAGAAACTCTTTTTGGGTTGGAAATAAAAATATTTGTAACCAATATTTAATAAGGCACAGTAGCGCGCTGGATCTGAGAGGGGAGCATGCCATCTCATGCCACAATACGGACTGAGGTGTCCCCTTAGGGACCCCTAGAATGGAGTGCAAGAATCCATTCTGGACCACCTCCAAACTATCCAAAAAGCTTCCACCCCAAACTGGGAAAGCATATAGACTTTGACTAAGCACTTTTGCTTTAAAGAGACGTAATGCAGAAGAAACTATCTTGCCCCTATCCTTAAAGTAAAAACTCGAGATGGCTGCTGAAGTCCTCCGTGCCAAACTCAGCGTGGCCTTGAAATGTTGATTCCAACTAAGGGTAGATGAAAAAATGACCCCCAGATACTTGGAAGACATGAGCCCACAACTAATACCTTAGTTTTTGAATAGCTGATGGTGAGATTTTCAGAACTGCAATAATCCTTAAACAGGTGCATGGCCTTTCGCAGACCGTCAGAAGTTTGAGCAATCAAAACTGTGTCATCCGCGTATAATAATGTGGGAATTTTCCTGTCTCCAATTTTAGGAGCATGCATGTCCCGGCTATTCAAAAACGAAACAATGTAATTAAGATAATAATTAAACAAGGCAGGGGCCAGAATGCATCCCTGTTTGACTCCTTGGCAGAGGGGGACCATCGGTTGTTGATGAGGGTCATATTGATCTGAAGTGAAATATTGGTATGTAACTTAATTAGTAAAAAAAGTAAACAGGAGTCAAGCGTAGAGGAGCTGTCATGTAGATACGAGTTTTGAACTCAGGCAAATCGCTCTGATCCTTAGTTCCTCATCAGTGAAATGGAGATCATAATTCTTCTTTTGTCTGCCATGTCTGTACACCTTGTAGGTTTCATGGGGCAAAGATGGCCCCCTTTTTGTGTGCATGAAATTTGGGCTGAAGCAAAGATTATGAGCAAACTTCAAATCCAATGGCTTTGCCATATTCATATGATTGGATTCAAGCTGAATTCGTTGACTTGATTCAATCCTCCTTCCCTCTCCGCCCCAAGTATGTGGGTTCATTTTATCAGTGATCCATTTTTGAAATTAATGAATAGTTTAATTTTAACACATGATATGCCAAACCAAAGTAATACATTTGGCAAAATTCATAGAAGTGACAAATTTGAATTTGGGTATTAATCGCAGTAAACGAATACCCATATATGATTTGCAAATACAGAGTTTCAAAGTGATACAGCTGTGGCCCTTTTTACACACACACTCTAACACCGATAAAATGGATGTTACACTTCATTATACATGGTACAGGGCAACACTGCAGCCCTGCAACATGGGCCTTTTTCACACGAGATGCTTCCACCCAGTTTCGCTGGGTGAAGATGGGTGTAGGCATGTGTAATAAACACCGCGGGTGGTGGGTGGAGTGCATTTCGATGGGTGGAGATAGGTGGAGGTGTCTGTGGAAACAACATGGGTGGTGGGTGTAGGCGTGTGCATGCTCCCACGCAACACCCATTTCCACCCACCACCCACCCACAGAGAAATCGGCATTGGAGTCCGTTACTCCATGGGTGGGTGGTGGGTGGAGATGGGTGTTGTTCGGGAGCACACACCCACCTACACCCACCGCCTGCGGTGTTTACACAGACGCCTACACCCATCACCACCCAGCGAAACTGGGTGGAGGTATCTCGTGTGAAAAGGGCCCATGTTGCAGGGCTGCAGTGTTGCCCTGTACCATGGATAATCAAATGTAACACCCATTTTATCGGTGTTAGAGTGTCTGTGTAAAAAGGGCCTATGTTTGTGTTTGTGATTTACTACAGTTATTATTACAGGGTCGTGGTCTCAGCTGGGACTTCTAGGGGTTAGTATCATCCGGGTAATCTTAATAATCATGTCCCCAATATTGCTCTCTCTTTATACATTGTTGGGAGTTGTTCTTCCTTGCAAAATGTCAGAAGTGGGAGTAGCCTGTTTTTCCTACTTAAACAGCAGTAATTCTCATCCCTTTTTCTTCCTGTAATCCACAAGAATGGTAAAGCCTTCATAACTAATAAATATTGGCCTTTTGGACTTCTCTAAGCTTTTATTGAGTTAATACGTTTTTTTCAATTGCATTTAGGCACATCAAAAACAAGGCAAGATGTAAATTGAGGCTTTCTAATGCTTTGAGCCCACAGGGAAGCTGTGAGGCTGTGTCAGACACGGAGCACCTTTGCATAATGAAAAGCAAAGGCACAGGCTATACAACAAAGGCCTTTTTTACACAGACGCCCCCCACCCCCCGCTGGGTGTGCGGGTGGGTGAGCGGCGTCCATGCGCACGCCATGGCAGTGGGTGGGGGGATGGGTGTGCGCCCGTGGAAATACCACGGACAGTGAGACTGAGTAGGGGTGCGTGCACACTCCCGGCACACACCCACCTCCACCCATCACCCACCCATGGAGCCATCCAACAAAGCAGAGGAGGCTCCATGGGTGGAGATGGGTGTGCACCTGTTTCCACGGGTGCACACCCATCTCCACCCATCCCCAGTGCGCACCATCCCCCCCACCCAGCAGTGCCGTGTGAAAATGGCCAAAGTCTGTTGGAAGAGGGGTCATAAATGGTTCTTAGGAACTGTGGATGTGTTCTGTTTTTGCTTTTTTCTGTGTCAGTGATGGCTAGAACCAGCTCTCTTTTAAAAAATGAGAAGAAAGATAAGGATTTTAATCATGAATATCATTTATTTATTCCTTCAAGTTTATATGCCACACTACCCATTAAACCCTCATCTTCTGTCTTGAGGTATTTTCTTACCCCAGGTGCATATCTCTTGCAAAAACTTGCAAGTTAGTGGCTCTCCAACTTTGCCCTTTTAGGACATTGTCACCTGCACACAGGTACACGATATCCCCAAAGGGAAAGTTGGTTACCATTAACCCTTTTTGTTGTTAGTTATGAACAAAAAAGTCCTGGGGTAGAAAACCCATGCGTTTTACCATGGGGTAGATTTATACTCCGGCTTGGGGTAGAAATCTACCTCATAACATTTCATGTTAGTTTGCACATTCAAGCAATGTAAGTGCCAACGGACTGGGGTAGAAATCTACCTCAAGACTCATGTAATGTAGTTTTTTTCAACACAGAAGATGAGGGTTAAGACTCAGTGTGACTTACAACCAATAAAAACATCTTAAAAACCCCGTTAACCCTCCATCATCTTTTCCCCAACCCCTCCCAATACCTCCCAACCCTAGTCAGGCCTGCCAAACACCTGGCCAAACAGAAAGGTCTTACAGAGTGCTAAAGGAAGCAGAACATTTTTCACTTGCAAGCAGTTTCACCGTATCAGGATCAATTTCCTGATACCAATCTGATTTCTCAATTCTCGCAATACCATGCAAGATACCATCTGGAATGACCATCTTTCTACTTACTGTCAGCCATGTACCATTCATTTACTTCCGGATTTGTTGTTTCTGCATTTCTGAGCCAATCACTGTGCAAATAGTGATTCCCTTAATGTCCTCCAGTGACCCTAAACTTCCACCCCTCTCTACTGCCTCCAGTCATAATGATTGTTCTATGTGGTTCCCATTGCTTTGACCAATCTGTAACTGAATTGCAGATTAGTAAAGGAATCTGTGTACCAGCCAATGAGTGACAAGGACGTACAAGGTAAAATGGAGTGGAAGAAATGTAGTATCGCAAAGTAGTATTACCTCTTGGGATTTGAAATGGACGGCAAAGCAGTAAATGGGATCCCGGTAAGTGGAAAGTTGGGAAATCGAGAAACAAAATGTCTGTTGAGACATTGTTGAGTACCGAGAAGTTCTTGATTTGACCAGGACAGTATTGGGAATTAGGATTTTGATGAGATTTCCTGTTTTGGTGAAATCTCGTTTAAGCCCTAGTCTTACATTTTTTCTGGAAGATGAACAGGCTCCGGCTTAGACAAACCTCCAAAGGGACGGATTTCCATAATCATGGACCAGCCACCAAGAATGTCTCTCTGCATACTCATTCAGAAACCTTATGGGCAGATGGTACCTGCAAGAGGGCACTACCAGCTGATCTCAGAGGGTGCGACGGAACATGAGGGAAGAAGCAGTCTTCCAGATACTTGGGGCTCAAGATGTTTTTGCCTTTATTGGACAAAACCAGCATCTTGAATTGTGCTCAGAAAGCTATTGATAACCAATGCGAACTCTGGATCACTGGTGTAATGTGCTCCTGATGACCTGTCCTGGAAGACAATGGGCCACTACTTTCTGCACCAACTGCAGCTTTTAAACAGTTATCCAGGGCAGCCACATGTAGAGTGCATTGCAATAGTAATAATTAAGTTCACTAATTTAATTTAATTAAATTAAATTAAATTTACTCATAGAAGTAATTTCAGTCATTTTGACATGGTGCTGCTGGGTGGGTGGGGGATGGGTGTGCGGTAGGTAGAGGTGGGTATGCGACCTTTCCCACGAGCGCACACCCATCCCCATCCATGGAGCCTCCTCTGTTTTGTCGGATGGCTCCATGGGTGAGTAATGGGTGGAGATGGGTTGAGGTGTGTGTGTGCCAGGAGCATGCATGCACCCCCACCCACTGCTCATGGTGTTTCCACAGGTGCCCACCCATCCCCCTACCCACTGCCACAGTGTGCACACGGACAGCCGCCCCCACTGCACACCCACCCGCAAACCCAGCGGGGGGAGGGGGAAGGGGGACATCCATGTAAAAAAGACATTTGACTCAAAGGTCTTTTTCACATGAGCCATGGTGGGTGGGGGGGAAGGGTGTGCACAGGCGCCGGTTGGAGGTGGGTGTGCAGCTGTTCCCATGGGCACACACCCATCTCCATGCCAGAGCAACCAGCATTGGTGCCAGTTGATCCATGCATGGGTGATGGGTGGAGGTGGGTGGAGATGGGTGGAGCATGGGAGCAACCCCCCCACGGCCCATGGTGTTCCCACAGGTGCCCACCCATCCCCCTCACACCCACCGCAGCGTTCGCATGGGTGCCCCCCCACCCGCACGCGTGTGCGAGGGGGGAGACACCTATCTGAAAAGGACTTAAGACATCATGAGACAGTGTAAACTTAGTGGGTTAGGTGTTGGATTTTGACCTGCGTGACCAAGGTTCAAATTCTGTCTTAGGCCCTTTTCAAAAAGATGTCCCCCCCTTCCACACGTGTTTGGGTGGGTGGCCTCGGTAGGAACTCTACAGGTCAGTGCCGGCAGTGCGGTGTGTGTGCCCGTGGGAACACTGCCGCTGGTGGGGTGTGTGCATGCATGCTCTTGCACTCCACCCATCACCCACGCATGGAGCAACCAGCGCCAATGCATACCCACCCCCGCCCACCTACACAGAGCACCAGGGCCCATTCCAACCTAATTATGCCCCGGGGATAAGTCTAAGGTGACTTAGGTAAGGCTTCTAAAGCCTTTTAAACACTGAAAGCACTGAATACATTATAAATACTAATCTCTGGCCCTTTTCACGAGCAACCGGCATTGGCACCCATTCTTCCGTGCATGGGTGATGGGTAGAGATTGGTGGAGTGCACATGCACCCCCACCCACTGCTGGTGGCATTCCTACGGATGTCTCCCCACCGCACACCCGCACACCCCCATGTTCAGATGGGTGCCTCCCCCCCGCAGACCCCTCTGATGATATAGTCCCCTTATTAACAAACATAAAACAACCTCAGTGCATTAAAGGCTGCATTAAAGCCCTTTTCAAACAGGCTGCAGTAAGTGGGGGGATGTGTGTGTGCCTGTGGTGGGTGGAGGTGTGTGTGTGTGGCCGTGCACCCATCTCCACGCATGAGCAACGGGCATTGAAGCCCATTGCTCCATGCGTGGGTGACGGGTGGAGCATAGGAGCATGCACACACCCCCACCCATGTGGGCACCATTCCTACGAATGCCCCCCTCACCACACATCCACAGCGGGTGGCGTTTGCACAGGTGCTCCTGCTCCCACTGAACACATGTGCAGTATTGGGGGGGGGGGCATGTGAAAAGGCCCTAAATCTGACAAGAGAACGACCAAATTTTTTTCTTTTTGTAACACATAGGAAGAAATGGGAGGTTTTTTTCTAGAAAGTCTTTTTTATTTAAAATTTAAAATCATATTACCTCATACAGCAAACTGTGCACTTTGATATATCACAGTGTCTTAAAAAGGAAAATAATTGGATTTGTTTTTTTCTTTTAAACTCGACTTTGTCTTTTTTTTTTTTTTTTTTGGAAACTTTTATGTACATCCGCCTAGAATGATCCGCAAGTAACACAGTTACTATGAAACCAAAATTGTTACAAAATGTTTACAAAAAACTATATTCATAGAAATTTC
Organism: Sphenodon punctatus; assembly: GCA_003113815.1. Taxonomy (NCBI): domain Eukaryota; kingdom Metazoa; phylum Chordata; class Lepidosauria; order Sphenodontia; family Sphenodontidae; genus Sphenodon; species Sphenodon punctatus. Next base: position 159,225 of record QEPC01012762.1, read on the forward strand.
TGCATGTCCACAAAGGAAAATCCCCTGAATGTCACAGAGACCAGTTTGTATTTTCTTGTTGTTGTTGTCGAGAAACATGTCAAAGAAAAGTACAGACAGCAAAAGGGCATTCTACAACAAGGCTCGGGTATCTGTTGTAGTCCGAGCAGACTGGATGTCTCTTGCAGGACTCAGTCAGAACTTTTCTAGCGCAAAACAAGAATCCGTGATTTAAATTAAACGTGTGTGTGTGTGTGTGTGAGTTTGGAGCTGGTCTCACGTAGTAGCTTGGCATGTGGCTCCAGTTTTGACAACTATGTGAAATCAAGTTGCAGAATCAAAGGGCTGGAAGGGACCTCAAGAGGTCATTTAATTCACCCCCTGCAAGGAGGCAGGATTAAGTATTTCTGAAACCATCATGATTGCTCCGTAACAACCACCAGTAGTAGAATTCGGCTGCCGGAAAATGGACATCTGCCATCAGGGGAGATAATGGAGCTTCTTTCCAGAACATCCCAGGGTGCGGCCGTAGCAGAAGCCTTTACCTCGGAAACATACTACAGCTTTTTCAATTCACACTTCTGAAAGAACGACGGCTGTCTTGAAAAAAATAATACTCTCCACCCCTACTTTATATTTAGTCTGCTTGTACAACTGTAGGCTCAGTGTTGGGTTCTGTGATGACGTAAACTAAAAATATGGCCAACCAACCGCCCTCCCTCCACCTCCACCTCCCTTACAGTTTCCCAATTCTTACCACACTGTGGGATCTGAAGACAGAACTGCTATACTGGCCCAGAGACCATGGTAGAATTATACTGTGTCATCCAATAAGGTTGGAAGTATTGGACACTTCGGAGGAAGCTTGCAGTTCTGTAGATATCTATCCCTTTCATTCACTTACAGTTTCTTGTCTAATTCCAACTTCAGTTTAATCATATTTAAAATCAAACCCATCGCTGTGTTAACGCGTTGGTTTTAGAAGACGATTATTCTCAGTTTCTTTCATTCAGAGCACATGCGCGTGCACACACACAGTAATAGAACAGCATTAGACTAATGCTCTACTAATCTTCCTTTCATATATCTGTAGCCATAGTGTGGAAGTTATTCCTGCTCCGGCAGTGCTGATTGGTTAGGGATGACCTGACAGCAGGAGCTGATCTCTCCACTCCCCACATCAAGGTTCTGATTGGTCAAAGGATGAAGAGGAAGTTCCACCCATTCTACCTACTGCTTCCAACACTTCTCCCATTGACAAAGGGAATTTTCTGTCTGTGTGTGTGTGTGTGTGCGTGTGTGTAAGAAACAAAATAGTTTTCAAGGATTTTCAATCTGCTTTGCAATTTCTGCCCATTCACCTTTTTCATACTCACAGAACTTGTTGAAATTTTAGAGGAAGTAAAAAAAAAAAAATCCTTAAAAAAAATAATTGTTAAAAAGTCCCCACCCCCTTTTTAGTTTTGTTGGGGAAAAAAAAATCTACTGTAAAAGCTCATCAAAACATTATTTTTTGGTGAAGAATCAAAAATAATAATCTAGAATCATGGTAGCTTTCATTTCACAATCATAAATAAAGGGAGGCCATCACAAGATTACGCTTGAATTTTATGAATTCTGCAGTTGTTAAAGGCAGAAGGTTGCAAATTCCATGTGCCGACAGAAAATGTTCTTGTGGGGAAAAAGAAATTGATTATATAAATCATTATGTATGGTCCTATATATTTATTTTTTTTTAAAGCCAACATATTAGGCCCTTTTCAAACAGGCCGCGGTGCGTGGGAGGATGGGTGTGCACCCATGGTGGGTCGAGGTGGGTGTGCGCCTGTTCCCACGGTGCACGCAACACCCCCCCCCACTGCGGGAGCCATTCCTACGGACTCCCCTCCCCACCGTACACCCACTGCAGGCAGCGTTCGCATGGGCGCCCCCACCCCCACCGCACACGTGTGTGGTGGAGTGGGGGCGTCCATGTGAAAAAGGCCCTAAAAGGAAAGTTGATCTCCCCTCTGGTGGAAAACTTTAAATACTGGTCTAACACAGAAAAAAACAATTTGGTAATTGTCTAATGAATCATCTAATGAATGTCCTTTATGCTCTAAGGGTCTTTGCATTGTTGGTAAACAGAGTAAGAGAAAAAAGTAATTAAAATACCTTTTCTTTAATTGGTTTGATTGTGGTTTGTATTTTAATATGCATTTTTGTATCCTGTTTTGGATTATTTATTTGATTTTGGTCCTTTTCACACGGGTGCCCCCTCCTCGCACACATGGGTGGGTGGGAGGAGCGCCAGTGTGAATGTTGTGGTGAGTGCGGGGGGGATGGGTGGGCACTCGTGGGAACGCCCTGGGTGGGGGTGCGTGCACGCTCCCAAACTCCACCCATCGGCCATCTCCACCTATCACGGGAGCCAATGGCGGTTGCTCTGTACCTGTGGGAACACAACTGCATACACCACCCACCTGCTGCGCCACCCACACATTTCCCCACGCACAGTGGCCTGTGTGAAAAGGGCCTAATCTAAATTTTATTTGTATATTTTGCTGCCATGTTTTTATGATTTTAACTACTGATAAACTTTGTGTAACACATTTTAAATAAATATCATTCTTCTCTCAAAATGATTGATGGATATTTTCCAAGGGGGGGGGGAGGGGCGCGGAATCCATCACAAAGTTTCAGCTGCCTTCATCATGCACTCAGTTCCCCAATGTTTTTTTAATTTGGCGCCGAAATCTTCCCCATTTTCTTCCCCCTGCTCATAGACAATGAGGGAGTGGGAGGCTGGGTCATATGGCTGCCTGGAACAAATCCAATTGTACTTTGGGTTCCAGTGGCCAAGATCAAAGATCTATTTTTAGGGAAACTAGAAAGAAACAAAAAAAGAATATGTCAAACATATCAAAGAGCCAAACACGGCAGTAGGTCATAGGCGTTAGAAACAACAGAAAAGACAGCTGTACTGCATTTGCAAGCATGGGCCACATAACCAAGGGTGAATGGGATAAGATTGCTTCAGGGGCAAATAGCCCTGTGGGATGCGTGGGGTGCAGCTTGGATGGTGAAATCCATGGCGGCACTGCTTATAGATTACCAGATGTACAACTGGCAGACCATTGACTGAGAGCCCTTGTGTATCTACAGTTGCAAGCCCCTCTAGCCCATCTCCTAGATAGCTTCCCAAGGAGAGGGAGGGGGGACCTCTAATTCAGAGATGGCAATTGCTTTTACTGGGTCTCATGTCAGCTTCTCCATTCGTTTATTACACAGCTAGCCCTACTTGTGAAAACAACTTTGCACTGCGTCTGCTACGAACAGGGTCTGCTGTTATCCACGTAGGGGGACACACAGGTATATATATATCCTGTTCGTTCAGTAATACCTGGATTTCTGTGGTTGTGCATGTGTCTCTCTATTATTTATTATTATTATTATTATTATTATTATTATTATTATTATTATTATATTCGCATTTATACAGCACAAGCAATGTACCTGGTGCTTTACAGATAATAAGATAGACACGGTCCCTGACCAAGAGCTTACAATCTAAAGACAGGGGGAGAGGAGACAGGGAAGGGGGAACAGAGGGAGAGACAAGGGATGCGACATTCATGAGGATGCGAGAGTTCACGTACATGTTCTTGGCTTGGTTACAGTACATTGGGAGTTTGCAGGTAACAGGTGGGGGATAATCCTGGGTGGGGATGGTTAGCAGGAGTTAGGAAGGGCAGAGCAGAAGAGGTGGGTTTTGAGGAGGGATTTGAAGGTACAAAGGGAGGGGCCAAGGCAAATGTGGGCAGGGAGGGAGTTCCAGGCATGCGAGGCAGCGAGGGAGAAGGGACGAAGGTGATTGGGGGAGTAGGGGAGGCGTGGGAGGGTGAGGGAGGGCATGGAAGAGGATCAGAGTGCTCGAGCAGGGGTTTGGAGGGAGATCTGGGCAGAGAGGTAGTGGGGACGAGGTTGTGAAGGGCTTTCTATGTGAAGATGAGGAGCTTGTGCAGAATACACTCAGGAAGGAGGAGTCAGTGGAGAGAGGAGAAGAAAGGCTGCACATGGTCAAATCGACGGGCTAGGTGGATGATCCTGGCAGCAGAGTTTTGAACAGAGATGAGGGAAGAAAGGTGAGAGCGGGGAAGGCCAGCGAGGAGGAGGTTACAATAGTCGAGGCATGAGATGACTAGGACATGGATGAGAGTTTTGGCAGAGGAGACAGACAGAAAAGGGCGGATCTTAGCAATGTTGTGGAGGGAGAAGCGGCAGGATTTGG
>QEPC01012762.1:164104-207164 GCA_003113815.1 Sphenodon punctatus
CGGTCAGAAAGGTAGGAGGAGAACCAGTCTAGGACAGAGTCCTGGAATCCCAGGGAGTGAAGCGATTCAAGCAGGAGTGAGTGGTCAACAGTGTCGAAGGCAGCAGAGAGATCAAGGAGGACCAGAATAGAGTAAAGGCGGTTGGATTTAGCCACAAGAAGATTGTTGGTGAACTTAGCCAGAGCGGTTTCACTAGAGTGAAGGGGGCTGAAGCCAGATTGGAGGGGGCCAAGGGAGGGGTTGGCGGAGAGTTGTGTCTCTCTACATGGATAAGAGCAGACCCTGTTGGTTGCAGTGAGAAACTGTTCTCACAAGTAGGACTAGCTGTGTAATAAATGAATTGAGAGGCTGACATGAGGCCCAGGAAAAGCAATTGCCATCTCTGAATTAGAGGTCCCCCTTCCCTCTCCTTGGGAAGCTCCTTTGTACAGCCAATGACCTGCCAGTTGTACATCTGGTAATCTATAATCAGTGCTGCCATGGATTTCACCATCCAAGCTGCACGCCACAGGGCTGTAGTGTTTATGCCCCTGAAGCAATCTTAGCCCATTCCTCCTTGGTTATGTGGCCCATGCTTCCAAATGCACTACAGCCGTCTTTTCTGTTGTTTCTAAGCCTATGCCCTACTGCCGTGTCTGGCTCTTTGATATGTTCTTTTCAACCACAGAAGGACGTCAGCCTGCTGCTGGTTTTAATCATCGGGATTTTGAAATGTAAAACCCTACTTTAGAAGCCTGAAATGGGCTACCATTTCAAGGCCAATTTGCTGTAATTGTAGAGATAGAAAAGAAAAGGTTAATCTGCAGGGATATTTTTTCCCCCCCTGGTTGACAGTAAGCGCTTGGTAATTCCAGTTGGTCACTTGTAAATCTGGGGGAAACTGTGAAAGGAGAAAAAGCAGATGGTTGCTTTGCGGGAAGTAAGTGGCGTCGGTTACATTTATTTATTTATCATCTAAGGAGCAGAGTTCTTATTTTGCACAGTGCCTTGTTACTCGCTATCTCTCTGTCCCTGGTATTTAAAGAGAGAGGAGGGTCGCATTTTAAAACCCAGCAGGTTTCAGGCTTTGCTTTAACTTTCTCTCAATTGTAAAAGCTGTTCTTAACAGCTTTGATTTTTTAAAAAAAACAAAACAAATTGCCTGTCTCAAACCCTGAGGATTTGCAAACAGGTGCTGAAAGGAAGTCAGTGGCTTTGGATAAAGTGGTGCTTTCTCCCCATGCACACCTCTTTCCTCTGTATAGTTTTTTTCACTGTTTGAGAAATAGTGGTGTTGCTGCTATTGGGACTGGGCCGGCCTTGTTTCAAATACATTGTCAGCCATTTTCTTTGGAAGTCAACAATAAAAGGAGTCTGAATTCTACTTGAGTGAGTTGGTGGAAGGATATACACACCGAATATTAGTTGGCACTGGAAAAGAGCTCCATCAACTTAAATTGTTAAGTTAAAGGCAGTTTTTTTATTTGCCATTTTAGAGTTGCACATACTGACATTTGGAGACCTACACACTAGTTATGGCTTTTTCTCTCTGCTTTGAGGTAGAGCTGGTTTGAAATTTCTGGCTGCAATCCAAAAACCTCTTACTTTGGAGTAGTCCCATTTAAACCCTACTGTTTATGGATTGTGGAGCTCAACTTTACATTTTGATGAAAAATAGTCTTAAAAGAACCACCACCTCACCCCGAAATTTCACAGAAGAGTGAAATTTCTGAAATTGTGGCAGCTCTGAAATTTCAAATGGCATACCTTTTAATTAAAAATCAGTGGATTAATTTGCTTACCTTTCCTATTTGCAAAAAACGACATAGCTGTTTTAAACCATTTATTCTGAGGGCTTAAGCAGGACTTATGTGGCATGCAGGCTGCCTTGTTCACTCTGTGCACTGTGCGTTTGTGTGTCTCATTATGTGACAGCAAATGCATCAAATGTTCTGGATTTACCTTGTTTTTTCATTTTTAGGAGGAAATGGTAGTAAATTGTCCTAAAAGTGGCAAATTAACAAGATTAAAATAACAATTATTGTTTCCTGCTACAACTGTGCCTTTTGGGGGAGACTTGTTCATGTGGGGCAAAATAAAGCAACCTTTTCTTTTTGATTAAAAAAATAGCAGATGTTTCTCACTATGAGTAACGGCAGTGGATGGCAAGTAACATGTTGTAGCAACTTCAACCTTTTCCACTTCTAGAGACATTAGCACCTTCAAACTCAATTTGGTTATGTGGAGATGGCTTCTAGATTCAACCTCAACCCGCTGCATTGTTAACTTGTCTCCAGTAAGAAATATCTTGAAGTCAGGGACATCATGCACTCCAAAACCAAACCGAAAAGCCACAGTTCTGAAACCACTGGTAGCCTAGTTGGTTTCCAAACGGCAGTCTAAGATGTTGACAAAACGGATTAGTTTTACAAGCAATTACTGCTTTAGCCAAGAAATCTTTTGAAATTCACAGTATTTTATGCTAGTACCTGAGTTTTCGCATCCGCATGAATGTCGCATCCCTTGTCTCTCCCTCTGTTCCCCCTTCCCTGTCTTTAGATTGTAAGCTTTCGGGCAGGGACCGTTTCTATTTCGTTTTTTGTAAAGCACCAGGTACATCGCTGATGCTATAAAAATGCTAATAATAATAATAATAATTAATAATAGTTCTTGAGATAATTGTGAACTTCAACCAGTAAGGCCTATCCACTGCTTAGCGACTTTCATTATATAGAGCAGGAAGGCTTGGTTGATGGTCTGAAGAGGAAGGAAATTTATCTTTAGGGGAAAAGTTTTTATTCTGATGAAAGACAATGGGTGAAAACAGGCAGCATGCTGGCCCAGTGTGATTCTGCAACGTTTGTTCCAGGCCTGTCAGTTGTGGGCCCAGTATAAATCCCGGTCAGGTAGGAGCTGGAAAGGAAATGTGGACATGATACGAGCCAGTTCACGTGATGGTCCTGCCCGGATGGGACAGAGTGGGCAAGCCAGATGTGAACATGTGTTCCTGACCTGCTCCTACCAGCATCGGGGACATTGCCATGGTGGTGAGCCATGGCTGCCTGTAATAGGCAGCCATGACTGTCTGTCATGGCGAGGGTGGGGCAAAGTGGGGAACGTGGATGAGTGATCGCACGTCGTTCCCTGCCCTCCCTCCCTGGCTTGGGGAGGTCACGGGAAAGTTTGTTCACGTGGCTGGAGCATACCCGGCCGGGGGCCACCCTTCCCACCCCAAGGTGGGATGGACATCACCATGTGACATCTGTTAACACCTAATTAATTATTCAAATGGCTATTCATCCTTTCTTGGTGTTTTGCACTATTAAATTTAGCGAGGGAAAATGACCATTGGCCCTTTTCACATGAACGTGGGGTGCGTGGGGGGGATGGGTGGCGGCGTGGATGGTGGGCGGTGTGTGGGGATGCGTTCTGACAGACCCCCACCCACCCACCTCCACCCATCTCCACGCACGGAACAACCAGCATTGGCGCCCGTTGCTCCGTGTGTGGGTGATGGATGGAGGTGGGTGGAGCATGGGAGTGCACACGCACCCCCACCCACCACTCCCGCGAGTGGGCGCCCACCCATACCCCCCACACCCATTGCAGCGTTTACAAAGGCACCCCCCCCACCTGCACACATGTGCAAGGGGGAGCATCTGTGTGAAAATGGTAATTTTCATCCACATTCTAGTGTTTAAATTCTCTGAATTGGCTTAGACAGCTAAATCTATAAAATGCAGTGTTTTGTTGACCTTCCCACCACTATACAAATATAAAAACTACCAAATTGGGACACACCAGTGGTCCATCTCAGTCAGAATACTGTGACTAACAACATCTTCAAAGGAAAGTGTAAGAAAGCACAGGACAATATTGGGATAATTCAGGAGGCTATATCATCTGAGAATCCCAGCAAAGAACAATTGATGTTTTGTATAAGGACGATCCTTGTACAGGAACTATCATTGATAAAGATATCTGTGCACATTGTCATCTGCCTATGGTGTTGTGAACAGAGCTGAAACGAGTAGTTTCTACTATTTGATATCTGGTCAGATATCACAATATTTGTTGTATCTGACTGGATACTGATTGGTATCTGATTTAGTAGCCAACAGTTATCCATTTAACCACACGACTATTTACTTTCTTACCATTTAATTACCGATTGACTTTTTTTAAAAATTCCTTTCCTCTGTCCAGACTGGTCTGGTTATGCGATAATGTGGTAAATGGTAATCGGTAAACAGTACTAGCCGGTATTCCAGTTCGGTGGTTAACCCCTTTGGTTACCGGATCATTACAGAATAACCACCAAGCTATTCAGAATACCGGATATTAACCACAGATATTTTTTTCGTATCCATTTAAACTTTAGTTGTGAGGAAACAAAAGTTAAATTTACCAGTGAAATGTCACACTGAGTCCTGATTTTGTAATGTAATGGCAGGGGAAAATAAATCACAGACGCGTACTTAAAAAAGTCGGCAGACAGGTCTTTGGTAATCTGGACTGAATTTCCCAACAGGACCAGCCTTGGAGAGAGACAACTTATATGGTTAACAGAAACAAAAGCAGAGATGATTACCAAATTTGGAGGGGTGTGTGTATTATTTTGGCTTTTGGGGTAATTTCAGATACTTGAAAAATCTATAACTGAAATTTCATTTTTTGAGCATTCAAATGGCATTTGGGTGCTGATCTGAATAACCAAAACGATACCCGAAAATGCAGGTATTACCTGCAGGTACCAGATCAGGTACCCGTTTCAGCTCTAATCCTACCTGTTCCAAAAGCCGAAACTGAATGATCACTTCAAAATCATCCCCCAACCATCCCATCCTGCCTTACCAACTAGGAAGTCAACATGATTGAACTCTCCATGAGCAGGCTTGTCAGAGTTAGTGACTTCTCCATCTCCCCTTTGTGTTAAGGCTGAGGTCTATGGTCTTGCTTGTTCTGTTTAATTGACTTTTGAATGGGCTGTAACATAGCTGCAACCTGAAGGAGACAATATTGCCTTCGATGCTCCAGGAATTTAACATGGCCGGGGAGGGTGGGATGGGGAATTTAGTTTTAAGATGTTTGGCAGCTCCTTTTAGCACATCATCATACCCTTTTTTCATACTCAGCCTACATTATCTCCTGCCCCTTCTTAGCCAGTTGTCCGATGGACACAGGACTGTCCGTGAGATCACCTCTGCCTCACAGGTACACACACTCACACACACATACACATGTGGACTTCCTGATGCCAAGAAGCCAGCACAGCGTTGAGGTAACAGGTCAAGGTTTGCTGCTTTGGGAGAAGGCAGCAGCTTTCACAATTGTCTTTATGTCTCTCCGCCACAATTCAATTCCTTTCCTGGACATTTTATCCTAAATGTGCTGTGGACGTCAGTTCCAAATCAATGCTCGCTTGGGACTCCACGTCTACTATTAATATGTTGTCTCTTTTTTATTGCCATGCTAAAGAAAGTCGTGGGTTCCGAGGGGCTTCTTGTTTTTATCTACCAAGGGTCAGTCCATGCCAAGCTCTCTATCGCCTCCATTTGTTCAATATGTAAACATCAGACTTCTGGCTCTGTAGGGTGTTTGGAATTCAAGAGGCCTGTCGTATGTAAGCCTTGACTTCTTGTTTTAAAAATATAAACCCAAACAAAAGAGATTTCAGTCCATGCTTTGTGAGTTCTTGTATTTCCAGGTCAGATGGTGGATGAAGTGGTATTAAAGGCCTTGTTCTTGAAACTCAACCAAACCTGGCTTGGATTTCCCTCCTTTACCAAACTTGAATGTGCCTCCATTTCTGTCTTCAGCAAGCCCCTCCCTGTCTTCCCTCCCCTGCTCCCCTGGATCCTATGGAAACACTGGCGTCAACCCCGTGTTGCACGTCATGTTGTCCTTGCCCGGTAGCCGCCTGTCATTGAATGTGTGCATGTTGATCACAGCGTCCGTCTTCACCATGACAGGTGGCTGGGGTTTGTGTTTCACCCTCTGCTGGCAGGTGAGGGACGTTCGGATCTCATCGGCCATGGCACCGCAGAAAGAGCGCTGTGGGATAGGGGAGAAAGGGGGAAAGGAATTTGGATAGGCTTGAGAGACTGTTCTCCTATCAGCCTTTGCCATCCCAAGAGAAAGGCCATTTTCAGATGGGACACACCCACCTAGGTTCATCCATCCCCCATGGACCTGGACGCCCATCTGAAGGTGGCGTGGGTGGAGGCGCACTCTCACGACCCATGCACTGTCCACCCATGCCCAGGTTTTTCCATGTGGGGGCATGAATGGTCGGTGTGTAGGTGTGGAAGCACACTGACCACACACCCATCCCCTGCTGTCTGAAGCCCCCCCCCTCACTGGAAGATCACAGCAACACACACAGACCCGCCCCCCAGGTGGGGGTGTCTAAAAATGGTCATAGTCCAGCACAAGGCCTGGGCACCACTGAACTCTCATTGTGTTTCTACAAGACCTAAGCTATGCAAGGCCTAGGTAAACAATGTAAGCTTAGAGGACCTCACTTAAATTCCTTTTCAACCTTATGAGTACAGCTGAAATGAATATCCACTGATATCTGGTATCTAACTGGATCCTGGATGGCTGTTAGTTAATTCAGTTAATTGGATTATTGATTTACTGTACATTACCATTTACCACATTACCGTTGACTACCTCTCTTTTTTTTTTCTCCCTCCCTCTTTGTCTCTGGACTCAGTTTTAGAGTAGAAATGGTAGCATCAAGGTATGCAGTAATGCAGTGATATCTGTTAATCTGGTTTAGAAATTAACGTTTGTGGTAGGGCTGAAACGAGAAACAATTTTTTTCTTGTGAAAATATCATGAGAATTCTCACTGAGATCTTGGTATAATCTCAATAACAGACCAATATTTCTGTTCAGAAATTTTTCTTGAAATACCGTTTACTGCAATTTACCATATATCGATTTACCGTGTACCACTTACTGTGTACCACCTTCATCTCGGTAATGCACATGCACAAAACACAAAATGCCACCTTGCACATGTACATTTGAACACATACACAGTAAGTGGTACATGATAAATATGTTAAATGGTAAATTGCGGTAAATGGTAATGGTAAACTTTATTTTGAGAGAAATCTCTCGACCGAGAAATGCCAAGAATCGGCATTTTTCTCAAGTATCGTTTCTCAATTAAAATGAGTCGAGATAGAACCATGATTCTCAAAGATAACTGAGAAAAACTCGAAAGCAACTTTCAGCCCTAGTCTGCAGTACCAATTACCTGACAAATAACTGCCAAACTCACCAGAATACTGGAAATAAATAGTGAATAATTTTTTTACTATCCACTTCAACATTACTTATGTGGCTCAACTAGACACTTTGACACTGTAAAACCTTCCCACTCCTCCTCCTCACTTAAAAATGTCCCATTTAAGTTTGGAATTTCCTATGAAACCCCAACAGGGTAATAATTTTGCATGGTAGCTGGGGTGTATGTTTCCTTCCTTTTGCAAATGGTTTCCTGATTATTATTTTTTTCCTCTTCCTGGAGCTGTTTTAGAGATTCACCCTTTCACTCTTACAGTAACCCTGTGTGGGGTTCTTTGAATGCCAGGAGTGCTAGCATTGCAAGCCCAAAGTCACTGGGTGGACTCACGTATAATGCTGATTAAGTTGGATGTCCATGGGGCCCCGGAACATGTATAATGAGCCCCGGATTAGCATTGTGTGTGAAGGAGTTAATGGGAGTCCAGCCTCGCTTTAAATGTGGATTTGGAGATCAGATCAAATCTAAATCCCAAATCCAGATTTAAAGAGGGGCTGGAACTCCTCCTGATTATGCTCATTATGCGTATTCCAGAGGTCCACGGACATCCAATTTAATCAGCGTTATGTGTGAGTCCACCCAGAATGACAGTTCTCTGGCTTCTCCTGGCTTCCCCCTAGATAACTGCCTCAGTAATTTCCTCAGCTTAGCACTGAGTGACTTATTAAAAGCTCACTGAAGTAGTTTGTTGGTGAAAACTTTCAGTTGCCAGAAATTGGTAAATTTTCAGTTTTCCACACATTTTATTTGCAGAAAATATCGTTGGCTTTGGAGGCAATGGTAGGGTTGACTGAACGGGTGTTAACAAACTGACGTTGGCTCACTTAGGCCCACTTGAAACTGCTTTGGCATGCGGGCCATCGTCACATTTGCTAAGGGCCATCCAGATGTTTGGCCCAGCATTTCCCCAGGAGTGTTGGTGGCTAGCCCAGGCTGTGACCCCGGAGACCTCCAGGGTCACAGCTGACTGCCAACACACCTGGGAAATGGCCTGCCCAATTGGGCTAAAGGGGGCTATCATGTCTGGTAGCCTGCTTTTCTCAGCCCAGTCCAGAGTGGCTACCATGAGGGGCGACTGCTGCCATGGCCGCCCGTCAATGGGGGGAGGCAGTCTGAGAGCAGCATGGGGGAGGGCTGCCAGCCACACATTAGTGTGGTTCCCCCCCACGAGGGCCCAGCTGCATGAACATTTGTTCCGTGTCTGGACCCAATCCTGACCAGGAAGCAAGTGGCTTCCTGGTCCGGATCAGTTTGTAATGGCGGCGCTCCACTTTCACGTATGTTATTACCCAATGACTTCCCTAAGGTTTAGAGCTGAAGGGGATGGAGGCAAAGTGATTCTCCCACTTCTTTTGAATGTGGTTGCACTTCCTTTGTAGCATTATGATCTCACAATGCTCTAACAGGGATGGAGTCCTGCAGAATGGGGGCAGCTCTTCTGCCCTTTCTGATAAGGCTCTGTACCCTGAAGCCAAGATTTCTCTGGGTAACCTGCGGGAACTGAGGCTTCACTCAGAAATGACATAGTAAAACCTGGAGACTCTGGGTCAGACTTGTAGGCATTTCTGTTCTCACACAAAAAAATATCTGTCACTTTCCATTCCAGTATCCCAAATGCACTGGAACCTGAAATTTTGGGTTGTGAAAATCCAACCGGTTTTTGGTCACTGGAAGTCAAGCATTAAAACCCAGACTTTACTTGGTTGGGTGGGAGAAGTGAAGATGCAGTGGAACAAAAAATATTCTAAATTGGGAGGGGGAGCTCTTTGATAAAAATCTATATATATTAAAATATTATAGGTTAATATTTGTTAACTGACTGTCCAGGACTTGTTTATACATACTAAATTCCAAGTCTGAAACCACCATTGTTAGGCTTGGCCATTTAAGCATACAGTAAATAAATGCATAGATGAAAGGGGGCACTGAGATCACTTATACAGGCAGTCCTTAATTTGTAACAAACAAACCAACAAACCCCAAACTGCAGGCCTGCTCTGTCAGAACCCCATTCTCTGACTAGCACCCCAACCACTTGGCCACACTGACACTCTACAGTTGAATATAAAACAGGAGTTCTTGTGATTTAATCTATTCTATATGATGACCAGCCCAGGGGAAAAGGCAGGAAAGTCATTCATGAAACCCAAATAAACCATCCAGATTTGTTCTGGCTTTTGTCGGCCACAGCAACGCTGATACCTGCTCGCGCTCTGCTGTCTTGCGCAACTTGTAGATAAACTCTACCATGGCTACAAAGACTGAGAGCACCAGCCCTGCTGCCAGGACAATGAAAAGCCCGCCGATGTTTTGTATCCCAAGAGCGCTGGCTTCCTTATTCTCCTCTTCTGGACATCCATTCCCTCGCCACCATTTCTCCTTCATTACATGCAGCTTGCCTTCCTCCTGGAGCTGAAGGATGGCGATGGTGATCTTATCCCTGTATGGAGAACCTAGAGGGTGGAGGAGGGAGATGCAATTATCCAGAGGGAAGGGGAGCAAAGCAGAGAGTGCCCCTAGTTAAAGCACTGTTCAAGCTCCTCAAGGGTAGGGCAGTTGTCCCACGGCTCTGCAAAAGTGCTCAGGAATGCTTGCTCCACAGCATGCAGGGGGCAAAGTGCCCTGGAGCAAACCTATGGAGCTAGTCTTGGATCCTCTCCCTTGGCATTCGCTGCCATGGGTCTGCTTCCCCACCCCCCACCCCTGCTATAGAGCTGGAACAAGATAATGGTGGAAATCAATAAATCCGTGGAATTTGCGTGGTTTGACCCCAGACCAACTAAGCGAAGAATAACTGCTATTTGCTTCCATTTCATCAGATGCCCATTTTGGATATTCTGCTTCAGTTATTTTGGTTATTTCAGCATTTCAGGTATTTCCATTTTGGCACTGTTAGCACTACAGTGCGCAGGCAGCAGCCATAACAAAATAACCAAAGAAATGACTCAAGGTAACCAAATAAGCAATGTAACTGAAAAGAGAATACCCAAATAAGTGGATATGCAAATATCTGCTTTTGTTGTGGATATTATTCAGACAGCTATCCGAAAATGCAAATAAATCTCTGTTGTGTTCTGTTACGTCTTGGATGCTAACGTTTCTGTGACTGAGGCCCCAAGTCTCCAAACACTTATTCCAGCATAGCCCTGTTGAATAACACAAACACAAGGCTTCATTGGGGTTACACTTTGAAGAAAGTATTTGGTTGATCGTAGCCTCAGTGTTATAACTGTAAAAACTATATTATGTAACATTAGAACATATTTACAGGGACTAAATACTACTTGAAAGCCCCTACTGTTTACTTCAGGCTCCAGATTTTAATAGTAATTAGGGATGGGTGAACAGAACAGAGTTCAGAAATTCGGTTTGGTTTGGTTTGGTTTAGAATTCGACTTTGGAAATTCGGTTCGGTACGGTTTGAAATTCGAGTTCAGTTCGGAAGTTCGGTTCAGTCGACCGAACAGACCAAGTTCGGTTGAATTCCAAACTTCTGAACCAAGTTCGGCCATTCAAAATCAGGTTTTTTTGGTGTGTGTTGCCAGTAGGGATGGGCAAACAGAACAGAGTTTGGAAATTCGGTTCAGTTCGGTTTTAAATTCGAGTTCAGTTCGAAAGTTCAGTTCAGTCGACCGAACAGACCAAGTTCGGTCCAAACTCCGAACTTCCGAACCGCGTTCGCCCATCCCTAATAGTAATAACTTATACATCCTAATTGCCCCCATAGTCTTTGAAACTTCATATCAGCTCCACACTTAGCAGCAGGTGGTGGGAGCAGCTGGAGAAAGTGGCAAAAGCTATTATAAGAGAAATGTTTTTACACCAAGAACTGCTCTGGAATCAACAACCCCCACCCCCAATCAGCAATCAGGTAATTATTTATGCAGTAAAGTGACTATGGCACAGGAAAAAGCTGTCTCAGGTGGCACAGTCTCTCATGGTGCCTCAGTTCACCTCCTGCTGGACCCACAGCTCCCTAGAGAGCCCCTCTCATAGTCCATACTACCCCCCAGAGAGATCTACTCATCACTCTTTCTGGCTTTCCCTTCAAAAGAGGAGGCCAGGGGGCTCTGCTTTCCCTATTTCTTGGATGAGATCTGTAGCCAGGTCACCTGACTTTTCACCAAGTGGCTCTGTGTTAACTGTAGCTGTAGCCTTCCTGGCCCTAGTGCTAGTCCACTTCAGGAAAGGGCAGTCTCTCATGCTCCCATTCCCTAGGCTGTTAGTTGAGCAAAGCGGAGCTATCCTTAAGCAGGACCAGGAAGGGCTATGGCCAAGGCCCCCACAGGGAAGCTAGTTCTGGTAGCCTCAGGTCCACAGCTCCCGAGGCCCCCGGATGGACTGTTTCTATGGGGCCCTCTCCCCACCTGTGACTCTCAGTCCTAGGGTAGCTGCTTCCCTCCCCTTGCCTCACCTACTGGGGTGAGGCCCTGCAGGAAAGGATTAAAGAGGTGGGGCTATGGAGATCAGGCCCACGGGGTTTCACAAATTCTAAGTCTGGCCCTGCATGAAAGGGCAGTCTGTTATCCTCTTATTCCCTAAATTATTCTCATGGCTGTTAGTATTTAGCGTAATCCCACCTACTGCTGCATTTGTGCCAACGTGCTCCTCTCTAGACTGCCTATGCAAGCGATGCCTTTGCTGCTTACCCATGGGTGTGCCGATCCCGTATCCTTTGGTGTCAATGAGCCCTCCGATCTGGGTAAGGTTGCAGTTCCTTTGGGTGATGTACTCAACAGTGGTTGATTCCATCAGCAAGGCGTAATCAGATGTGAGGGTGCGCTGAATTCCTTCCTCGTTATTTTTAACGAGTACCAATGGCTTGCTGCTCATGAAAGCCCACATCTTCTCAAAGGTGGAAATTTTGGATTTCTGCAACGAGAACCCCCGCCCCGTGGGGGAAAAACAGAGCAACAAAATCAAACCATGAATGAATTCTTCAGTTACTTTCCTGATAAACGTTTTTTATACATAGTCATACTATTACCACAGAGGGGAAAATAGTCCAGAAAACATGATTAATAAGACTAAACTTGGCATGGAAGGATGACCTAGTGGGGAGAATATTAGCCTAGGCAGGGGTGAGGAACTTCAGGCCGGGGGGGGGCAATTTGTTTTGGGGCCCATGGATAGTTTTTATTAGGGCTGAAACTCGATTTTGACTTTTTCTTGGTTATCGCCGAGAATCTCGATTCTCGTCTTGTTTTAAATGAGTAACGATAACCAAGAAAATTGCCGTCTCTTGACAACTCTCAGTTGAGAATCTTTTCTTGAATTACCGCTTACCGAATTTCCAGTTACTGTTTATTGGGTTGCTGGCTACTGGGTTGCCTGTGAGCCAAATCTAATAACCAATAAACATGGTAATCAATAAACCAATAACCAATAAACATGGTAATAAAACAATAACTAATAACCATAAACAGCAATAACCAATAAACTAATAACCAATAATAAATAACCAAATAACCAATAAACCAAAAACCAATAACCCCCCCAATAACCCAATAAACATTAAACATTGTAATAAACCAACAAACCATTAACCAACAAACAATAATCAGTAAAAACCAATAATCAAAACCCAACAATCAATAACCAATAAACATGGTAAATGGCAAATCACAGAACCGGTAAACACGTCACATGGTAAATCATAATACCGATATAACCGATAAACAGCAAAAATCCACAGTAACCTGTAAACATGGTAAACAATAAACCGTATCTTGTGGTAACTGATCAATCGAGTTTTGTCCAAGATCTTGATTACGGTTCAGAAAAGCTATGAAATCTTGGCAGCAATTTTTGATACCTGAGAAATTATCATGAGATTCAATTTGATTCTCATTTCAGCACTCGTTTTTATTTGGCTACTTTTTGGTTCCTGGATCTGGCCTCTGGATCCAATTCCTACCCCCAAGCACTGAAAGACTGAGCTCAGGGTAAGGGAGCAGAGATGAGGGTATGCAACAAAGGACACCCCTAGAGCACCCTCACCCTCAATGTCTACGCGGCCCTCAGAGCTGCATTGTACTAGATTTCAAAGTGGTCCCTAGGAGGAAAAAGGTTCCCCACCCCTGATCTAGGATTCTGGATATCAGAGTTAAGTTCTCTGCTCTGCCACAGCCTCTGTGTCCATCCTTTGGCAACTCCTTCAATTTCTTTGGGCCTCAGCAACTCATCTGTAAAATGGGGGTAATGGCACTTCCCTGTCTCAGAAGTGTGTTAAATATTCTAAAAGTGCAATCCCAAACTAATTAAAGTCAGTGGAATTTCTTATAGGTGCAGTCCTTCAAACGGATACTGCTGATGCTAGCAGTTAGCACTGACATGAGACCTTTAATATTACATGTTAGTGCTGGCATTATAAGTCCACAGTAGGGATGTGCAAACGCGGTTCGGACGTTCGGAGTTCGGCCCAAACTCAGCCAGTTCGGACGGCTGAACCAAACGTGTGAACCGAACGCCAAACCCCCCGAACAGTTCGGATGAGATTGGATGAGTTCAGGCGCATTTGGGCAGGGGGGAAATGGCTGGAAGGTGCGGGGGGCAGCTGAGGAGCAGATTTCCTGGTGCCAGGAGTGGAGAGGCTTGGACTAGCAATCTGAATTGGCTGAATAGCTTGTTCAGATCCGGCGAGTAGGATGCAAGCCTGGAACGCCTGGCCGACTAGGGGTGCCAGCCACCAAGCCCTGGCTGGGCCTCTGTCTCTGCTCCACTGATGCCTGGCAGCCTGCAATGGCCGGCCAAGGAGGGGTGCCAGCCACCAAGTCCTGGCCGGGCCTCTGCCACTGCTCCGCCGATGCAAGTAATGTAACAAAAGTAATTGCCCTTCCCCCTTCCAATTTGTTTTGAGCTATCCACTGATCCAGTCAGCAGGCGTTTTCAGAACTCTCCCTCTTCCAGCAATTTGTGTTCCTCCCAATCCATTGCCATCCTCCTTCTATTTCACCCATTTCTTTCCACACATTTACCGCCACAGTTTCATTTATTTAGATTAGATTAGATAGATTTAGGTGTTATACCCGGCATCAAGAAGCAGCCACTCCAGCCCCAGGACCCACCGTCAGGGTTCTGGGGTCTACATTACAGGCAGGGAGGGCTGTCCATCCATGTCATCCAGAAGCTGCCACTCTAGTCCCAGGACCCACCATCAGGGTACTGGGGGTGTCATTCCACTCACAGAGAGCCATCGTTCCACTGCATCATGTAACAGCCACTCCAGTCCCAGGACCCACAGTCACGGTTCTGGGGCCTATGTTCCAGGCAGGGAGGGCTGTCATTCCACATCATTCAGAAGCTGACACTCTAGTCCCCGGACCCCGGGCCACTGCCACGGCTCCACCAAAGCCAGCCAGCCTTCAATGCCCGGCCGAGCAGGGGTGCTAGCGACCAAGCCCTGGCTGGGTCTCTGCCGCTGCTCCACCGATGCCAGCCAGCCTGCAACACCTGGCCAAGTAGTGGTGTAAGCCACCAAGCCCTGGCCAGGCCTCTGCTGCTGCTCCACCAACACCAGTCAGCCTGCAATGCCCAGCAAAGTGGGGGTGCCAGTCACCGAGCCCAGGCCAGACCTCTGCCACCACTCAGCCAATGCTAGCCAGCCTGCAACGCCCAGCCAAGTAGGAGTGCCAGCCACCGAGCCCTGGTCAGGGCTCTGCCACTGCTCCACCAATGCCTGCTAGTCTGAAATGTCTGGCCAAGTAAGGGTGCCAGCCACCAAGCCCTGGCCCGGCCTCTGCTGCTGCTGCCACTGGGTCTCTGCCTGCAGGCCATGACAACATACGCAACCCCGCTTTGGGCACTGGCAGGCACTACTTGGATGGGCAATGCAGGCTGCCAGGCATCAGTGGAGCAGCGACAGAGGCCCGGCCTGGGCTTGGTGGCTGGCACCCATACTCGGTCAGGAATTGCAGGCTGGCAGATCTCCAGTTCTGCCCGCTGTATGCTGAGTTCTCCTGTTCTAGTCAACATCATGGCTGGAGTGACAGGGCTATAGTACCGCCTGCCAGTGCCCAAAGTGGGTTTGCATGTGTTGTCATGGCCTGCAGGCAGAGATGGGCAGTCCAGCAGAACATCTGCTTTCAGCAGCCTTTGGGTGGCAGCAGCATTGCTCATTTGTAGGACAGGACAGGAATCAAGAGACCCCAGTTCTAATTCCTGGTCTGGAAGTCCTTTAACATCTCTGAATTTCACATTTCTGTCAGTGGGATGGGGGCAGCGGGACCACACACACACACCACGCACCACACGCTACCTTGCGCCTGGGAATCTGGCCGAGGCGCTCCCGAGGTGGAGGAATGCCCGTCAGGATAGTATGTGGGCCAATGCCCTTGACACGAGGTCTGGGCTAGGCCCCTATCATCATAGGGCGCCGAGACTACAGGCAGAGCAAGGCCCTCACCTTGCACCACGACCACAGGCACTCGTGTACTCAGGGAGCAGGGGAATATGGTGGGGAAGGCCAGTGAGGAAGGCGTGTGTTCAGGTCCCACAGGGAAGCAGGGGCGGAGCAGGGGTTCAAGCACCAGGGCCCTCAGGGAGGGGTTGGGACACCACCGGGTCAGGGATAGCACTCGTTCACCCACTCTCCCACAATCCAACACACTCACACGTAGGGCAGTAGGGAACAACAAACAATACTCTTCCAAAATCTTCACACAATACAATCACAGTCTTAGCTTAGCTTCCAGGCGGCCGGTCTGCGTTCGATCACCAGCCCTGAACGCTCCGGCCAGCCTAGCTTATAAACCCCTAACCCCGCCCTCCTTACGTTGTGCGAGCCTTGCGGAGCGGCGCGGGGGGCGTGGCGCCGCTTCCGCCGTCTGTGGGTGGGCCCCGCCCTCCTGTGGCGCGGCCGGCCCTGCCCCGCTGTCAATACTGCCGGGGCCTGTGAGCTCTCTGTCGGGGGGCGTGGCCTTCTCCTGCTCTCCCCTCGCCTCTAGTGTTGCAGGCGGGGCTACTTCCTGGTTCGGGCTGGAGCCGCTCCCTGTTACCGGGCTCCGTTGCCGCCTGACCCCCTCTTGCATACCGCGGCGCCGGGAAACGGCGCCGCGGGTCCTGACAGTACCCCCCCGTCGAGCCCCCCGCCCAAGGGACCAGGAGGGGCCCGGGCGGGAGGGGTGGCGTAGGTGAAACCGTCGCACCAACTGGGGGGCGGACACATTGCCCGCCGGTTCCCATGAACGGTCAGCCGGCCCATAGCCTGCCCAATCCACCAAATAGTGGAGGCGGCCGTAGCGGCGGCGGGAGTCTAGGATGGCCCGGACCTCATATTCCGGGCCCTGGGGAGAGAGTGCTAGAGGTTCGGGAGGCTGCGGGGGTGTGAGTGGGGGCGTAGCCTTTTTGAGGAGGGAAATGTGGAAGGTAGGATGAATGCGGACATGGGGTGGTAACTGTACTGTATAGGCTACCTCATTAACCTGACGTATAATGGGGAAAGGACCCCAATAGCGGTGATCCAATTTAGCAGAAGGACGAGTCGAGGGGTGGTGCCGTCGGCTCACCCATACGTAGTCGCCTACTTGTAAAGGTGGTCCAGCCCGCCGGTGCCTATCGGCATACTTCTTGTACTGTTGCCTCGCCTCTTCTAGCGTACGGCGGGCCAATGCTTGTGTGGCCTGGATGTGCTTCGCCATGGCCCCTGCAGCGGGGACTTGCGTCAGGGAGAGATCGGGGATCCCAATTTGGGGGTGGAAACCATAGGAAATGTAGAAGGGGGAGTCCCCCAAGGACGCGTTCGGGGCATTGTTGTGTGCGAACTCGGCCAGTGGTAGCCACGCATGCCAGTCGTCTTGCAAGTGGTTGACGTAGCAACGAAGGTATTGTTCCAGCCCTTGGTTGACTCTTTCCACTTGGCCATTCGTTTGCGGATGGTATGCCGTAGAAGGGTTGAGGGTAACGTGAAGGGCTGTAAACAGGGCCCGCCAGAAGCGGGATACAAATTGGGTCCCTCGATCAGAGACAATCTCTCGGGGCCACCCGTGGAGTTTCACGATGTGGCGAATAAAAAGGAGCGCCGTGCGACGTGCGGATGGTAGTCCCTTACATGCCACGAAATGGGCCATTTTCGTAAAATGGTCCACCACTACGAGGATCGTATCGTGGCCTCGGGATAGGGGAAGTTCGACGATAAAGTCCATTCCTATGCGTTGCCATGGGCCCTGCGGGAGAGGCGATAATTGGAGGAGACCTACCGGTGCTCGTCGAGGAAGTTTAGTGCGAGCGCACGTAGAGCAGGCTTCTATATAGTGGCACACATCTTGGTTTAAAGAGGGCCACCAGAAGGACCGTCGAAGTAATTGGCAAGTTCTCTGGATGCCTGGGTGTCCTGCCAAAGGGGCATCATGGTGGGCCCATAGGAGCGCCGGACGACAGGAGACTGGTACCACAATGCGTCCTTCCTTTTTGAATAGTCCATCCTGTGACGAATCCGTGAAAGTTTGAAGAGTCCCTGAATCGGTGGTACTAGCTTCTTGGAGCTGTCGGAGCTGTACATAGGACGCAGCAAAAACCTTGGCATCCAAGATTGGGCCTTGGGATCGCTTCTGCGTTGTTTTTTCGTCATGGTACCGGGACAAGGCATCAGCGAGGACGTTCAGTCGCCCAGGGCGGTATTGTACAGTAAATGAAAAGCGGGCGAAGAACAAGGCCCAACGGGCATGGCGAGCGTTGGTAATATGGGCCGATTGCAAAAAGGTTAGGTTCTTGTGGTCAGTGACCACCGTAACAGGATATTGTGCGCCTTCTAAGTAATGGCGCCATGTGGCAAAGGCGGCCTTAATGGCAAGAAGCTCGCGATCTAAGATGGTGTAGTTGCACTCGGCGGGGGTTAGCTGGCGAGAATAGTAAGCACAAGGAAGCAGTTGTTGGGTTAACGAATTTTCCTGTAAAAGAACAGCCCCCAGGGCTCCGCTGGAAGCATCCGATTCCACGTGGAACGGCTTCTCAAAAGAAGGGTGCTGTAACAAAGGGGCGGACGTAAAGGCCTCTTTTAAGAAGGTGAAGCTACGTTGTTGTTCCGCTCCCCAATGGAACACTTGGTGCTTTTTTAGTAGTCGGGTCAGGGGTCTAGTGACTTCTGCATAGTTAGGGATGTACTGTCTATAATAGTTAGTACTCCCTAAGAACCGCTGCAGGGCCTTGACTGAAGATGGTGGGGGCCATTGTAGTAGAGCATCCACCTTGTGGGGGTCCATTTGGATGCCGGTGGGGTTAATTACGAATCCCAAAAATTCCACGGAAGTAAGGTGGAAGGCGCATTTTTCTCCTTTGCAGTAAAGTTGATTTTGGCGGAGCCGCTGTAATACTTGCCGCACATGTTCCCGATGTAAGGAGAGAGAAGTGGAGTAGATAAGGATGTCATCGAGGTAAGCGATGACGAATACATCAAGTAGATCTCTGAATACATCGTTTATAAAATGTTGAAAGGTCGCCGGGGCATTGGCAAGCCCGAAGGGCATTACACAGTATTCAAAATGGCCGTAGCGGGTTCGAAATGCCGTCTTCCACTCATCGCCTTTGCGCATCCGAACTAAATTATAAGCCCCTCGAAGGTCCAATTTGGTATAGATGGTGGCTCCTTGGAGTCTATCCAATAACTCCGGAATTAGAGGGAGCGGATAGCGGTTTTTAATAGTAAGTTTATTGAGCCCTCGGTAGTCGACACAGGGTCGAAGTCCCCCGTCCTTCTTGGCCACAAAAAAGATTGGGGCTCCGGCCGGTGAGGAAGAATGTCGGATGGCCCCACTCTCCAAGTTCTCGTCGAGATGTTGCCGTAAGGCCTTTAATTCGGGGGCCGCGAGGGCGTAAATTCGACCGAAGGGGGGTTCCGCTCCGGGAATAAGGTCTATGGGGCAATCATAGGCCCGGTGGGGTGGTAAGCGCGTAGCTCGTAATTTACTAAACACGTCTTGGAATTCAAGATACTCTAGGGGTAACCAGGAAGGGGTAGGTTCCCGTCGCGTACTAGCACCCATCTTGCTTCCCCCGAGGGGTGGAGAATGGAGACAATTTTGTTGGCAGTAGGGCGAGCGAAAAGAAAGGCAACGGGTAGTCCATTTAACGAACGGGTCGTGGTGACATAACCAGGGAAGGCCTAAGACTACAGGGAAAAAGGGAGTCCGGACTATATCCAGGGTTAAGTCTTCTTGGTGGTTTCCAATGACGCCTCGAAGAGGGCATGTCTGGCAAACCACCGGGCCGGAGATCAGGGGGGAGCCATCGATGGCTCGTACCTTTTCTGGGACCACCTTGGGTTGGGTCTTAATGCCGCTGTCGTGCACAAATTGCTCATCGATGAAGTTTCCGGATGCCCCGGAATCGATTAAGGCCCATACCGTTCGTGATCGTTGGGGCTGGATGTACAAGGTTATGGGGAGACATAGATGTTGTCCCCGGGTGCTAGCGGTGCAGGGGATGGCTCTTACGGCCGGGGCAGCCCCTGTCTGCTCTGGCCGGCCTCGTTTCCCGCTCTCTTGCTGTCCGGGGGTAGTGCCGGACAGTCGCTTATAAAGTGGGAGGGTTCGCCACAGTAAAAACAGGATCGACTCCGCCGACGCCGGTCTCGTTCTCCCACCGAAATGGGCCCTCGAGACGCCCCCAGCTGCATGGGCTCGGCGTCATCGTTCTTAGGAGCAGGAGAAGGGGTCGGTGAAGGGAAGAAGGGTCGATTCCCAAACGTCCGAGGTTCTTGACGACGCTCCCGACGCCTTTCTCGCAGGCGCTCCTCAATCCGTAAGGCTAGGCTTGCTAGCTTTTCCCATGTTTCCGGCGTTTCCGTGAAGGCGAGCTGATCCTTGATGTCCTCCGCTAATCCCTTCCGAAACATCACCTTAAGGACAGTATCCGGCCATTGGAGTTCCAAGGCCAGCTGCTGGAACTGGGTGATGTACTCTACTAGGCCCCCTTTTCCCTGCTTCGCCGTCAGCATGGCCGTCTCTGCATCCTTGACCCGGTGAGGGTCATCAAATAAGAAGGAGAGCTCGGTCACAAACTCCTCGTAATGGGTGAGAAGGGGGCTATTCCCCTTAAGTAGGGTGGTAGCCCACTCTAAGGCTACCCCCCCGAGGTTCCCTATAATGAAGGCTACTTTTAGTTCATCGGAGGCATACGTGATCGGTTGGAGGGTGAACGTTAACCTACAGAGGGCCAGGAACCCCTGGTAGGCCTTACGATCCCCTGTGAATCGTTCTACCCTGGGGCCTCGAGGCTCTCGTGGAAGGAGCCCAGGTGAGGGAAGCCCGAGTCCTAAATTTGGGAGTTCCCCGGCCACAGGGGGGGTGGCTGCCCCTAGGGGTGCTGCTATGCCTCCCATGGCTCCCTCCGCCAGGTGAACCCCAGCCGGGGGTGTCCCCTGGCCGACAAGAGCCACAAGCTCTTGCTGTTTTTCCTGGATGTCCCGTACCTCCATGGCCAGAGAGCGAACCGCCCGGGTTAATTCGGCCATTTCGTCAGCGAGGTTCATAATCCCACCCTGGGACTTTTTATCTATGCTGGTGATTCTGTCAGTGGGATGGGGGCAGCGGGACCACACACACACCACGCACCACACGCTACCTTGCGCCTGGGAATCTGGCCGAGGCGCTCCCGAGGTGGAGGAATGCCCGTCAGGATAGTATGTGGGCCAATGCCCTTGACACGAGGTCTGGGCTAGGCCCCTATCATCATAGGGCGCCGAGACTACAGGCAGAGCAAGGCCCTCACCTTGCACCACGACCACAGGCACTCGTGTACTCAGGGAGCAGGGGAATATGGTGGGGAAGGCCAGTGAGGAAGGCGTGTGTTCAGGTCCCACAGGGAAGCAGGGGCGGAGCAGGGGTTCAAGCACCAGGGCCCTCAGGGAGGGGTTGGGACACCACCGGGTCAGGGATAGCACTCGTTCACCCACTCTCCCACAATCCAACACACTCACACGTAGGGCAGTAGGGAACAACAAACAATACTCTTCCAAAATCTTCACACAATACAATCACAGTCTTAGCTTAGCTTCCAGGCGGCCGGTCTGCGTTCGATCACCAGCCCTGAACGCTCCGGCCAGCCTAGCTTATAAACCCCTAACCCCGCCCTCCTTACGTTGTTCGAGCCTTGCGGAGCGGCGCAGGGGGCGTGGCGCCGCTTCCGCCGTCTGTAGGTGGGCCCCGCCCTCCTGTGGCGCGGCCGGCCCTGCCCCGCTGTCAATACTGCCGGGGCCTGTGAGCTCTCTGTCGGGGGGCGTGGCCTTCTCCTGCTCTCCCCTCGCCTCTAGTGTTGCAGGCGGGGCTACTTCCTGGTTCGGGCTGGAGCCGCTCCCTGTTACCGGGCTCCGTTGCCGCCCGACCCCCTCTTGCATACCGCGGCGCCGGGAAACGGCGCCGCGGATCCTGACAATTTCCCAGTTCTAAACCAGAGGGCTACCATTCTGGGATCTCAAAGAACCTGTATGGGAACTAGGCTTGGGGTACGCAGTTTCAATTGCTGTTGCATATCCAGCCTTTTTGCAGGGTATAGAAGAGGACTTTTAAATGCTTCCCCTTCTTCAGAAGAACTTAGGCTCGGCGCTTGGCCCCTGGGGGTGCCCGCCTGATTCACATTGGGGCATGGCTGACTGTCTGAGACCCACCGATGCCTACCAGCCTGCAATGTCTGTCCAACTATGAGTGCCAGCCACCAAACCCCAAGCCTTCCCAACCTCTGCTGCTGCTGCTGCTGCTGCTGGGTCTCTGCCTGCAGTTTAAGATGTGAATCGGGCAGGCACCCCCAGGGGCCAAGCGCCGAGCCTAAGTTCTTCTGAAGAAGGGGAAGCATTTAAAAGTCCTCTTCTATACCCTGCAAAAAGGCTGGATATGCAACAGCAATTGAAATTGCGTACCCCAAGCCTAGTTCCCATGACAATATGCGCAACCTCTCTTTGGGCACTGGCATGCACTACTTGGCCAGGCATTGCAGGCTTCCAGGCATCAGTGGAGGAGCAACACAGGCCCGGCCTGGGCTTGGTGGCTGGCACCCCTACTTGGCCAGGCATTGCAGGCTGACAGACCTCCAGTTCTGCTCGCTCTATGCTGAGTTCTCCTGTTCTAGTCACCTTCATGGCTGGAGTGACAGGGCTACAGTAGGGCCTGCCAGTGCCCAAAGTGGGTTTGCATGAGTTGTCATGGCCTGCAGGCAGAGATGGGCAAACCAGCAGAACATCTGCTTTCATCAGTCTTTGGGTGGCAGCAGCATTGCTCATTTGTAGGACAGGACAGGAATCAAGAGACCCCAGTTCTAATTCCTGGTTGGAAGTCCTTTAACCTCTTTGCATTTCACCTTTCCCAGTTCTAAACCAGAGGGCTACCGTTCTGGGAGCTCAAAGAACCTGTATGGGAACTAGGCTTGGGGCACACAGTTCCAATTGCTGTTGCGTATCCAGCCTTTTTGCAGGGTAAAGAAGAGGACTCTCAAATGCTTCCCCTTCTTCAGAAGAACTTAGGCTTGGTGCTTGGCCGCTGGGGGTACCTGCCCAATTCCTGTCGAGGCATGGCTGACCATCTGAGAGCCACTGATGCCTGCCAGCCTGCAATGCCCATCCAACTATGGGTGCCAGCCACCAAGCCCCAAGCCTTCCCGACCGCTGCTGCTGCCGCTGCTTCTAACTCTCAGACAGCCCTGGTGCCATCGGCACTCCCATGAGCCAAGCACCGAGCCTGCCTGCATGGGCAACCTGGGGTGCCAAGCACCAAGTCTTCCCGGTCTCTGCTGATGCTGGGTCTCAGATGGCCAGTCCTGGCACCACGGGCACCCCCAGGGGCCAAGCGCTGAGCCTGCCTGCCCGGGCAACCCGGGGTGCCAAACACCAAGTCTTCCCAGTCTCTGTTGCTGCTGGTACTGGTGCTGCTGGGTATCAGACGGCCAGTCCTGGCACCACAGGCACCCCCAGGGGTCAAGCACTGAGCCTGTCTGCCCGGGCAACCCGGGGTGCCAAACACCAAGCCTTCCCAGTCTCTGTTGCTGCTGGTACTGGTGCTGCTGGGTATCAGACAGCCAGTCCTGGCACCACGGGCACCCCCAGGGGTCAAGCACTGAGCCTGTCTGCCTGGGCAACCCGGAGTGCCAAACACCAAGTCTTCCCGGTTTCTGCTGCTGCTGGGTCTCCGACGGCCTGCCATGCCACCAAGGGCACCCTTAGGGGTCCCTGGAGCACCCCAAGCCTCCTGGTGGGATTGAACTTTCCAAACGTTTGTGGGGTCCAAACTCCACCGGACCGAACCCACGAACCCAAACAAAGTTTTAGTTCCAATGTCCAAACATCCGTACTCCGTCGTGTTCGCACATCCCTAGTCCACAGGTTCCCACTCTAAATTAGAATTGAAACTTGATCTTGAGTTTTTCTGTTATTATCAAGAATCATGGTTCTTGACTCGTTTTGAGCAAGAAACAATAATTGAGAAAAATACCAATTCTTGACGTTTCTCAGTCAATAAATTTTTCGTGAAATATCATTTACTGTTTACTGCAATTTACTTTTTATCATATACCGATTTACCATGTACCACTTACCATGTACTGCATTCATCCCAGTAATGTGCCTGCGCAAAGTGGCATTTTGCGCAGGTGCATTACAGGGATGAGCGTGGTACCTGATAAGCAGTACATGGTAAATCGGTATATGCTAAATGGTAAATTGCAGTAAACGATAAAATGGTACTTTGGGGAAAATATCTCGACCTAGATATAGGTCTGTTATCGAGATTGTACGAAGATCTTGGTGACAATTCTCAATTCTCACAATATTTTTGAGAGGAAAAAAATTTCTTGTTTCAGCCCTAAAATGTTGTGAAATTATGCATGCTTTGTTGCGCACCCTAAGTCTTACAGCAGGCTATAAATATAAATAAATAAATTCTATTAAATGATGTAACTGAATACTAAAATGACCAAACAACCAAACAAACAACCCCCCCAAAACCCCACAACAGAACAAAGCAACCCAAAGGGTGCAGCCACGCAAGCTTCAGGGGTCCAATCTCTTTGCTTTGAAGAGGCCATCATTTGCACCATTGGCTTCCATCTCTATGTATGTTATTTCTTTCTTTTGTATACATGCATTAATAATTATTACATTTTTGTATATGTCGCTTTTGTATTGTTTACATTCTGACCAGCCATTTCCTTTGGGTTGGCCAGAGTTGTAGTATATTTCCATCCACCACAAATTAGCGCAGCTTTTTTTCTTTCTTAGCAGCCTGGCCCTGGCCCACCTTCCTCCCTCAGCTGGACAGAGAGCCCGCCCCCAGTCATGATGTGGCCATGTGCAACAGGTGCTTGGGTAAGTGCCTCCTCAAGGCAACCCAGCACTCTGCCCTCCCTAAGGGAGGCACTGACCATCCCAGCCAGCAATGGCCCCAGCATCTCCTGACTGGTCTTAACCAGGACGGATATGGGTCCAGTTCACAACAGGTGGCCCTAACAGTCCCAAGGACATCCCTTGTATCAGCAGGCAACACCCACTGAAACTGATCCCACAAAACTGGACAAGGTGGGTCTTCCATTACCTCTGGTTCCCCTACTGCAGCAAGTGTAACGTTGAAATAGTGGTGAATTTGCGTGATTTTAGCCACGAAATTGTTGATAAACATGTCACAGCGAGCACTGGAAGATTCCAGTTCCAGGTGGAGGGAGGCTGGACTGATCAGCCCCCTCACCAGCCCGAAAAAGCTCAGCTGGACGTGATTTCACTGACACTATGAGAGCAGCAAAGAACCTCTTCTTTGCTGCCTGTACAGCCACAGCATAGGTTCATTGCAATTGGTCAAATTCAGTATGATGCCACTGTTGCTCCAAATGCCACCCTTCTCGCTTCAGCCATCGCAGGTACTCTGTGAACCTGGGGGACCTGTGTTGTCGGCGCTCAGGAAGCGAACACCTAGGAGCTGTTTGGTCGATGGCCTCAGTCAGCAGAGTATTCCAAAAAGCCACCCGGATACGGAGCAAATGGTCGTCGAGATGGGAGGATAACTCCCCGAGAGCATTCCAGAACTTCTCCGATTCCATAAGTCTCTGGGGACAAACCAACCAAACTGGTTCTGCACCTTTCCAGGGGAAGACATGCTCCAGGAGACTGGCCTGTAGGAGGTAATGATCTGTCCATGACAAGGGCACAGCTGACACCTCCCCCACCAGTGGGTCCCCCACCTCAAGGCCTGTACAAAATATCAGGACTAGGGTATGCCCTCCATCATGTATTGGGCCAACAACCACCTGAGACAGTCCCATCAGCCCCCCCCCCCGCCAAGGCTGGCATTGGCATGAATGTTGAAGTCCCTGAGGACCACCATCCTCGGGGACCGCAGACCACCTCTGACACCAGCTCCACTAGAGTGTGCAGAGATGCTGCAGTACAGGTAGGTGCATGTTATACAGCAGCCCCAATCTGTCTCTGGCTAAATCAATCACAAGATGGAAGCCCTCCATGCCTGGCACAGTTTGCACAGGAAAGCTCCTCACAGTCCAAGTATCCTTAAAAATGAAGCTACACTGCTTCCTGCCCCCCTCCCACCCAGTCCCTCTGGCTGTGGCTGATGCTGTACAGAGTACCCAGCTGGAACAAGGTCAGGCAGAATAGGCCCCGACTCAGTGTCCAGCCAGGTTTCCATAATACACACAAGGTCAGCTGCCTAGTCCAGGATTAACTCCCGTAAAGTTGTTGACTTATTTACAACCGACCTCACATTAAGCAGCATCAGACCCAGGGATGAGGCTTTCCATTGGAAGAGAGACAATGTGTTTTTAAGGCTGCCATATGAAGCAGGGATTTTTATCTTTACCTACCATTTAAATAAAAAAAAAATAAGTGTGAGGAGATGCAACAGAATAAAGTGTCCTCCAAGTGGCTATGTCTATTCCTATCTTTGAGGTGGAGCCAACCCAAAAGGCAGAGTGGACAGAGCACATTTCTAAGACCCTTGGTTATAGGTAAATAATCTTTATTCCCCACCCATCGCTGCCTCTATTACATTCAGATTTTTGGCACAACCATTACTGCATTATGATCAACTTTTAGTAGTGTCATTTTGTAAAGTCTTGGGGGAAATGGTCCTGGTGCATTCATTGCTTTAGGAAGGATCCCTGACAATGGAGAGACACAAAACAGAGTCTCTCAAGAACAGTTGTTTGTTACTTCTCAGTTTACAGCCAGGCCCACAGTGGAAAGAATCAATGGCAGCCACAAACAGCCATTTTGCCTCTGGCTGATGTGACTTTGATGAGAGATGTCCAAGTTCATCTGTCTCTGTGCTCAGAGGACACATTAGTTAACCCAGTATAACAAACAACAGCCACTTCTTCAATAGATGCTTCAGCACATGAAGCACCATATGGCATAACAGAAGAATCAATATGGCAAGACCACATTGCGCTTCATAACATTCCACTCATCCCATTACCACATTACCTTATGCAAATCCCTCACTGAGACTGTCTTGCAACAGAGCCTATGAGAAACCAGGCAGTGCGCTTCAGGGGGAAGAGGATGCTTGCGGCCAGCAGTTTTGAAAATGGCTTATGATTGTGGAGAAGCTCACAAGTGGGAAGCATGGGCAGATATCTTTGCAAGATCAGGGCCTTAGGGTGTTTTCAGACATGATGCTAACCCCAGTTTTACTACACTTTAACATTTCTTGTGCATGTTGCAGGGCTGCATAGGGCACCAATACAGCCCTGAAACATGCATAAGAAAAGTTCAAATGTGGTTAAAGTGTAGTTAAACTGGGGTTAGCGTCATGTCTGAAAACACCCTTTGTCACAGATTCACAAGCCACAGACCTGTCATTTTCCTGTTTCTGCCAAATGCCACTTCTACCGGAAGTTCTCAGTGGCTCCTTGTATCACCATATCTGAACACTTTGTAGCCCCACTGTAGGCAGGACAGGGCTATTTATCCTCAATATTTCAGCGAGGGAACTGAGGTCCTGAGATACTAACTCTGACTTCACTTGAAATACCATGACACCTCCCCCCCCCCCTTTCCACCCCGCAGTCTCACAATCAATTTTCTGTTTACTCCCTGCTTATCCTTAGCTCATATGTGTATTCACACAGATGCTAGGCTGGGGTTAAAGAATGTCTGGCCTGGGGATAATCACCACTGGTGTAACTCCCGCCTACCCATCGTTTGTGTGACACCTGCCTAATTTCATTTCATATGAACAGGCTGTTAAAGTCCAAGGTCACAGAAGGGAGTCTGTGACAGAGTAGGAGGGGGGTGGGGAGAAATCAGGGCTTCTAAGTTTTACAATGCACTGGCTTGTGCTTCAATTGTTGGACCATCCTTTGTCTCTTTTAGTGCACCAAAGAAGTATTAAAGGAAGCTGCTAAGGGAAATTGCTGACCTTTCAGTGACAGAACTCAGTAGAAGAGCCTTTTGAATAAAGGAAGGGGAGACTCTAGCTACAAGTTAAGAGCTCCTTTAAAAAGAAATGTAAGGAGCACTGCTGATTCCATCACATCACATTTTGGTTTTCCCCTTTAGAAGAAACTGTCAGGAAAAACTCTCTCTGCAATCTTTCCCTTCCATGTGTTTTCACAAGATAACAGCATGCACCAAGCAGGGAGATACCATCAGCCAAGCAAGAGTGGGTGGATTTGCAGCACGTCATGTGTTCCATGAGCATTGCAAGGGGTGGGGAAAAGGGGTGGGGCTGACTTTAAATAAACAATGTGTGTCAGAGGGATTACATTAAAATAATTCTGCTCTGCCCCTAGGGTGGAACAGGAATACATCTGGAGAGAGGACGAGGAGCAGGAGTCAGGTGTGTCTGTGGGTGGTTTCAGACATGATGGTAACACGGTTTAACCTGCTTTAGAATGGTTTAAATCAGGGGTCACCATCACATTGAAAGGTACCTGCTAGATATTTCCCTGTGCTGTATCCTAACAAGGGAGTGGCCATTAGTCCGGGAGTGGCCAGAGTCACAGCGCAGGCTAGCCCTCATCATGGTCAGAATCCGGCCGCTGGACCCAGAGTAAAGTGGGCTTTCACATCTGAAACACACACTTCTCCTCGCTCCTGATTTCACTCCCTTTGATGCATTCACTCCCCTTGACGATTTCACAATAGTTCGGTGGCTGGGCCGGATCCCGACCAGAGTGACAGCACCCACCGCCACCCAGTTAAGTCTGTGGCAACGGTGGGCATGGGCTTCTAAAAGCACCCAGTATGACTATTTAAGCCACAAGAAGCTTGAGTACTTGATAACACCATGGTGACATATTCAATGCCCATAAAATAATGAATGAAATAGAGAAAGACATTTGGGACCTGCTGTTCACCACATCTCACAGGACAATGCTATTTCCAAGATAGCGTTCATGTCTAGGATCTAGCACTTAGAAAAAAGCTAGATACCCTTGCTGGCCACCTCCCACCCACTATACGTTACAGGGCACTCTTGGGCAACACTGCAGTCGTGCAACATGTATAGTGGGTGGGTGGTGAGTGGAGAGTGTCTTGTTTGAAAATGCCCTATCTCAGGGGAGAAAGGGATGGGAAAGGAGGACCATGGCCAGCATATGTTCACTCCGGTTATTTTCTGGTCCCCTTCTTCCCAGAGATGGGCAGTACAGATGCAGACTGGAGCCATCCACTTTGAGCATACACAAGGCCTTGCAGCGGGTGCATGGGAGTCCATGATAAGCTTTGAGCATTGATGGGGTAAGTTAGTCAAAATATTCAAGAACCTCTCCCCTAGAGCACTTATGTGTGCACATGAATGTGTGAGAGTTGTACAGCTGGTGAGGAAACATGCTTTTCATCTCGCAGGAAATTTTGAACTTTTTAATTCAGTTTCCATTCCGAATTGGAAGAAAGAGTCAAAAAGCCAAAATATTTTGAAGAACAAAAATGGACTTCTTTGTATCTATTGAACTTCAGGAAGCTACAGCGAATTCTTGTAGCCACCAAAGGTTCTTAAATAGCTACACATTTCATTGGGAAGTTGACATGACCAACACACTTTCCGCCAAGATATTGTTTATGTAGTTTACATCAGAGACGTTTTAATTCTCTCTGTCCCTCTTTCTGCATTTAGTGCTCCTTGAGTGCTGACACAGAGCTGTTTAGCAACATCAGCAAACTCTCAGTTCAAAGCACCAAGTGAAGTAAGTGGCAAAAAATAAAATAAAATAATAATAAAAAAATCAATAGGCTGCATTTAGTGAAGCTAATAGGACTGGTATGAGGCAACGTGGTTCTCCAAGTAACTTAAATTGCATGTGACAGGCCTCCCTGTTAAGAAAAAAAACACACACTTCTCCTCGCTCGTGATTTCACTCCCTTTGACGGGGCTGGAAAAAAGCTTGACTGTAATGAGAAATGCATAAGCAACCTATTCTTTCCCAGCTTTCGGTGAGCCATTTCATGCTCGTCGCATGATTTCATTGCGTGAGAGCAACCTTGGTTCTTACCAGTTGCAATCAAGTATCAGTCGTGATACCATATAGTGTGAACCTGGGTCAGTGACAATGTTCTCTTTTTTACGAGTACACTTTGAGTGCAGTTCAACTTTCATCATCAGTTTACAATTGCATCACTGCAAATGACGACAAAAATAAACATTGAAACTCTGGGCAAACTCGTCTTCATGGCAATGTCATTCCAGCATAGAGGCACAGCTTAAAATTTGTTAGCGGTTCCATTCTACAAAGACTTGTTCTCTTCCACACTGGTGAAAAATATTCCTACATACAATGGTATTCAATGGGTGTAACATCCTGGGGCTCTGGCCAGGTACACTCTGGTCATGGGAACAAATGTTCCTGTGCCCCCCCCTCCCAGCCGGGGAGGGAGTGCAGGGGATGGGGAGCGATGTGTGACCACTCAGCCGCGTTCCTGACATAACGTTGTCCCACCCTGCCATGATGGACAGTCATGGTTGCCTATTACAGGCAGCCATGACTTCCTGCCATGGCAACCTACCTGATGTGGAGCTGGCTTGGGCATGCACATTCCCACCCTGCTCATGTGCTCTGCCCCAGTCGGGCAGGAACCAGGCATGGACTGTGGACCTGGTTCGCACCGGGCCCACATTTCCTTCCCAGTTTGTACTTGAGCGGTGTTTGAACTGGACCCACATCTGGTGGGCCCGTAACAAACATTGCAGTGTGAAGTTGGGCCAGCCAAGCTGAAGTAGACCTAGATGGGCCAGTGCAATGTTTGTTTACACCCACTGTGGGTGTTTTCAGATGTGATGAGAGTATGGATTTCCACACTTTTCTAAGCCGATTAAAGTGTGATGGCGCTGAACAACCTGAGTCTAGTCCCGGGTATAGAGTTTGGTGATTACATCCCATGTGTTCTGCATTGTCATGGGTTGGTTTCAGTGTTTTAGTTGGAAAATAGAATTTACATACACAAAGGAAATTCTAAAATACATACCTCCCCACTGTCCCTATTTAGGAGAGACAGTCCCACTCTGGTGCTGAATCTCACTGTCCCTCTTTCAGGGGCTCAAAGTCTGTCTTTCAGGAGAGAGAGACAAAAAGACTAGCATTCAAACCTCAGGCACCACTTTGCTGGTTGTTTCCCAGAAAAAGTACTTGAGAGGACAATGGGGAGATGATGGAATGACAAAAACTAAGTGCAATGATCAGCAGGAGAACTTCTGTCCCTCTTTGTGCATTTGGAACGTTGGAAGATGTGTTCATATGAGTGTAAGTGGCTGAGGAGATGGAGCTTATTTGCAGAACGGTGGCGCTTATTGGCAGAGGGAATGGGGCATGTCCCTTTTTGACCACTCTAAACATTGAGAGGGATGTAAAATGTCATAATTTGTTTCTTTCTATAGAACATTACAAATGTTGAAAGTAATATTTCAGGATTATATATTACATAATGAGTTTCAAGAGTGTAAATCCAACCTGAATTTGGGGGGACATCACTAACCTGAAATTCAAAATTTCATGTAATCTTTCCAAAGCGCCAGTTTTTAAGCATCATATGCATCACCCAATTTGGGAACTACAAGTAGAGAGAGATGGCCACATGTTAATAAAAGGCCTGTTTGTTTTTGTTTTTTTTAATAAATCTCCAGCCATCAGGAGAAAATGTCACCCCTTTGGAAATTTACAAAATCAGCTTCAGATAATCTAGAATTTCTCTCCATGCAAGAAACTTGTAGCATGCGCAACACTTTTTATCTCATTTAAAAGGGGGAAATAAAATTCCTAAATTGGTTGCTAATTGCTAGCCATCCTCTGGTTACAAATTCAGATGGAGTTAAAATATTTGGTGGGGGCAGGGAAAGTGTATTTGATTGTACGTATAGGCTGTCAATGACCATTTTTATACACACGTTAAAGTTCCGGATTTTTCAGTCTTCTGGGTTTACAAGTCCACAAGTAAGTTCCGGATGCATTTTTTACACATACACTGCTCTGAGGCAGCCTAAAGCAGCCACAGCTGTAGATGTGACAGGCTGCCATGGAAACCAAGTTACCACAGCTGCCTGGAGCAAAGCAGTTTACCAGGAGAACTTTTTACACACAAAAAGTCTGGTAGAAGTTCTACGCAGAAGTTTAAAGATCCGGATGTTTAAGATATGAGTGAGTGATTTAGACACACAGAAAGTTCACGATGTAACTGCAAACATCCAGGAGAAATGTGTATGTAAAAACACCCAATGTAACCTGTAAGTGGCAGCAGTTATGGCTGGGACGAGTGTAAGTGCTCCCGTTCTTTACGGAAATATTTATCTTTCAGAAGTGCTTATGAGTGTTCGCCAGTACTTCCTCAGTCTCTGGTGATTATGCGCTTTCACCATGGTTGATATTGGCACCTTTGATCTTCTGTCATTTCCTGTCAATTAGTCTTTTTCTGGCTTTTTCGTCATTTTATGGTCACTTTTCTCACTTTCTGCGACTTTTTTGGCAATTTTACAACAGTTTTATGGCAATTTTCAGCGCTTGCCTAGCACTTAGCTGGCAGGGTGCACAAGGGGCTTGGGATTGGCCCCATAGCAGCTCTGTTCAACTCGTGAAAAATAATGACAAATGGCAAAAACAGTGGGAAAGTCTGTAAGTTTCCATGTCATGCAAACGAGGCAAATGACCTGTTTCCGACGGAAACAGCATTCACTACAATTTTTTGTTTCAGGCCTAGCAGCAATAAACATAGTCCTTTCTTCTACACAATAAACATACAAAGCTTGTTATGGGAGTCCTTGATGTAACTTCTATGACCCTTTTTACACAGGTAGCAGTGGGTGAGGGGGATGGGTGTGCTGCTGCGGTGGGTGGAGGTAGGTGTGTGCCCTTGCCCATGGACACACCCATCTCCACCCACCTCCTTCCACGGAGTCTCCTTCATTTTGTCGGATGGCTCCCCGCCCATGCTGTTTGCGCGGATGAACACCCATCTCCTCCCCCACACCGCTGCTGCTACACAGACTCCCCCCCCCCCGGCATCTCACACCTATCTGCACACCCAGCAAGTGGGGAGGGCGTCTGTGTAAAAATGGCTTATTTATTGCAGCAAAGCTTAGGCCCTTTTCACACAAAATGCCCCCACTCATCTCCACGCAGTTTCGCTGCACGGAAATGGGTGGAGGCGCCTGTGTGAATGTCGCGGTGGATCGGTGGGGGTATGTGCGTGCGCGCTCCTGCTCAACACTCACCTTCACCCATCACCCACGGAGCAATGGACTCCAATGCCCTATGCTCTGTTGGTGGAGGTGGGTGTGCACCCGTGGGAACAGGCACACACCCACCTGCACCCACTGCAATCGCACACCCATCCCCCCCCCACCGCGGTCCATTTAAAAAGGGCTTTAGTCCCTACTTGCATAAGGCTGATAGCATACATTTCCACTTCATGCACTCTGTGGACATGATCCTATCTTCATTATATGGTACACCCCACAGAGTTGAAAATCTCTCTCTTATAGCTGAGTCTAAGGAGAAGAGTGGGGTAAAACTGTGAAAAATAAGGAAATAAATAAATAAATAAATGTTGTTTGATTCTTTCTCTGAACTTTTCATTTGTCATTTGGTGCCTCCCTTTGATCTTAAACACTTTCCTAAGACATTCGCCACTGGGCCACTTGACCATTCTTAGCATTAGCTGTCTGCACAAGTAAACAATTAGAATGTGATTCTCATGGTTCCCGTGTTTTGTATTGTAGTCAATGGAGATTGATGGGGTACCAACAAACGGTGCAGGAAAGGTATTTATTTCCTGACAGTACCAGAATGGTCATTCCCACCTCAACTCTAGTCTTCAGTCATACTTCAAAGAAAAATGCCTCTAATTAGGATTAGAATAGAACTGTGATTACATGCAAGTTAGCTTCCACTTAAAATTGCTGCATCACCTCCAAAAGAGTGTATTTTTAACAATCAAAGAGTGGTTGAACATCTACCATAATTGCTTGATATTAAAAACTAACAGTCAATAAAGCAGGCAATTAATGGTGTCAGTGTTGGAGTTAATCAGATATTTGTCACCCATTGATTTAAGTGCTAAGTGATTATTAAAAAATAAAGGAAGATGATTTATAGAGACTTGCTGACCCCGTTACATGGTGGTTGAATGTTCATAAACATATTCTTGCTAATGAATTGCTGTATAAATTTAATAGGGTATTTTGTTCATATTAATGGATGTGTTTTGCTACTAAGTCAGTTTGAAGAGATGTCCATCTGCTGCCTTGACATGTTGTCCCATTGGTAATGGACACCATCTGTGCAGAATGCAGGATTCCCTATAGCTTATGTAACTATGCCCCAGTCAAGAACTACAGCACTGCTGCCCAAAAAAATGGTTGCTGGAGAAAGAAAGAGTGGCTGCTCTGAAACGTGAAGAACAAGTATTGAATTGTCATCCTTTGGCTGCCAATGAATTGGTGGTTGCTTGTATGTTTGCGGGCAACTGGATATTTTCAGTAGAGCTGAAATGAGTATTTAAAAGAATGAGCAAACCCACCAAATTCACCCTACCTGAAATAAAATGTTAAGCAGATAACACCATTACCAACTTTTATTCCACTGGATATATCTGTTTTAGGTACTTCAGGCTGATTGGTGAGGGGAGAGACGTGTTGTTCATTTTAGGGATGATACTCCGTTTCTGACCGAATACCGTTTTCGATGGCTCCGGTCAGTTTGACTGGTCCAAATTAAAATTGGAACAAAATATTTTTTATTTTTCATTCACTGGAATGATAAACAAAATCAAAAAACCCCAAC
This sequence comes from Sphenodon punctatus, assembly GCA_003113815.1. Classification (NCBI taxonomy): domain Eukaryota; kingdom Metazoa; phylum Chordata; class Lepidosauria; order Sphenodontia; family Sphenodontidae; genus Sphenodon; species Sphenodon punctatus. Next base: position 198,596 of record QEPC01012762.1, read on the forward strand.
CCCCTCCCCCAAATCCAGTCCTTTTTGTGCATGCGCTCTGTGAAAACACAAGTACTGTTTCATATCAGCCCTAGACTTCATTTCTATATTGGTTGCATTATTTTGGTATGCCTTATATTAGCACTATTGTGCATGCACAAATAATAAAAATGATGCAACTGATACCACAATTACAGAAGAAAACAAAAAAACCTGAAATAACAAAAAAAAACCCACCCCTGTATAAAATACTAAAAAAAACATGTATGCTGCTATCCATTTTGGTCACAGGTATTATTTGGATATTTAGAGGACTCTCTAAATATGCAAATAATACCTTTGAATAATAAATCTACTATCAGCTTCAACTTGAGTTTTCACACATGGGGAATTCCAGATTTCAAGATAAAGAAATGCAGCAGGACCATGTGATGTGAAGGGATAGATCTCTTGAAAAAGAAAAGTGGGTTGGTTCCTGGTACAAGAAGCCAAGGCAGAGCCTGTACAACATGGTTGCAGAACTCAATGGATTAGTTAGGACTGAACATCTGTAGTTTAGTGAATAAGACTTGTTCATATTGTTGCCTACCTTCACTAGGTGGGAGAAGGCAATTGAAGAAGAAGAAATTACGTTGGCGAAAGTGACTTCACAATCTTGCCATTAGCCCCTTCCTCCTATCTCGTGTTCTAATCAGCTGAGCTAATGATTAAGAGGTGTTGTAAGCCAGGGCACCAACCCAAAGTCATGAAAGTCCTAGGTTCAATTCCCACCTTTTTCAATAACTTTTTTATTTTTATTTATTTTATTTATATAAAATTTATATCCTGCCTCTCCTGCCCACAGGGCAGCCCAGGGCGGCGAACAACAGTATAAAAAAGTAAAACAATAAAACAATTAAAAACCATTAAAAATACACAAAGTGTATATGTCTTGGTGAGGCGCCTGAGATTGGCTCCTCTAAACTATAACATTAATTTATTTATATAATTTATGACACCATAAACTCCTACTGACAGTCCATGCCCCATGTATGGACTTGGGTGAGTTCCTTCCCCTCTCCATGCCTCTGCTTGTCCTTCCACCTGTTTCCTTGTAGGCTCCATGGGGCATGGACTGTCAGTAGGAGTTTATAGTGTCATGTGCAATGGGGCCCAGTTCTCAGTCAAAACACTGCCATACCACAAATAATAAATAATAATGCTGTAAAGCAGTAGACTAAGAGCCGTGCTGAATGTACAAATGCGATGAACATCGTGGACAGCTCTTAAATTCATTCTTTAGAGTCACAGCTCAGAAGCTACCTTTAATAACCACTGTTTCAAGACCAGTCACCCAAATAAATTAATGTAATAGTTTAGAGGAGCCAATCTCAGGCGCCTCGCCAAGACATATACACTTTTTTTTATCAGTGAAATTGGCAAGAAAGTAACTTTCATGCTTACGGTTTTCAATTCCAGACTGTACGAAGAAATAAATTGATTTTCACCGACTGAAGATGGTTAATATTGAGAATTTAACATTTGTGTACAAGCAGACCCACACACAGTTCTGTATAAATTAGCATTCCAAAAGGCACATAAAAACAGTCTTTGTTCAAGGAGAGAGACCATGATTTGTAGCATATAATTCAGGAGTTTTAGAAAAGGGTTTTGGATATTTTTCCATAATGGAGACTAAATACAATCCCTATCTTAATTTTTCACTTTTATACCTAGATCATAGTTTTCAATTTAGTGGAGATACGTGGAACTTTGGCACTGCTCCCAGGTGAAATGTGGTCATGTGGCCAGGTGCACAGAAAACTATCAGGGGCAGAAGATGATCAGCAGTTTGTTGCAGGTGGGTGCACCAGTTCTTGTGTTGCTTGGTGCCCAGATACTTCTGTCTCCATCACATGTAGGTGTAACACTTTTCCTGCTCCCCGCTGCATCTGGTACCCTGCTATTTTGGTCCCAACTAAAGCCAGGCATGCTACTTCTCTTGCCCCCGCTTGCACCCAGGTGCTTTTCTATTCTTATTCCCACTGCAACAAGCTCTGTTGTCTCTCCTCTAGATACTCTGCTATTCCAGTTCTGTTGCACTGTGGTATCCTGCTATTCTGCTCCTGTTGCAGTCAGTTGTATTGACTCTCCTGACACCACTGCCCCCTGGTGTCCTAGCCATCATGGTGACTTGACGCTCACATGCACCTAGTTGCAGAGGAGCTAGGAGAAGCAGAGTGGAGAGGGACAATGCAAATTTGAATTTCTAGCTGTATTTGCAAAGTTTTAATGAGGAAATTGAGTATTGAGTGTTGGTTGGATATGCTCCAGCTTGTAAAATCAGAACACCAGAGTTCAAAGGACTCTTCGAACCCTTCCTTTGGGCCCTCTTATTTTCCACCCCTAACATAAACAGTCCATAAAATAACCATAAAATAAAAATAAAAATACAGAACTAACCATGTTCCAGACAGAGCCTTGTCTTTGACAGCCAGCAACTCCTCCAAAATACCCGGCAGAGATTCAGCACCCTGGCCAGCTGTGAGCAGCGCTCAGCATCAGATTATCCTGGCTCACTGGCCAGACCAGGACTGCTCAACAGCCGCACTGCTCTTATAGACTCAGATGGGGGCGGGGCTTCAGCTATGCACAGACCTCCTTAGCAGCTCCTTACCCAACACGTTACACTGGGTAATAATTGGGTATTTGGTAGAGGTGAAATGGCGAGTGGGTTTATTATTTGTGGATATTAGTTCCTTTTTCAGGTAGTCCTCAGAGTAGTCCAAACAATAGCCATGATTGAAATGGGTACTCGTACATCTGTCTTTTCAGGTATATTCTGTTTTGCTTTTCAGTAATGCTATTTTGTCTTTTGGGGGGGTATTTTAGTTATGTTGTTTTCAGCAATTGTGCAAGCTCAATAGTGTTTATATTGCTGAAACAATGTACCTAAAATACTGAAAAGAGGAAAACGTCAAAACAACTAAAACGAAAAAAAGAGAAATCCCCCCAAAAGACAATCCGAAATACCTGAAATGTATACCTGATAGAGCGTAAATAAATATTGATTATTTTATATAATTGATTTTTGCAATGTCTTTTTATTTATATTTAATATTTATTATTATTGCAAGCCACAGTAAGCCTTTTTGGATAAGGGCAGCATATAAAATAAAATAATACAAATATTGTCCAAAGCACCATTTTCTGTTTGGGTCCAGTATATTCAATGGGTTTACCCATTTGTTTGTGATGAATCAGGGTGACCATTTATTTCGATAGGCTTAGATCAAAACAAATTTGGACAAACTGAAGATGAATGTCTCATGGTTCTGACAGGGTGAGAATTAAAATATTTGTTAAAGGAAACAAATTTGATCTGTAAATACAAAAAGCCCTATTCGTTTTAGCTGCATTCACAGCTAATTTTGCATATGAAAGTCCCAATAAATGGGCTCCATGGACTTCATATTACAAAGTGACCTGTTGGGCGGGGAGAAAAGGTGGTACCAATGCCAAAGTCATGTAACACAAGTCCTCAGAAGCTACGTCTGTCTCTGATAATACCAGAAATTACCCCCAAATACCGATAATACCAGAAATTACCGTAAATTACTGAAATGGTGGAAAATAGTGGAAGATGTCAGTAGATTTCGTGCTCACGGGAATGAAGACAAAAAATATTCACACGCAGAGATTTTTCATTTCTGCTCTAGTTGTAAGGCCCTAGCCTTGAACCCTATCCTCCAGCATTCTGGCGTGCTGCTTACCAATAATCAGCACCACTGCCTAGGTCTGACTCTGCCTCCTATCCGACCTTGCTTCTCTTGTCAGGCCTTGCTTGGCCCTGGCCCCACCTCTCCTCCTGTCCATCTTGTCTTTAGCTCCGCCTCCCAGCTTCCTGGTTGGCTGGCAGCAGTATAAAGGCATGTGCTGGTGTTGGGAACAGGCCCCCCAAACCCTCAAATATAGACACACACAGGCTCTCATACAGAAAAGTGTAGGAAAGCAGCTGAAACGTGGCATTAGAAACTCAGCACCTGGCTATGTCTGGGCAAAGCCCCAAGAAATTTATTAAATAAAGTGCCTGTCATCCAGGTCATCCAGGTGTAACAGGATAAAAGAATTGGGGGAAGAAACAGATTAAGAATTGGGAAGGAACAACAAGTCGTAAGGGAACACCTGCATAGGAGGAATGCCAGAAAAGCGGGTGTGTGCGGCTGCGCAAATGAATGGGATAGAATGCAACAGATTTAAGCTGTTTAGGAGAATGGGGGACACAAAGGGGTCTCACCAGTCTCATCCCTGTTTGTGCAAGGCATGATGGTATAATATTGTGCTATGCTGCACAGTCCTTTGCCTACTTCAATCTTTACTTCCCTTACTATGCACAGTCAGAAGTCACCTCAGGGCAGGCACAACACCCCTGTCTGCTTTAACTCCTGAATGACAACTGTCTATTGAAAGGTTATATGGCTCTCCCCTGCCCTGCTCTGTTTCCCTCCTCTTGGCCTCTGCGCAGTCACCATTGACCTTGTTCCTCAGTTTCCCTGATCCCTACGTCCCGTACTCTTGTTCTTAGATTCCTTTCCGCTCATTTGACCTCTATGATGAGCTTCACTCTCCCTGAGTTTGGAGAAGCAGCTGAGAGGTCCCCCATCCCTTGCTTCTAGCCCCTCTGTCTGGGTATTTTCAGACGTTACATGGTCAATGTCAACCACAGTCAATTCCCTGTGGTAGCTTGGACCACGTAACGTCTGTTGGGGGGAACGGATGTCCCCCCCCCAAATGTTACCACGGCGGGGAATCACATTCACCACGCAACGTGGTGAAGGCGATTCCCCGCCGTGGTGACCCCCGCCGTCACATATGGATGGCGGCCACGGCCCGGAATCCTTGCAGGAATTCCGGCCCGTGGCCATAGTGGGCGAGCGCTGCAGTGGCATTGGCCGCGGCGGCCGCCCGTCTCCCCAGAGGGCGGGCGGCGGGGAGCATGGAGGGGGCGGGGCCGTGTGGCCGCACATTGAGCTGTGCGGCCCTGTCCCCTCCCCAATTCCCTGCCAGGATCCCCCGGAACGTCTGTTAGGGCGTTACGGGTCATCCCGGCGGGGGATGAATTCATTGATTTTGTGACGGGGCCAATTGGCCCCGTCACGTCTGAAAACACCCTCTGTTACTAGGCCTGTCCTGTCCCTTCTGGAGCCCTTCCCCTGGCTACCTCTGAATTCTGACCCCCTTACACCAGTATGCTCTAACACCATGACTCTTTCCAATCCTCAGCCAATATGCAGCCTAACATCTGAGCATCTCTGCTGTTCTGGGAGTAACCACAATGTTTGTCAGAGGGGAAATCCTTAAGAATTTATCACTTTACCAATAATGAGATGAAAAAGAAAAACACTGTATTGTTAGATCATAAATTAGCACATTAAGAAGTCCATAGAATAGCCTAGAAAGTTCAGGGATTTCTAGGGACATATAAAAATCTCATGTTCTTGATAAAAATAGAATAAAGGGAAAGGGTTTTATTTTTATTCCCACATAAAACTCCTTATTAGTAAGAGTACTTAAAATGCACCAGTAAATGTCAGTCTTGGCCTAATAGCTCTTCCAGGCCTATGCAGTATGAGAAGGTATTGGTAATGAGAAATAGCTGTTCAGCCATTATACACAGACACCACTGTAAACAGCTGACTGGCCCTAGCGAGGCCTGAATCGAAACAGCCCTTCCATTTTCATGGAACGGTTAAAAAAACCAAACAGAATGGCTGTTTAAATTTCAATCAGCTTCTAATCGGCGGTTTTGCACCCGCATAAAATGGCAGTAGCGGTATTGTGCTTTGTGCAAAATGGTGGCAGCCATAACAGCGCTATGTACTTTCTGCATACAGCAGCTGCCATTCTGCACATACAAAGACTGGCTAGGTGCCATTTTCCACATGTGCCAAATGACTGAATTTTTTTTTTTTATTATTGTTCCGGCAAATATCATTCGTTCCAATTTTTGTTTGGAGCGATCGAACCATCCAGATCTGCCGAAAATGGAATTCGATCAGAAACAGACTTTCATCCCTAGTCCTAACTGGCTTGATTTTCAGGCCATCGTGTTCAATGATTCCATTGTAAAAAAAACAGACTGGCCTCCTTGTGGCTGGAACCAAATGTCTACGGATAACTTCTTTAGTGCCTAAGAGAATATTCCAAATAAAACTTCTAATGTAATGGATTTGCCATATTCAAGTGGGTGTATGTAAATTGAATCTATTGTCTGGGTTTAAACATAGGCCCTTTTTACATGAGGCTCTCCCACTCATGAACACTCAGAAATCTGCGTGTTCATGAGAGGGAGAGGGTTGTGTGAAGGAGCGGCGCATGCACAGTGAATGGGGGTGCATGCGTGCTCCTGCCTAACATGTATTCCCACCCCCCACTCAGTACGTATGGAGCAACTGGGGGAAATGGTGGTTGCTCCGTGCATGGGGATGAGTGTGCACCCATATGCATGCCCCGCCCACCCACCACGCATGCACTGGTATCCCCACGGACCCCCCACCCTGTGGGGGCCGTGTAAAAAGGCCACACAAGCATAAGAAATGCCATGCTTGGTCAGATGAGTGTCTTCCTGCCCAGCATCCTGTCTATGTCAATGTCTACCTTTGGTTGCTTCAGACAGAGTACACAACAGGCAACAACAGAGTGATCTAGTCACTGCTGTTTACTCCCAGCTCCTGACTGTCAGAGGTTACTTTAAAAAGAAGAAGAAGAAGAAGAAATTGGTTAGAAATTGGTTGTTGTCCAGCTGCTCATTTGATGCTTGGCAGTTATTGTTGCTACCTATACAACTTTGGCTCTTTTCACATGAGTCGCAGTGGATGGGGGGCGCGGTGGGTGGATGGTGGGTGGGGGTGCATTCCCACGGACCCCCACCCACCTCCACCCATCTCTACACATGGAACATTGGGCATTGGCACCCATTGTTCCATGCATGGGTGATGGGTGGAGGTGGGTGGATCGTGGGAACGTGCACGCACCCCCACCCACTGCCCGCGGTGTTTCCACGGGTGAGCACCCATCTCACCCACACCTGCCGTGGCGTTTGCACGGATGCCCCCTCCACCCGCACACAAGTGTGAGGGGGAGGAGCCCATGTGAAAAGGGCCATTGATTGATCAACCATGCTGCTGAAAAACCAAGTAATGCACAAATGAACTGCAACATGACAGTTGGCAAATTCATAAGAGCAACGAATTCAAGGTATTTGTTTTGGTAAACCAATGCCCAGTCAGCAAATGCATAATTCATAAGAACAAATTCAATCTTGGTGTGGCAGGGGATGGGACACCCTCACTCAGGTAGTTCCCCTCCAGATCAGACCCCAATCAGCAAGGTCCACACTGGGAGTTAGATTTTGTGAAAGTTTATTTACAGTGTCCAATCTCCCCGTATATACAAGAGTTATTGTCCTGGTAGCTTCTCACCATAACGATACTGCAGATCTTAACACAGTAGGGGTATCAACCCGCACCAGTTTTCGGGTATGGACTGATATGGGTATGGCTTAATTTTTTTCTCAGATTTAATTGTGGGTATGGGTACGGTACAGACCCATAATTAACGCCCCCAAATAAATTGGTTGCCCCCCACCCCGTGGCTTGTCCCCCCTTCCCCCCCCGCCCTCCCTGTGGCCCTGGTATGGTACTTACCAGCCTCACAGTGTCTTGATTGAAGGTCTGGTGGGCTGCCACTTGACTAAAGGTCCGGGGGTGGGGAGCTCCTCCTGCGTGGAAGCGCTGTGGATGTGAATGTCCCTACTTCACAGCATGCATACACAAAATGGCCACTGGGGCCATTCTGCACATACACAGCCCTTTTGCAAAATGGCGCTGGTAGTGTTGGCACCATTCTGCAAAAGAGCAGCTGTTCTGTGCATGCACGAATAGCCATTTGCACATGCGCAGAATGGCTGCCCTTTTGCAAAATGGCACCAACACTGCCAGTGCCATTTTGCAAAAGGGCTGCACGTGCACACAACAGCCCCAGAAGCATATTTGGACATTCGCGCTGTGGAGCAGGGACCTCCACAGTGTGCCGTGGCAAGGAAACCTGGTGGGAGGGCTCCACAGGAGGCGCTCCCCCCCCCGATCTTCAATTAAGCAGCAGCCCATCGGACCTTCAATCAAGCCCACTCACAGGCTGGAAAGTACCATACCAGGGCCCCAGGGATGTGGGGGAGATGGGAACGCGGGTCTGTAACAGAAGATCCGTAAATTTGTGGGATGCTGTTATGGTCGGGTATGGAGTATTCTGTAACAGCCCATTACAGGCAGTTATGGATTAATACGTACCCGTAGCTGCCATCCCTACAACACAGTCAAGTAGGGGTGGGAAAACCGGTAAATCCGGTATCCGATAATGCCAGTACCGGGCGTACCGGCATTATCGGATTCGACCCGGTAATCCGGTCCAGGTACCGGATTCCGGGTACCGGATTTTTTTACATTGCAGCCATTTAAAAATGGCTGCAATGTAAAAAACTTAAAGCCCCAGCAAAAAAGTTTAAAAAAACAAACCCTCCCCGAGTCCAGGCTGCGCGGGTGGAAGGGGGGAC
>QEPC01012762.1:229597-266884 GCA_003113815.1 Sphenodon punctatus
TGAGCGTGGGGGGGACCCTCGGGGGTGGGAGCAGGGTGGGGGAAGGTTGGGGGGGACCCTTGAGGGGAGCAGGGTGGGGGGACCCTCGGGGTGGGGGGACCCTCAGGGGTGGGAGCAGGGTGGGGGGACCCTTGGGGGTGGGAGCAGGGTGGGGGGAGGGATCACTTACCTGGCTGCTACTTCGGCGGACCCTGGCAGCCTGAGCTGCAGGCAGAGGTGGTGGTGGTGGACTTTACTTGCTTTAAATTGCCCACGTCTCCTACTCCTCCAGAGCCGGGATGCGCGGGCAATTTAAAACAAAAAAACAAAAAACAAAAAGTTCCCAGGCTCCTGCCTTGCCACTCCCCCACCCCCGCCACTCTGAGCAGCAGATTGGGGGGGAGAGCGGCAGCGCAGAATCCAGGAAGTGGACTGACTGGAGGTGCGCTGTTGAGAGCGCGCCTCCAGCTATGTCCCTGAGTGACCCACGAGGCAGGGACCAGCGCGCATGCGCGCTGATCCCTGCCTCAACGGCCCGGCACAAAGCTTCTCACCTGGGCGTTTGTAACAAGTGCCCAGGCGAGAAGCTCCATTGCGCCCATTAGGCGCAATGGAAAGGCTAGCCCCTCCCTCTACAGCACACCCTATGCATGCTGTGGACTGAGGGGCTCAGCCGCCCAAATTGCATTTTCAATAGGAAACGCGGTTTGGGCGGCTGAGCCAGCTCAGCCTTTTTTTCCCTTCCAGGACCCATTCTCAGAGTGGTTCTGAGAGTGGGTCCCAGAAGGGAGATAAAGTCTGACAGCCGCAGCAGCCTCTGAAGCCGGACAGAGGCTGCTGCGGCTGTCAGAAGCGGCGGCGGGGGGTTTGTTTGGTTGTGGCTTTTTTGACAGTGTGGCAGGGTCCCCCAGGGCACGCTAGGGGGGCAGTGCCCCAAATTTCCTGCGGGGGGAGTCGCGCCTGGTTGGAATCGACAAGGGTTGTCAAGGAGAAGGCCCACGCCACCACCCCGGCTCTCAGGGCGAGGCCGATGAGAGAATAAGGCCTCCAGAGCAGAGGTTGGCAGGGGTGACAGAGTAGGAGGGAGAGATCCAGGTTTCAGGAAAAGCAAGGAGTTGAAAGGGCTGAGAAAGGAAGAGATCATGAATGAAGGGGGCCTTAGTCATGGAAGAGCGGCAGTTCCAGAGGGAGCAGGCGGCTACAGGTAGGGTTTTGAGATGTGGCCTAGGTAAGATTTTGATTATCAGGGTCTTACCTAGGGCATGTCTCAAAACACCCACAAGTCGACCAGAGCCGCTGTTTCTAATGGTACCTGGGCGACTTCCAGTTCATGGAGGAGGGTCTAACCCTCCCCCTCCCCAGGGGTTTCCAGCTGTTAGGAACAACACCATTCCCCCCCCAAAGACCAGAGACAGCCCCTCCCCTTGGCAGCGCCCCATGAGACACAGATCAAAGGGTGCAGGGGAACAGAAGGGGGAAAAGGAGAAAGAAAGAAAACGCCACATGCACAATCGGTCTGGTCGGAAGGAATAAGAATGAAACAAAGGAGGCTCTCGGGTAAACAATGGAGCAGCCAAAAACAGGTGGCCTCCCTCTTTTGAGATGAGCCTTCCACGGCTGCCCGAAACTCTGAGCAAGCAATAGATCGATTGTTAGGTCGATCGCTCCATGCCTGTTTAGAAATAGCTCGCTTCCTCTGTCTATAGAAACTCCCTTTTGCCCTCTTGTTTATCCTGCCATGCCCCCCCCCCTTGAAATCCTCCAAGTTTTGCTATAGAAACTCCCTTTTGTCCTCTGGCTCATTCTGCCATGTCCCCCATTGAAATCCTCCAGAGCTTTGTTTCCCCCAAACACATCATGCAAAGGTTTCTTTTTCATCCCTAGGATTTAAAAAGTACTTTTAGGAACACCTTTTGTGCACTTTTGAGACCCCTTGCTTCGCCTCTCAAAACCCTATAACTGCCCTTGCCCTCATGAAAAAACTGGGTCATTCTTGAACGCAAACACAAGCATGTTAGGGGGAGGGTTCAGCGTCAACCCCTGGTGGCAGCAGGGGAAGGTGCGGGGGGGAGGTGGGGTTAGGATGAGGGGGGTGATTTTGGAATTAGGTTAGAGATGGAGGGGTTATGTTTTGTAGATTTAGAAATGTGTATTTGATATTTAGATTGTTGCTGTATTATTGTAAAGTTGCGGATGATAGGTCCCCTCTCCTGGTGAGAGCAGGAGGGTAGGGGGGGAATTGATGGGCTCTTTCCCTGATGGCAGCAGGGATGGAGCATATGGAGGGGTTGATATGGATAAACTGATATACTGTAATAATAATGACTTATTGTTGTTATATTGGATTATGTGAGGGAAGGCGTGGGTATGGTTAATGATGAGAGATTATGGGTATTTTCAGACGTTATAAGATCACGCTCAACCACAGTGAACCACGGTCATATCCGCGGCGTGGCCAAAGCACCCTGAACGTCTGTTCAGTGGCCGCCAGATGTTCACCACAGTCAATGCCCACATGGGGTCAAAAACAACCACGCTTCCGGAGCTCCCCCCTGGACCATCTCCGAAAGCGTGGTCAAAGAGATTCCCACCGGGAAACAACAAAAAGTAATGTCTGGACGGCAACCACCAGCCGGAATCAAAGGAAATGATTCCCAGCTGGGGACAAAGCATGCAGCGTCGCTGCCAGGCAACCAGCAACAACACAGGGTGTTTTCAGACGTGACGGGGCAAATTGGCCCCATCATGAAATCAATGAATGAATCCCCTGCCGGGATGACCCGTCACGCCCTAACAGACGTGCCGGGGGATCCCGGAGGGGAATTGGGGAGGGGGCGGGGCCGCGCAGTGCAACATGAAGCCGCACGGCCCCGCCCCCTCCACACTCCCCGCCGCCTGCCCTCTGGGGAGACGGGTGGCCGCCGCGGCCAATGCCGCCGCAGCGCTCACCCGCTATGGCCACGGGCCAGAATCCCTGCGCGGATTCCGGGCTGTGGCTGCCGTCCAGATGTGACGGCGGGGGTCACCACGGCGGGGAATAGCCTTCACCACACGCTGCTTCGGCCGCTCGCATGGTGAATGTGATTCCCAGCCATGGTAACATCTGGGGGGAACATTCGTTCCCCCCAACAGACGTTACGTGGTCCAAGCCACCACAGAGAATTGACTGTGGTTGACATTGGCCACGTAACGTCTCAAAATACCCAGAGGTACTGGAGGGAGATTTAAAGGGCAAACCGCTGCAGGGAAACATGGTGGGATGGAGCAAGGAGGGAGGCGGAGGAGAGCGGTGGGAGAGAGAGCGAGGGAGGAGGAGGAGGAAGCAGTGGCGGTGGTGGAGGAAGCGCAGGAGGAGGGGGAGGAGGCGGTGGTCGTGCTGCACAGGGAGGAGGGGGAGGGACAACAGAAGCAACTGCAGCAGCTGCCACAGGCCGTCCCGGGGACATCGACTGGACCGGGGGTGAAGGCACCCCAGAAACAGGTAAGGGGAACCATGGGGAGGGGAACAGGCGGCACAGGGGCACCAGAGGGGGGCGCGTGGGCAACCGTCAGGGGGGGAAGGGGGTGGTCCACAGGACAGGGGCAGCACGACACCCAACCATAACACACACACCCTCCCCTGTGTCCCGCAGACACAGAAACGGGCCTGGGAGGCCGAGCTCCCAGAGGACACCTGCCCAGCCCAGGCAGAGGAGGAGGTGGAGGAAGAGGAGGAGGAGGAGGACCCACAGGGGAGATGGGGGAGAAGGCCTTACCACTGTGGGGGGCAGTGGGGGCTGCAGGAGACCCGGGACTTCATCCAAATCTGGGGGACCCTGGAGTACCAGCTGGAGCTAGCGCTCAATCAGTGCAATGAGCATGTGTACGAGGACATAGTGCAGGAAATGGAGGCGGCGGGTCACCACCGGACCGTGCCACAGTGCTGCTCAGTGACACACTCCCTTTGCCCACAGGGCACAGGACACCCCAGCACCAGAGGCAGGTGGGCGTAGGAGGCTGGTGCCGACGAGCCCAGGCAGCAGGTGGAGGAACCAGGTGAGGCACACGGGCCAGGTGGGGGGCTCCCGGGAGACACGGAGCCAGTGAGAGGGGCGGGGCACCAGGGGGAGGGGATAGGGTGCCGGCCAACACCCCCAGGGGGTCATGGAGCCTCGAGCCCATTCTAGGGCCGGGGGCTGGCACCCAGGGCAGGAGACGACTCACCTTCGTTTACCCTACAGGGCAACCTGAAGAGCCACAGCCACCCGTGCCCGTGCCCCCAGCACAGTGCATGAGGCAGTACCGGGCATGGGTCCGGCGCCGGACGGAGGACCAGGCGAAGAACATCGTCCGCATCTCGTCAGAACAGGGGGAGCGGATGATAGTGGCTGTGGACCAAATGGAGGTGGCCATCGAGCGATCCCTGGAGCGGGTGGAGACTCAGGACATGAGGCTCCAGGCAGACATGCGCCTGGAGCGGAGGCGGGAGCGCCGGGAGCACAGCAGGCAGGTGGAAGCATTCGGGCAGCTGGAACAGGCCATCACAGGGATGATGCGGGAGCACTCAGCCAAAATGGATAGTTCCCACGACATTGGGACCTCCCTGCTCCTGCACGTGGCACCATGCGTGCATATGTGATGGCAGCCGCCCTGCCAGACACCCTGCCTGCCCAGGGCTCCATGACGGGCCCCTCAGTGCCCCGACCCCCTCCCCAACTGGGTGGTTTGACCACGGCCGGGAATCGGCGGCATGTCTATTGCGCTGCCCCGGTCCATGATCTGTTGGCCCGATTCCCTGCTGTGGTCCTGGTCCCGTCACGTCTGTTTGGGGCTTCTTTTGACCACGAGGGGTGGTTGTTCGGTTCACCACTGCATGGAATCCACTGTGGTGAATCGGAACCGTGTAACGTCTGAAATCACCCTATGTTATGAAATGTTATGTTATTGTAAAAATTGAGGGATTGTTTAGGTTGTTGTTTTGTACTGAATTTATAATTGTTATGACTCATTGTATGTTTCTACTTTTGTTGTTAGTCGCCTCGAGTCACCGTAGGCGAGAGAGAGCAGGATACAAATAAAAGTTGAAATGAAAAAGGTTACTCAGTGCGTGCTTGCCTCAAGGATCTCTCCCAGACCATTACCCCCTTTTGGTCTGTCCAAGCTTCTCCCTCCCCCCTTCTCTCTGAATGCTGCTGGATCAACAGCGTTACCTGTCCCTTGTCAACAGGTTTGGATAGGTTCAAGTTCAAGTTCAAGTTTATTTGTCAAAATAAACTAAAGACCAGATGTGGCATTGCCATTGCCTAGAAAATGCATAATAAAATATAAAATATAAAATCACAGACTAACACATGTCTGGATAAATCCAGACAATCTAAGCATATTGCAAATAATTTAAGCTAAGATATATACATAATTAAATAGATGAATATGCGAATTGCATCCCAGCCTATTTAAACAAAATATCAAACAGGAAATTCTCCATCAGTGTAAGTTCAAAATAATTACAGGGGTAAATTTATATATACTGGCCTCTCAGTTTGGACAGGTAATATTGCTTATTTTCCCCTTTTCCCTCCTCACTCTCTCCCTTTCGCAACCTCCACTTACACCAGAGAACCAGATGGGAGGGTTTTGCTTGTAAAATACTGTGTGTATATGTCAATTGTGTTTGGATGGGAGGGTATAGAACTTATTTGTATGTAATATATCTAGTCCTTTGTCAATAAACCTCCCTTATTTGTATCAGAGTATCCCCTTTTCTGTGTTGGGGTGTGGAAGGGAGATTCCAGACAGCTGGCAGTACATCACGTCCTCAGACTGATCCCAGTGGACACGTGCAGACCCTTTGAATCAATTCGGCTAATTTCCCCTAAATTTAAGCGGTTGTTTGGATATTGCAGGGCTGGCACAAGGGTTGGAGGGGCCATGTGCCAAGCCTTGCTGCAGGGTCCCAAAGGCTGGCTGGTCTGCCGGTGGCAAAGCAGCCGCCGGGCCGGCAGAACCTTATGGCTGGCAGAGCTCTAGGGAGGGACTTGTCCACTGTAGGCGGAGCCTCCAAAAATTCAGCAACAAAGAGTTTTCAGTGTTAAGATGTGATAGACAGAACATTAGTTTACACTGGGAACTCCTTGCTGCTGAGTAAAACCCTGTCACTTGGAGACTGAGAGAACCCTCCTACAAGTGGATGGGACTCCAGTAGGACAACTCTCTCTCTCTCTCCATCAGTGGTAGTGCCATAGCAGGATAAAAAAATCCTGTTCATATATTTAAAACATACAAAACCTCTGGGCCACATCAAAATAGCTGCATGCTATTAACAATACTTGATCACACAAGCATTTTCATATTTAGTAAAAATAGCATGTGAGGAGCCACTCGAAGAAGAACAGAAGGTTGCTACCTTGTAAATAAGGTTCTTTGAGATGGGTCCAAACATTCTCACAACACCCACCCTTCCACCCCCACATAGAATTTTTTCCTTCTATTTCTAGAAAGAGTTGGAAGGAACTGCCATTCTGAGGGGGAGAGCACTTTTTATACTACAGGAGCTCGAGACCATCATGTGGCTATTATTTGAATAGGGTGAGCGGCACAACCCAGTTGTGAGAATGTCCGGTTCCATCTCGAAGAACCTTCTTTACAAGGCTACAACCTTCTGATCAGCACATGGGGAGGAGCTGATTGGTTGTCCCAGCTGCTGATGCTGCAGCGGAGGGGAGGGAGGAGGCATGTGGCAGCCGGCAGGGGGGCCCAGGGTGGCGGGGGGAAAAAAACCTAAGACGAGACCGGTGCCTGGGCAGTGGGCTTTGCTACCAATTGGGGTGGGGACATTTTTTTAAAACTGCAGCGTAACGGCGGGGCCCCTCCCTCAGAGGCCGCTGCAGGGCCATGTGCCTGGGCACCTGTGGCACATGCCTTGGGCCGGCCCTGGGATATTGGGGTACCGGCCCCCAATATTAGCTTGTGGAGTGGGTCCGTGTCCTAACACCTGAGCTACAGCTTTAAACTGTGGGAGAAACCCTGCACATTTAAAAAGGCCCAGTATGTACATACTGGTGTACATGTTTTAATTTTGTTGTGAAGTTTGTCTTTGGGTATCTTCAATGTAATTCCCAAATTGAACCCAAGAAGTGATATACAGTTATTTATTTATTTATTTTTATTGAATAGGTTTTAAACTGGACTGCAACATGTCTGTTGCAGTTCGGCATGCATTGATCCGTATTAATCCTTAACTGCCCATTATGAGCAGTTACGGATTAATATGAATCCGTGACGACCATCCCTACTGGTTGGTAACCTCCACCAGCTAGAAATGGGATCCAAATCCACTGGGCAGAGGAAGACTAGAGTTGAAACAAGTAATCGCTGGTATCTGTATCCAGTCAGGTATCAAATGGTATTTGGTTTAATATCTGACAGATATCCGATTAACCGAATTACTGCTTACTGACTTCTGTTTACTGCATTATTGTTTAATTACTTCTTTTTTTTTACACCCTCCCTCTGTTTGGACTGGTCTGCTTTAGAGCTGAATTGACCAATCGCAGGCAAAAGCTGTGCCTATGCTCGCATGATGAAGAAATATACTGACTTTTTTGCTACTGTTGCTTGTTCCCATTCGATAATTATAAGTAAAGTAAGATGTAAAGCAAGTAATAAGGCAAACAATGAAAGTAAAAGTGCCAGAAAAATGCCAGAAAAATGCTGTAAAGTCCTAAAAAGTCCCAGAAAAAACCCAAACAAGTCCCGTCAAATCCTGGAAAATTATGAAAATTGATGGAAAATTGCAGGTGCTGATCTCGATAATAGCAAAAGCGCAGAATCACTGACTGGTGAGGAAATAATGATGAACTTGCAAGTGCTCCCAAAAGATAGATATTTCCTGACAGTTACAGGAACATTGGCTCTCGCCTCAGCCCTAGTCTGCTTATGCAGTAAAGCGATAACAGTATATTTTTATTTAATATTTATTTTTTATTTAATATATTTATACCCTGCCCCTCCTGCAAACAGTAATGTGATAAAGTGTCATGTCTGATATTCCATGTTTGGCGGTTAACCTTTGTAGTTACCAGATCATTCTGAATAACTGTAAAGCTGCCATATTAACTGTGGATAATTCTTTCACTACCCATTTCAGGAGACAAATGTCTCTGTGCTGTGACATCACTCCCTCATCTACTGTAGGTGAGGGAAATGGACATGCCTTCAATATGCCAACTGAATGGATCACGGGGCCGATCCCATCCCCGCGTGCCCATTGCAGGAACATTGTTCTACGTGCAAGCCGTGCGGGACACACGTGGATCCTGCACGCAGGATGTTTGGGATCACAAACCATGTAGCTTGGGACAAGTTTTGACTTTTTTTTTGGGGGGGGGGGGGCAAAACAAACATCTGTCCATTGCTGCATCTTCTTCACATGCTTTTTGCCAGGAGACAAGCATTCACATTATCATATAAGGAACAAAGTGCTTGAGGATACTTGTAATGAGACTCTCTCTTTAATTGGGAGCCACGATATCTTTTGGGGCAGGGAGGTTGCTCCTAGAGGAAGCTCTATAATTATGTAGGAGGATGTTATGAATTAGATATTATCAAGTATCAGTGGATGGATTTCCTCTCAGTTCACATTTGGCACTTCTTGGAAGGCTCTGTTTTGCAGAAAAAAATATTATTTAATATTTTCGTTTTCCTTTGGAATGGAAACTAGTGTTCTGTTTCCCTGAATCTCTGCTGGGGTGCATATAGGAGACTCTCTTACCATGGAAATATTTTTTTGATCAATGGGAGTGAAATGCAAGCATGTCTTAGGAATTAGGGTGAGAAATATCTGGCCCATGGCCTGTTTCCAGCCTGCAGGTACCCCCCAGCCTGTGGAGGCTTTCCCGTAACACTGTTTACTTCAGCTCCCTGGTTGCACTCTGCAGGCCACCAGCAGCTGGAAGATGGTCACAGAGTGCTTCCAGGAGGCCGGCCACACCCCCTGCATAGGTGGCCATGTCCCCCTATGGACATTCTGGCCCACAGAACCTTGCAGAGGAAATTATCTCGCCTACGTTGAGACAAACATTCTCAACCTTTTTCTTTAGCTCAACCCACAGGAGGTCATTTGGATAGCATGGGGAAGAATATGCCAGTCACAGCAGTGTGTGTAGCCTCCGGATACCAGACTCCTCCGATGGGCAGAGTATTGTTAAAGCTTTCTTAAGAATCCACATGAAATGTTTGCTACTGAGCAAGATGCCCCCTTGGCAGACTGATCTGGAGCAAACTGCTTTCACATCTGTTTGACACGCCAGAAATAACAATAAGGCCACTTTCTGATATCACGTTGCCAAGTGATGAAACCATGGCAGATCAGCATATCCACAGGCGAGTGTTTGCACACATACCTGATCTGTGGAAGAACTATCACAAGAGTTCTTCCTGATTTTTTTCAGAAGTTACTACTATGGAATAACCAAGTGGTAGTCATGTGATAAAAGTGTGCAAACAAGCAACGGAGCTGTGGTAATGGGAGTTATCACTTGATAATGTGATGTCTGAAAATGCCTTCACTTGTCTTTGTTCCACACCAGGTCTGTGGTGTGCAGCAACTCTGCTCTCCAAGGAAGTTAGTATGTGCTCCAGAGCAGGGTGCCTACGTAGTGACTGAATTCAACTACGGAGAAAGGGCATGTTTCCATTAAGCAGCAATTTTGGGGGGTAGACGAATCCTACAATCAAAATACACACTCTAGCTGCATTGGTCCCATGCCTCATCTGTGTCCTACTGTTTTTAATGTCCTCCACCCACACCTGCTTGTCCTGCTGTGCCAACTAAATTAGCCACCAAAACTGACTTGAATATATGTCTGTAAATAAAGTGAAATTCATGGAGAGTGAATAATACCATACATAGCTGCCGGGACCTTTTGAACTTCAAGTCACACCTGTTTCCCATTGATCAGATTAATTCCATTTAGGCATTTATCTAATTAACCCCCTTTCTGGTCTTGTTCCCACCAGTAGCATCTGGTACGCATGTCACTGGGTAACATATTAAAAAAAAAGAAAGGCAAAAGCAGGCCGGAGGGCTGAGGAGCTGCATACGCAGATTGTACGACTCAATCAGCGAGAGTCACAAGAGAGGCAAAATACTTCACAGCCTGCTGGGTACCTTGAGCAGTAAAGCTGTCAGAGGAGAGATATCTCCCAGCTCCCTGCACCTAACTGCCTTCTCAGAGGAGAGACAAAAGCTGGTGTTGACAAGCACTTCTGTAATTGTTAAGAGACAAACTCCACCATTTCAAAACCAATGTCTCTTGCTTGTCAACTGGCGGTGACATAGCTCCCTGGCACTGCTCTATTGCTTTGTGACGACAAGGGAGAGGAGGCGCAACATTATTCTTCTTGCTACAGTCGCTTGTTTTTTGACAAGCACAACTATGTTTTATCTTGCTCCTGTCAACAGGAAGAAAAAAAAAGTACTACACACATCAAATAAAAGCTCTTTCTCTGGGTTGTAGACATAGAAAAAAAATGTTTTTGTGTGATGGGGAATCAGATGTACCTTGCTGCATTAGTGCCCCCATTCCAAACCAGAAGCTGTTCAGCAGGGTGAAGTTGTTCTCTACGATGTCCGATCCTGGGTTGCAGGGATGAGCGTCGTACCACTCGTAAGGGCTGAACCTGAAGTGGTGCAGAGACAGAAGGATAGAGCCTGTTACAGGGGATATTTCATGACTAGGGCATGAGAAGATAAGGGCTGCCAGATCAATGGTCCATCCAGCACAGAATCCTGTCTCCAACAGCGGTCAGTTAAGAATACTGAAGTGGAAAATGGAGACAAAGCCACTGAACAGTTTTGGTGTGATACATCCAACATCTGTCATTCCCAGCTTTCTGCACCTGTAGAAGTTTACAGACACTCTGATAGTGAGACCATCTAGAAAACAGGAAGTGAAGCAGCTTTGGTTGAGGAGTAGTGGGATAGGGATCCAACAGTGTTAGCTTCTGCACCTTCCCAAAGCAAATAGGCAAGATGTGCAGAAAAAACGTTAGAGTGTCTATGCTCAAGAAATCTTAAATGGCCCTGATTCTCCCCTGCTGAGTATTCAGAATGTTTTGGGCTGGGCTGATGCTCAGGGCATTTTCAGACAGCCAAACTAATTTGAAATAAGCATGGTGTTTAATAGTCCACACTAACATAGGGATGGATGCCTTTTAGACGGACAATGTAGTGCGATCCAATGACTCAGAAAATAATTGTAACCTATCAAACAAGGACATTAGTGCAGACTACTTTAAGTATGGTTCTTATAAAACCAAGTGGTTGGGGTTTTATAAGAACCGTACTTATCTCTTAGTCCACACTAATAAGTGCCGTTGACAGCATTCAGATGGACAAACTAGTCCGCACTAGATTCAGTTAGTGCAGACTAACTGTCTGTGTGAAAACGTCCTCAGTGGCACTATTGCACTGACAGTAAGCACACTAGCACCACGAACCACCATATGTTTGCACAACAGTACTGAAACAAAGTGAGCAAAAGTCCCAAAAATGAAATGCCCAAACCGAAAGAACCAAATTAACGAATATACAAATATCACATGGCACATGAAGATGTATTTGGATATTCAGTCAGCCAACTAGGTATACAAATGATTTTATTGTGAATTTATAATGCTGCATTTCATTTCAGCCCTAGCTGGATTTGATGGATCACAGATCTAACCCAGGGTGGCACATGCTGTATTCTGAATTGTTTGCCAGCTAAAGCTACTGCTTAAAGACCCCACCAGAATCAGGGCTTGTGCATGGCAAGTAGCAGTGTGCAGAAGGTGCAGGGCAATGCTCAAGACTCCATTAATTGCTTAGGTGTGCTCTCCATTGTCAGACAAAACTAAGTGTCTAGTGCAGAGTCGCTGCCCCGCACGATTGATTGATTGATTGATTGATTGATTGATTGATTGATTGATTGATATGCCACCCTCGCCTGCACAAGCATCCCGGGGCGGCTAACAACATTTAAAAACACATAATATAAAAGTCACTGTTTAAAAATCACCCAGCAATAAAAACCCTACCCTAGACCAACCCATCCATCCCGTCTCCCTCAGCAAAGTTCCGGCGGAACAGCCAGGTCTTACACTGTCTTCAGAAAGAGGGGAGGTTTGAGTCCAGGCAGTCCTCAAATGGGAGGGAGTTCCACAGCCATGGAGGGGCCACCGAGAACGCCCTCCTCATGGTTGACACCTGGGAAACCTCAAGGAGGGCGCCTCCGGTCGACCGCAGAGGCCGATCCAGAATCCGGAGGATGAGGCAATCCTGCAGATAAGTGGGGCTCATTCCGTGTAGGGCTTTAAATGCTAAAACCAACACCTTGAATTGGGCCTGGAAGACTATCGGCAGCCAGTGCAGAGAACAGAATACTGGAGTAATGTGTTTGCGATGACTCATCCCCTTGAGGAGACGAGGCGCTGCATTCTGAACCAGCTGCAGTCTCCGGATCGTCACCAGGGGTAGCCCCACATCGAGCACATTACAGTAGTCCAATCTTGAGGTAATAAAAGCATGGATGATCATGGCAAGATCCAAGTCCGACAACAAGGCGAAGCTGTGGATACAGGAGCACCCCCAGACTACAGACTTGAGATACCAGGGGAGGATGGACCCCATCAACCCCACTCCCCTGGCTTTCCGCACAACCATCACTTCCGTCTTGTCAGGATTCAACTTCAAGCAACTTGCCCTCATCCAGTCCCCCACAGCTGACAAACACTGGGTAAGCACTGAGACTGCCGGGCCTGGGTCTGATGAAAAAGAGAGAGATAATTGGGTGTCATCAGCATATTGATGATACCTTACACCAAACTCTCTGATGACCTCCACCAGAGGCTGCATATACACATTGAACAGGAGCGGTGATAAGATAGAACCTTGCGGGACTCCACATGTCAGGCCCCAGGGAAAAGATGAATAATCATCCAGCACCACACACTCAGTTTTCCTGGCCAGAAAAGAGTGGCATCATTTAAGAACAGTCCCACCCACTCTGGCCCGGTCCCATAGCCGAGTCACTAACAACTCATGATCAACCGTATCAAATGCAGTTGAAAGTTCTAATAGGATCACCAGGTTGAACCAGAATTGAACAAGGTTGAACAACCCTGGTCCAGCTCTCAGGACAGGTCATCAACCAAGGACACAAGCACAGTCTCCGTGCCATAACCTGGACGAAAGTCAGACTGCAAGGGGTCCAGATGCTCCTGAAGCTGACAGGCCACCACCCGTTCAATAACCTTCCCGAAAAAGGGAAGGTAAGAGACTGGCCAATAACTGGCCAGGGCGTCAACATCCAAGGATGGCTTCTTGAGCAGGGGCCACACCACAGCCTCCTTGAGACAGTCCGGCACCCTGCCCTCCACAAGGGAGGTGTTGACTATTCCAGCCAACAATGGCCCTAATGTCTCCTGACTGGCTTTGACCAGCTAGGATGGGCACGGATCTAATTCACAATAAGTGGCTCAAACAGTCCCAAGAACATCCCCCACATCAGAGGGTGACATACATTGAAATTAATCCCATAAAACAGGACAAGATGAGGCTTCAACTGCCTCTGATTCACCCACTGTTAAAAGTGCAGCATTGAAACCGTGGTGAATTTGAGCAGTTTTATCTGCAAAAAGGTCCACAAACAAGTCACAATGAACGTTAGATAACTCTGGATCCAGGCGGAGGGAGACTGGACTGACCAGCCCCCTCACCACCCAGAAAAGCTCAGCCAGACATGACTTAATGGATGCAATGAGGGCAGCAAAGAAAATCTTTGCTGTCCACACTGCCACAGCATAGGTATGTAAGCAGACTCTGTCGCAATTGGTCAACTTCAGTATGAGGACGACGCCACCGTCACTCTAACAGTCACCATTCTTGCTTCATCTGCCATAACTCCTCCGTATACCACAGGGACCTGCATTGTTAGGGATTCAGGAGTAGACTCCTGGGAACCATACGGTCGATGGCCTCCATCAGCACAGAAATAAAAAATGTCACGAGGTCATTGAGTGGACAGCCGTTGAGATCACAGGGAATATTCCTCAGAGCATTTTGCAAACTCTCTGGTTCCATAAGCTTCCGGGGGTGAACCAACTGAACTGGATCTGCACCCTCCTGGGAACCAACGTGCGCCAGGATACCGGCCTGGAGGAGACAATGATCCGTCCATGACAAGGGCACTGTTGACACCTTCCCCACTAATGGATTCCCCTGCCTCAAAGTCAGTGCAAAATATCATGTCCAGGGTATGTCCTCCATGTTGTGTGGGGCCAACAACTATCTGAGACAGGCCCATGGTTGCCATGGCGGCCATGAACTCACGCTCCACCCCTCCAAGACCGGCATTGGCATGGATATTGAAATCCCACCGTCCTGGGGAACCGCAAGACCACCTCCAACACTAGTTCAGTCACAGCGAGCAGGGAAGCTGCTGTACAGGTAGGTGCAAGATATATCAGCAACAACCCCACTCTGTCTCTGGCTAAATCCAACACCAGGTGGTTTTGCTTAAAAACTCTGCCCAAACTGTACAGCTAAACACAGCTTCTACTGGAACTCATTTAGTTCAAATTCTGAAAGGGTTGGAAGGGAGGGAGAGCTCACACCGGGGGAGATGCTAATATTTTTGGAGCTGTTTATTCTAATTTTCCAAGAGTCCCGCATTTTGCAGCGTGATTAAATAAAAAACATAATTGGCATAATTGCCTGTGAACCAGACGTATTATTATCTTCTCTGCTGTCTTTGGAAATCCCTGTACCTTCACAACAGCCTTGCCTCAAAATCCCACCTCACAGTCTGCATTAAGAGAATTGTGGGGGGCTTTCCCCCCCCTCTCTTCCCCTCCTTAATTCTCCACTAGGTGCATTGCTCTTTAAGGAGACAGTGTATTGTTTAGTTTCAATTAGGGAGGAACAGATGTCTTTGCCAAAACAAATCCATCACAATGTAATAACCTTAGAGCAAACCTTTTTGTAGGAAGTGGGACTTTTACCTTTTATTTTTTATAAAATATACTTGGCAAATTAAAAACCCAGTCGGATAAAGCTCTAAATAATACCCCTTAGGGAACAAACCTGCTACAGAGGAGCATAGATGAGTGGGATTTTGAGGGACTGAATTTGCACCATTCTACAGGACACAATGTTGAGTAGATTTGTGATGATGAAAGGGAAAACATAGAGATCCTATCCTTAGCTGAGAGACTGAGGAGAGTCAAGACACTTTAAAAAAAAGGATCCTCCATAACCATCTAGATCAGGGGTGGAGAAACCTCAGGCCCAGGGGCCAAATGTGTCCCATGGCAAGTTTTTATTTGGTACCTTTCCAGTGCCTGGATCTGAACCCTCGATCCAGTTCCTACTCCCCAAGCTCTGAAATCTGAGCTCAGGGGAAGAAAGCAGAGACGAGGGCATGTACACCTGGAGATGGGACAGATCTGGTGCACGGATCAATGATCTAGAGTTGAAACGTGAACCCGCCAAAATGAGAAAAACCATCAAAGCAAAATGATCCGATCTAAAACTGAGTAATGAACACTACCCGTTTGGTTCATTTGCTTCAGCCATTTCCAGTTTTTACCACTCATTTTCCACCACTCATTTTCATTGTTCTTGGCAAAAATGAATAAAAACTGGAAATGGCCAAAATAACCAAAGTAAAAAACCCAAACAAGTCAAAATTTAGGGCTGCACTGAATATCTAAACAAATATTTGTGAGTATTTCCAAGAGCTTGAAGATCAGTCTCGAGTGTTTGGGCCGGTCCGAGGACCCTTGGAAAATACTCGGGCAGTTTCTGAGGGTGGGGGCGAGGAGGGGACCAGAGGCCAGAGGAAGCTTTGCAGGGGGAGGGGAATGAGCCATGGAAGAGAGGGAGGGGGCATAGCAGGGACTCAGGGGTAGAGTACTCACCCTCCAGAGGGAATCCGGTGATTTGTGGCTTCCTCTGGAGTCAGGTAAGTTTAAAAAAAAGAAAGAAAAAAACTGGGCATGCTCAGACCTATCCAATATGGCACCCGTAGTGGGCTTTCCATCTTGGAAAGGTCTGAGCATGCTCAGAAGTGGCCATTAGGCTCTTCTGAGCATGCCCGCCTTTTTTTCTTCTTTTTAAAAACTTACCCAGCCCTGGAGGAAGCCATGCATTGTTGGACCCCTTCCAGAGGATGAGGCTAGTGACTCTTGACCCTTTTGACCTATTATCTCCCTGGCCAGCGGGGGCCAGAGAAGGGGGAACAGGGGTCTAGCGCCTGCACCAACCCACTCACCCACCCTCATGCACACTTCTCCATCTAAGGGCTCAATTGAATAAATCATATGAATTCAGAAATGAACAAATTTGGTCTGTTTGCTTCATCTCTGATGAAGAGAACACAAAGAACTATTCACTTCCATCTTTATCTCCTGAAACAAATATTCATTTCAGGTTCGTTTTGGTCACATTTAAATTTTGGTTTGGACATTTTGGTAATAACAATAGTGCAGTAGCATTGTTGGACAACAGCTTCATGTGGCATCATGCTAGACAGAACATAACAAAGAAGGGAATTCTGAAATACCAAAATGACTTCAATGGTGAAGTGACTTTAAATTAACAAACAATATGTGATGTGAATATCGCTGTGGGAGGGTGCATCCTCTCTAGAGACTAAGTCCCCCAGCATGTCCCCTGGGGGCTGAAGTAGTTGTAAGAGGTTAAGTCCCTGAGCATGCTCTGTTGAAGCTACCACTGGTTCAGAGCCTAAGTCTCTGAGCATGCTCAGTTTGAATGGGCATATCTGAGCATGCCCAGGGCCTATAAAAGACCAAGGAAGCCAGTGGCCTGGGGGTGGCTGTAAGAGAAGGACCTCTCCTGAGAGCTCTCTTGTGAGGAGGCTTGCTAAAGGCACAGGTGTTGCCTGAGCAAGAAGGGTTCTCCTGGGCTCCAGAAGAGTGTGTCTAGCCCAGGGATCTGTAAGTCCTAATCCAAGGGGGGTTGCCAGACTTGATGGACTGTTGGGAGCCAGAGGGTTGATGCCCGGCTGCCAATACTATGAGTACAAGCCCAAGGCTTGTGCCTGGCTTAAGAGACTGTCGATGGTGGAGACATTGAACCTACTGTGAGTACGGAGACTGTGTATGCTGGAGACTGTATTGATGAGAATGTGTATACCTTAAAGAGACTAAAGCTAATTCCCTGAAAGCAAGTAAAGCTAATTCCCCAAGACAGTAACTTGCTGGGGTCTGGTCCTGCAAGGACGCACCTCGGGGAACCATCCCTGTTACAATCACCTACTTAGGTGAAGATTATTTGGCTATTCAGTGGTGCACTTAATTATGTGAATAATAATCTTTGCAAATGCAGAATGGCACATTTGAGTCAGCCCTAGTCTCAGTGGCGTCTAATTAATGAGGGCAATGGTTTTGATGTGATGGAGGTTGTAGGTGGTATATGGGGTTGTATGCCATTCAGGGCACTGGGATCCCCTCCCTCACACCTCAGTATTGGAGCCAAAAGGACTCTGCTGGCTTTCATTAACAATAAAGAGAACAGGCCATCCCTGTTCTATAAAGCCAACGTTCAAGGAATAGTTTGATTTTACTGTTATTTATATGGAGCCAGAAATGTGCCTGGTACTGTACAGTCATGATTTGTGAGACAGGTCCTTGCCCGAAGGGTCTTACAATGTAGAATAGACACAGAGGAGGGGGGGAAAGGGAAAGATACAGATGGAGAACCGAGGCTAAGATAGAGTATCTCACCCAAGACCACCCACCAAGTTCATGGCGAAGACAAGATTTGAAAGCTGGTGTCCCAGGTCCAAGTCCAGCGTCCTTACCCACTAGGCTACACTGATTCACTGATTTTCAAAAAGAAAACTTCCTGGGGATAGTCAGCAGGTAATCTAGCTCCACTGGGTAACACCATCTGTGGGCCACCCTAGGTCCAATCAGCTCCTTCTCCCTTTGCAGAGTTAACTCAGTCCTTGGATGGCTTTAGCTCCCAGCATGAGGCTGCCCAGCCCAAGGTAATTCTTGTACAGCAGCTAGCTGCAAACTGCCTAGGTTTGGGGGCCTGTTGCTCTCAGGGGGCATGGCTGATAGTGGTGGGACACAGGGCATTTTTTTTGTTTGGGGGTGGTTTTTTGTTGTTGTTCTAGTTCAGTTCCTTTTCGGTTTGGGATTTTTCCCCATTGAAGTCAATCCATTGCCTTCAATGGGAAGGGGAACCGGACCGAAAGGAAACCGAAGTGAACGGGATCCATGACCGAAAACCCCCTGTCCCTCCCCTCCATCATCTGGAACAGGGGTTCCAACCTCTCACAACCCATACTTCAGGGTCCACTACTAGCCTTGGAGGGTGGGGGTGAGAATCTGAGGCCACTTTCAGACATGCCTCCTCCCCCCTGTGCATATTTGGGCTGGGGGGGGATGCGCAGACCGAATGGCCAATCCCCACGCATATTCGGGCTGCGCATCCCCCCCCCCCAGCCCAAATATGCGTGCGGGCGGGGATGTCTGAAAGTGGCCCATGTTCTAAACACTCTCACCCCCCAGGGTCTGGTGGCTGGCATGTACTTACTAACCTTGGAGGATGGGGAGGAAGATCCGCTGGCATGCCGCTGCTATGGGGGGTCTCTTAGCAAGTCCCATCAACGTGGCATGCTGCCAGCTCCTGAGCTCAGCAGTACAAATATGAAAAACAGCCATTTTGGCTAAAGGCAGCCCGGGTGCATGCTTAAAATGGTTGTCGCCCTTAACCAAAATGGTGGCAATGTCATTTTGGGTGTCACCATTTTGGTTAAAGGTGGTCGCCATTTTGCACATGTGCAAAACAGCCCCTCGGTTGTTTTCCACGTGTGCACTGCTGAGCACAGGAGCCGGCAGCGCACTGCAATGATGGGGCCTGCCAGGAGGCACCCCACAGCAGTGGCACACCAGTTGATCCTCATCCCCATCCCCATCCCCATCTTCCGAGCCTATTCTACATCCTGCCAGCTGCCAGGGATCCAATGGGTGGAGGGAAAGATGGGTCCCGAAGGGGTGTGGGTGGAGATGTTAGGAACGCAGATCCTCACCTCAATACTCTGAGGCCGGTAGTGGGCCCCACGAATGGGGGTGGGGGAGGTTGGGCCCCTTCTGTCCTAGGGCATGGGGTAGTGGGGGTTAGAGACGGGCTGGGCACTGATCCGGCTGACTTCAGTTCCCGTTCTGATCCAGTTTTCCTGTACGAAACTGAAAAACCAAACTGTAATGTGCGTGATTTTTGGGTGCTTCAGTTTTAAACCAAAATAGCCATTTTCGGACTGCTTCGGTTAAAACCGAAACTGAAAGTCCCATCCCTATATGCTCTGTCACACTGGAGTTGACAAATAAAAGAATAATAGCAGAGGGAGTTTAGAAGTTGAAATGAGGCTAATAAGATGTCACAGCAAAGAACTTCAAGGTGTCAGAGACAGAATCAACTGGCATCAAACAAATCACAAAAATAAATAAATAAATAAATAAATAGTATCCTGGAAAAGTGTAAAGCAGAAGCAGCAGCAAAGCAATGACAGCAATGTCTGCTGAAGCCTGCCAGATTACTGAAGCAAATTAGTGATATAATGAAGGGGCAGTCTCATTCTGTCCTCCTAGCCAAGTCCGCAATGGTGGTGGGGATGTTTGGGATTTGCTGTGGGTAGATGCTACTGTCTTCCCAGAGGAAGGAGCTTTTTAGAGTAAGAAAATACAGCTGCTTGCTTTGCAAGGAGGCTAGAGGAAGCGTGTTAAAGATAGCTCAGCAGAAAAGGAGGACAGGGCAGAAATTGGTATAAGACATGGAGCCCGAATTACATCTCCGGAGAACTGTTACCCAGATTAAATGATACCACCTCATGCACGCTTGAGATCCTGACTGGGAGCAATTTAGGGGACACGGGGAATCTAAGGGCAAGAGGTGAGGATTCGAAAAGGAGCAGCCAGCCACATTACTGGGCTCGTGATGCAGCCAGTGCCACCAGACAAATTAACCACGAGGAAGCTGTTTGGGTAGCTCTAACGTTTATGACGCTTTGGGGATGTGGTTGACAAGAGTTAGTGGCTCCATCAATAAGCATGAAGGACTGATTCAAAATGGTGATGGATCAAATACATCCTTCTCCTGCCTCTAAATAGTCCCCGAGTTGTTTTTAAAGTGACATTGACCTACGATGATAGCACTGGCAGAGGCCCCGGGTGCCTTGTTTGGCAGACTTATGCCTCTGAATTAAGACTTGGGTTATTTTGACTGTGTTTTCCTCCTGAGAACAAACGTTCTAGGGGCCTGGCTGTCATGGCTGAGGTCAAGAGCTGATATTGCTTCTATTTCCTCTGGATGTCATAAATAAATCCAGCCTTCTTCCTATGGTAGTGCTCACTCCCCATCTGCACACATTTGTGTTAAAGGATTGTTCTTATACAACCTTAATCTCACTGAGTGCCAGGCGTGCCATAAAGACATATCCGGGACAAGGAGGAAAAGGTGCAAAACCTATTTGTTAGCAAAAGACAGAAAATTTAACAGAAACTAGGTCTACAAAATATAATCAACTTGTAAGCAACCGGCTAAGGGGAAAAAATGCCCAGCTGGATGTGAACGAGGCAGCAGGCTGGCTGTAGATTCATATATTTTTTATCAATAGTAGAAACACTCAAGAATGGAAGAAGGTGAATGGAAGACCAGGGGAGATGGATCTATATGTGAATGGGAAGAAATTAATCCCCCCTGACCAGTTTTGAATCCTTGCTGTGCAAAGTGTCACTATTATGGTTGCCATTTTGGCTGGGTAAATGGGAACAGAACAAGGTACCTGGAGAGCTAAGAGCACGAGTTTCTACAGCGTGAGCTAAAGAGTCACTGCACGGCTAAGATGTATTAGTCACACATACACACTATGGATCAGGCACAGAGATAGACATCTAAGACCTACACCTTGCATGAGATGTGTTACCATATAGATAGGTAAGGAAACCTGCTGGGGGACTTCTGGTCAATGGTGTAATGGTGGGCTAAAATTTGTCAGAGGTTCTGGATCCCATTGATCAACAGAAGCCCTGCCCTCATGATGCTGGAACCGGGGGTGGATGGTGTGAAGGAGGAAATTTGCATGGGATGCATTCCTCACGTCCCATGAGTACACTCATGGATCTGGTCATTGGTTCATGATGGAGAACATGACATGACACCAGTCTCTAAACACAGGGAAGGCAGTTTGTCTTGTTATGGAAACAAAATCAATTGAGGAAACACCATCAATTGAGCAAGCTACCAAGGAAGGTTGTGGACTCCCCATGGTTGGGAGGAGTTGAATAAACCTTTATCATGGGTAGTTTAGGCTTAACGAGTCATGCTTCTCTGTGTGTGGTGGACCAGGTCTTCTAGCCCTAGGAGATTTCAATCCCATCAAAATCAAAACGTTTGCCAATCCTGGAATTTTCCATGTGATACAAGGCACATTTAAGTATTCAAAGCGTTTGAGAAGCAATGATCTTCTGTTGAATAACAAATTTCTCTTATAATCTCAAAGTCCCAGCCAGCACCATCAGTCAAAGCCAAAGAGTTCAGAGGACATTACTGGAAATGAAGCAGTGCTGACAGCCTTTTGCTAATTAACTCTCTGGTAATAATTACCATCCTGAACCTTGCACATTCAGTGACATATGTTATAATAACATTAACACACTATTAGAGTGATGGGGAGCAATAGGAATAAATTGTGAAATGTTCCTTAAAACAGCAAGTCAGAGTTTGTGGGCGTTATATATTTGGATGCAAACATTTTCCAATCTATGGAAAGCAGCACAGATGAACCTGGTCACTCAGCTCGGAACTGAGTCTCTTTATGGACGTTTCTTTTATCTCTTTTCAAAAGTAAAGTCATTTTAGTGGATTGAGGAAATTTAAAAATGGCATCACGTGTTCCTTCCCGATTTCAGTCATAAGAGGAAGAAATTCTGTGCACTTTCCAACATTCACGAGCCATTTAAGTAGAGCTGAAACAGACAACTAATTCTGTAACGATGAGTAAAAAAACCACATGTGATGGCAGTGCGGCGGTGGCCCAACCTAACCCGGGGAGGAAAACCATGGCGGTTGGTGGGCACAGTCTGGACTGGGCAGCCGAACAAATGTGACTACAGTTGGGTTGCCAGGAGGTGAGGCAAAGAATGAACATGCAGCTGATTGCCCCTGCCTCCATGCCCACCACCCTGCAATGTCAGGCAGCCATGAAGGCCAATGATGGCCAGCCATGGCAGCTGGTCATGGGGACCCTGGCCTGGGCCGGGTTTGTGGCCTGCCAACACACATGATAGCCCATCATGGACCGCTTTGATCCTTAGCCTGGGCTGTGACCTTGGAGGTTTTCTGAGGTCACAGTGTTGGCTAGCAAGCCGAAATGGCCCGGGAACATCTGGCAGCGCCTGCACAGACGTGCAGGTAAGGTCCAGACCACAGTGGGCTGCTGTCATGACTGGTTTTACCCCATGACTAATCAAAATTCCAGATATCTAATTGGTTAAGCAATCAGTAACCGCATACCACAGTGGTTAAATGATTAAATGAAATGCTGATTAATACCACTTTACCATTACTGTGTAATCAACTTACCATTTTTCTGTGTTTCATCATTTCAAGTTTATTTCTAGGTCAATAGCAAAGCTGCATCCAGCAGATTTGAATCAAAGTATCGAAAGACAAACTGAGTTAAAAAAGAAATCAGAGCCGAGGGGCTAAACAGGAAAGGAATTATGGGCAAAGAGAAGTAGTCAGTAACTGCGAAGCAAACAGAAAATGGAATCCAACACAGTAAACAGTGCAAAGCAGCACTACGGTAATGCAGTAACTCCATTAACCCATTCATTATTAAATGCTTACAGCTTGGTAAACAGTTGTTATTGGTTCAGTTACTGCAAATCCAACAGTTACTGATATTTGTGTAGATAACCGTTTCAGTTCTGCTAAAGAGTATTATGCCCAACCCTACTGCCACTCATGAGAGACTCAACAATTTACAAACCTAAGGGTATTCAAGGGCCTCCTTAAAGAAAAGACGAGATTGTACTGTCTCATCAGCTTATGATAAACAATTGAGGTGACACATAATTGGCAGAAAGCAATAGAGGGTACCGGGTACATTCAGACATCCTGTTTACCAGCCACAGACCCTGGTAGCCGCAGAACCAGTTTGCCTGTGGGTTGGAAAGCTGGCATTTTTTGTGCCATCTAAAGAAGTCTACCATATATTAGTGTCACCAAGGGAAATATCCAGGACGCTTTGACCATCTCAATGATGCCACATGGCAGATCTGTCTAGATGTCAGAAAACATGTCACCATGGACCAAAACAGAGGGCCTTTTCACATGGGCACCCCCACCACTCATGTGTACGGTGGTGCTGGGGCACCCATGTGAACGCTGGCCATGGTGGGGGGGCATCTGTACGAACGGTGCCGGTGGTGGGTGGGGGTGCATGCACACTCCACTCTTCTCCCATGCACAGAGCAATGGACTCCAATGCCAGTTGCTTGCTCCATGTGTGGAGGCGGGTGGAGATGGGTGTGTGCTCGTGGGAATGGGTGCACACCCACCTTCACCCATCACAGGCGCACCCCCATCCCCCCCCCCATTGTGGCCTGTTTGAAAAGGGCCAGAGATAAAAATGGCAATGCTACTGTTGGAATCTGCAATCTCCCCCATGTCTGTTTCTGCGGCAATATCTCAAATACTCCAGTGATTAATTCTCCTCTAGCAACGAGTAAGAATACAACTCACTGGACAATAGGAATCCAAATTATTCAGTATAGTGGGTGTTAAATGTGCAACCGGCATGCTGGCTACACATCCTGGGGAGGGTGGGCCACTCCTGACCGTATCAGGTCAGGGAACAGAAAAAATGTTCCCTCTGATCGACCAGGACAGGGGGAGCGATGTGTGGCCAGCTGGCCCCGCCCTCACACGGTGGCCAGCACCCCACCCCCCGCAGGCAGTCATGGCTGCCAATAACAGGCAGCCATGGCAACGCCACACGTGAGGCTAGGCTGGCCCGGAAACATGTGCCTGCCCAGTTTGGCCCACTATGGCCTGCCTGGGTGGCCGTTGGACCTGGACTGAAGGCCCAGTTCCTTCTGGGTTCATGTTTCCAGGCCAGCCACCTACCCCAGTCAGGGTGTGTACCAGGCCCACACCTGGCGACTCAGAAACAGATGCACGGGGTGAGGTTCTGGCCCAGGCAGACCGTAGCAGCAAACAAGACCGTGTCATGTTTATTAACACCCAATATCTCCCTTCCATCTCCTATAAAAATCACACGCATGCAGCCTACTCCCTTTAGCTGTTTTGTTGCCCCGGATATTCTGGAATGAAAAAAAAAAACATTCCACCTTTTCCCAGCAGAGTCTATTTTGACAACTTGCTCTGTGTATAATTAGGGTATTACGTGCTAAACCCAGGTAATTGTTTCTAACTGCTGCACAGAAGCCCCAGGGAGCCAGCAAGCAGCAGCACTATTGGAACATCAGGGTTAATGGAGCCTGGTCATTGCAGTTCCATATTCGATCTCCTCTCTGAGCTGTGGGTGGACAGGCTGAACTGAGATATTACAGTACTGTGCCATCAGCAATCAGGGACTGGCAGCTATCTGTCTAAAGAAAGCACCCTAGTAGCTCAGATCCTCAGAATTCATTTATCCTCACCCTGGACAGATTAACTGTTATACTTACTACTTTGGCAAACTTTCAGCGGTAGACTAAACACAGAGATCACTTTGACAATCCTTCTTCCTACTATCTCTCCCTTCTAAAAAATCATAATAATTAAAAAAAAAAAAAGCTTTAGATTTTGAGAATATTAACTTCAACAAAAACTGAATTTATGTTTGGTGAAAAATTTCAGTTTGGGGAGAGGGAAGGATGACCAAATACACTTTTGGTTGGACAAATTGTGACCAACACTAGTTTGAAAATCAGATGAAGTTGAAACGAATCCATATTTTGAATATTATTTGCATATTCCGACAGCCTGGTGAATATCCAAATAAGTATTTATCAACAAGACAAATGGATTATCTTTCACAGGCAATGTAAGACTTTTCTTTTTAGCCAAGCATTTGGCAGGCAGTAATAGCAGTTGGGGTATAAGAATTTACAGGAATTTTAAAATATGTTTTTATGTAGTTTTATATGTTGTTATTATTCTGTTACCTGCCCTGAGACTTTAATTTAATTAGTTTAAAATTAATTTAAATGAATAAATGAAATACATTTTGTTAAAGATACGTTGTCAATTATGGTTATTTGTCACTTTATTACTTTGTTTCAGGATTAGGTAATGCTATTTGAGTATCATATTGAAGCGAAGTACCAAAATACCAAATTGACTGAAATATCAAAACAAAATGACTGGCTGAAATAACCAACGTTACCAAACCAAAATAACCAACATGAATATCCTAAATGCACTGGTGAAGTGGAAAGAAGTTGTTTGTGTCTGCTTAGTTGTAAAAAATTTGAAGCGGAAGAATTCCTCAGACGTATTATTTGCCATGGAGATCCATTTGAGCTCCAATAGACTTTCCAAAGACAGTTTCGGAAACACTACTGGGAAATCACTTGAATGACAAAACTAAGGGGTGGACCATTAAAGAGCACAAGAGCGTCCACATTGAATCAGGCTAATAGTCCTTCCATCCCAGTATCTCATCTCTCTGGCAGTGGCTGGTACTAGATGCTTCAGGGGAAGATGCAGGAGAAACAATAGGGTATTTACATGTTTGAGGAAGAGCCCCATGTGGTCTAAAAGCTTGCATACTCTTGCCAACAGAAGTTGGTCCGATAAAAGATACCATCTGAAGGTCATGGGTTCTAATCTTGTGTGCTGCTGCTGTCATCAAGTAGGGGAGAAGACGGCTGTACCTTTACAGGAAGGGGAATAGCTTAAGTGGTAAGAGCATGTGCTTTGCATGTATAAGGTCCCCGGTTCAATCCCTGGCATCTCCACTTCAGGATCCTTGGTAGCACGTCTGCTGGGGGGTTGGAGGAGTCTCAGGTAGCAAACCGGGATGGCCTCTGCCAGAGACCCTGGAAGAGCCAGATTTGGACACGAATTTGAAACCCCTGCTGCCATGTCAGGTTGTGACAATACTGGGCTAAGATGGACCATTGGTCTGACTCAGTTAGGCAGTTTAGTTTAATTTTACCTACTTTGGGTGAGGCCACATGAGTGGCGAGGGCCTGATCCCTGCCCAGTGGTGGGTAATTGCTGCTGTCACACTGTGGCCAGCGCGGGGAGCTGGATACATGAGCCCCCCCCCCCCCCCATGAGTCGTTAATCCCCTTGTTATTCAACCCCAACATTTGGCAGCCCTGGAGAGTTAAGGGCCTCCCTGAACATGATATCGCACCCTTTCACCATAAGTCTGAAATGGATCAGCCATTTTTTTTGTGTGTAGATTAAAATCCATTATTTTGGAATGATGCATGGAATTCTGATGAAGATTTAGGCCGCATTCACACCTGCGGCGGCGAGACCCGCGAGGGAAGATGCAGCAGCGGGGAGGAGCCGGAGAGCAGCAGAAGAGCTGGTGCGAACGGGGATGGGCCGTGGCTTCCCTTGTGCAGGTCAGGGTGCAAAATCCTGCCCTGACATGCGTGAGGGAAGCCGCGGCACATCCCTGTTCACACTGGCTCTTCTTCTGCTCTCTGGCTCCTCCCTGTTGCCGCATCTTCTCTCATGGGTTTCGCCATCACCACACTGGGGTCAGGTGTGAATGTGACCTTAATCTGTACCGGAATTTAGTGCGATGTTCAGAGTTCTGGGAGTAGCCACTTTGTAGCCTGTACCACACTTGTGCAAAATGGTGGCACAGTACATGGTTCTGCCAACTTGTGCATGCACAGTACAGTGCCACAGCCAATCTGGAACTCCGATAATGTAGAATGGATTGAACTCTAGTCTGAGTTTTGCCAAACAGATTAAAACAGCCAAATTTGCTGAAGATGGAATCCGTGCCGAAATTCCATTTCAGCCCTCCTTCACCATCCTAGCTAGTAGCAGCTAATGTTACTAAGAAGCTCAGGAGAGCCAGATGCCCTATTTCAATTTATTTTAATGGCAGCTGGGAGTCCAGATCTCCCCATCAGCAGACTTTATGGAAGCCAGAAAAAAAGAAACTCACATGGGATCAACTTTTTCCAATGGCTTCCACCATCAACCATGCAAGTGTGAAGCCAACCCAATTTGGTCTCTAACAGGGACAGATGGTTGATGGCTTTCATGGGGAGAAGGGTTAGTAGCATAGCATTAGATATGGGCTACCAGAAACAGACTCCTCCTGAAGAGCACCGAGCAAAGGGACTCTTCAAATGCCGAGGCACAGCAGATCAGGTTGCCGTCCTCACTCCCCGCACACGAACTTTGAAATGATAAACAGCAATGAGTGGCTATAATAGATCACTTACAGGCTGCATTAAGTGGTCCCAAAGACCCCTTCAGACAAGCAAAACAAGGCTCGCTCTATCCAGTTCCATAAATATGGATGAGCAGCAGGCAAAATGGCAGGAAGGCCATTACAAAGCAACCTGATTACAGACACTAATCAAGAGGAAAAAGAACTAATGGGGATTAGTGCCTCCCAGAGGAACCTGCTTGTTGCATAATAAAGTCTTGGAACTCATGCAAGGCTGTAAGGGACCTGTCAGCTGATGAGAGACACGTCTGGCTGCTTTGCTTTCATGATTGTTAAGGCACAGAATACATCCCAGACTGTGCATCTCATTGAATGTTATTCACAATGCATGCAGAAGTACACAAGAAACATATGCTTTTAAAGATTGGAAATGGGTTTGGAAACTTGGAAAATTAGCTGCATACTGAATTCTTACAAACAAACATGGCTATAACAGCCGTAGCAACAGGTATGGTACACAGAGCGTCTGGGGTATTGCCCAGAGGTGGGAAATGAGAATGATGGGGACAAAGAAAGACTATGACAGCAGGAGAACAAGGCTGTTTAGGAAACAAAGAAGAGGTGGTATGAATAAATTGGCATGTATAAATGGGATTGAGACTGGCATGCATAAATGGGACAGAGAGAATAAACCAGAATCCCCTTTTATCCATTCTCACAAGTAGCATGGATGCTTACTGGCATGGATGCTGCTGCCCTGGAGTACACTTGGATTGATCCATGGGTAAGTCCTTTCTGGATTCTTGAGCTACCCAGGATGTAGCAGCTGTGAAAGGGGTAAGCTATCCCTATTAGTTAATATTTCTGTCTCATGCAAAGAAGTCTCAGGAGGCACTGGCACTCCACAAAATCATGCAATCATGCTGTTGAGAAGAGAAAGTCCTCTTCTACTGCATCCTCTCCTGAACAGAGACAAGATTAATTGTACCCAAATGATTACTGGAAGATGTTCATCCCAAAAATTTGTATAAGCTCCCAACGTTGGGGAATCGACAGCTGCTATGGGGAACTACTAGAATGATCCTTGCAATTTGAGTGTTTTCCCTAATATTTAATTTAAATCTATCCTTTTCTGACATTGAGTGGCCATGGAGAACAAGCAACCTCTTTTTTTTTTTATAATAGCAACCTTTCAACTTATATGAAACTGCCCTCAAGACCCTGCATCCCCTAATTCCAGCCATCTTCCATTCTCCAGATCAAACTTGCCCAGTAACTGCTCCTCATTGGTCTAACATTCTAAACCCTCATTGCTTTCCACTAGACTCTCATACTTTATCATGTTCCCCTGGGTACAGTTAGTCCATAGGGCACAGACAGAATGAACTGCAAATGGTTTGTTGGCAAGGTAGTGTGAGGTGATGGTGGTATTGCGACATGGTACCATACAGCCCCCTTACCTGGCTATGACAAAGAGCACACAGCTGACTCCCAGGTAGGCAAGGAGAATGTACATCCAAATGTCAGGAGACAATGGGTTGAGAAAGGAAAACACAGTGGGGTTGGTCCCGTTGGGCTTCCGGTACAGAATGCTGATCCCCAGCATCATGAAAGGCTTGGAGAAGTCTATCGCTTTCTCACGGACGTGGGTGATGGTGAGAGGAGCTACGGCCAGATCAGCTTTCTGTGCGGCAACACAGAGGGAGAGAAACACAAAAGGGAAAGAAAGAGAGAGAGAATCTGTTAGAAACAGAGGAGGGACTCCTGTTGGTGGGTTAGTGACTGCATCTCCCTTGGCACTGGTGGGGAAACCTCAGTGCTAGAGCTGGTCAAATTTAGGAGGGGATTAGTGAAGATAATAAATATATAATTTAATTTGAAACTATAACTCATAGGGTGGATTAATTAAACCTAAACTTTCCTTGCCAGTTGTCAATAATGACTGAGTTTTCACTAGTTTTTACTTTAGAGATGTTACCATTGATTTCCCCCTCCCCCCCCTTTGGCCTCAATTCAAGCTCTGTGGATGTACCACGCGCACATGGTACACATTCATTGGGTGAAAACAGACCTAACACTAACTCCACTTTAACATATGCATGTTGCAGGGCTGCACAGGGCACCAATACAGCCCTGCAACCTGCATAAGAAATGTTAAAGTGGTGTTCAAGTGGAGTTAGTGTTATGTCTGTTTTTACCCATTGTTCACTGGGCGCAGGCATGGGCGCACTACTCCTGCGACCATGGACCCGGCCCCTTTACTTTTAAATATATTGACTGCCAGGATTCCATTTCTAATAGCAGTACTGTAATTCTATTCTGTGAAGATTTTGTTTCTTTATGGATTATACTTCTTTTGTGAAATTTTGGAAAATTTCAAAACATCAAATAACTTTTTAACAAAAAAACACCAACTTTTAATACAAAAAATAGTATCTAAATTTCTTATTTGATGAGAAGTTTTGAAGCAGATTTCATGTTAACCACATGGCTCTCTGGGGTTTCCATCAGAGATCAAGTAGTGGTGGTGGTGGGAATTTTAATTGGATTATTCCCATTAATTATTAAGAATCATAGTAAATATCTGCTATAAATACAAATCAGAAATGCAGTTGGTTGCAGAGTGGATAAGAACTGCCATGCTGGATCAGACCAATGAGACCAAGAGCATAAGGGCTACCATGCTGGATTACTCCAATGGTCCATTTAGCCCAGTATTCTGTCTCCAATATTGGCCAGCATCAGATTATCAGGAACATAGGGTGAGGGGCAACTGACACATGGATGGATTTGGGTTTGAGGGTGACAGGGTTCAGGGTCAGGACTAGGAGGCAAAACAGGAGGCAAGGCTGAGGACAAGGGCAAGAATATGAACTAGTGCAGGGAAGGTTAAAGGGAGACGGGACTGGAGAACAAGGCTGGAAGGGGGAATAGAGAGGAGGAAGGGGAGAAAGACACAATGAGAGGGGAGATGAGAGCTAGGAGCAAGACGAGAGGGGTATGGAACAGATGAGGGAGCACAGCAGGAACAAGGCATGGACTGAGAACAAAAGAGAGGGGTGGGTGGATTATTCCACTCAGCTTCCAGGTGCTACTAACATGCCTTAGATACTGGATGGTATTCAATAAGGAAGCTGTGGGGCAGGGCAAGAGGGCCAAAGACAGTCAGGATGGGGCAGGCGAATATCTGGGTTGGAGGCAGTGATAGTGTTGGCAGGCTGGTCACTGCCCCAGAATAGAGGTGTGCACCAGGGACCAGTGTCATTTTTCTTTTTCTTTTTCATTTTCATTATTTAAATCTTTTGTTTTCATTTTCATAAATATCAAAATTTCATATTTGTTTTCATTTTTTATTTCCATTGGTTTCAATGGAAAACATATTTTTGGCTGTACAATTTTTGTTTTTCATTATATTTGAATGAAATATGGGGGGATTGTACCTTCAATGAAAGGCATTAAGTGCACCAAATTTTAGAAAGATTGGATAAAGGAATTCGATTTTATAAGCAGTTGAATTGTGTTATTTTGCAAAAATCTGCATATACATTAATGGCTGTAACATCTTTGTCTCCCATCCAATGTGGATGGAACTTGGCAAGTGTATACCACTCCCCATGTGTACTATCTCTGACAACTTTCAGAAGGATTGGATAAATTATCCTGGTGGTATAAGCAATTAAATTATAAATATATGTCTGACTGTAACACCTTTTTCGTCCGACCAGTACACATGGAATTTGGCAGGACTATATCTCACACCTTCATGATCATCTTTTCCAAATATCAGAAAGATGTGATAACGGGTGCCAATTCTATAAGCCTGCACAGCATATGCAGAGAATGAGCCTATGCCAGCGATTCTCTTACGTGTCACTATGGTATAAGATCTGTTTGTGATGCCAATTGGCCAGAAGAAATGTCAACCAAATATCCTCATTCTGTGCTGTGACCATCCCAACTTCTCTCCCCCACTTGTTACTGGGAAGATGGAAGCATCTATTCAGGAAAGAGTCAATAGAGATCCCCTTATGTCCTCTGTCACAGTGCTGCAGGATGTGATTGTGATGATAATTGGCCAGCCTGGATGTGTAAACAATGTCTCCTGATTGCTGGGATGCTGTCCCCAAAGTCCCAGTTATGTCCTTTCCGTGACTGCCTCAGGGCTGCCCCCTATGCCCGCCTCAAAGCCACCACCGATTTGTTCTGTAAAGCTGGAAGCATGCAGTAATTGGCCAGTGAATGTGTCTGTCAGTCTGTTGGGTTGCTCCCCATCCTCCCTCCTACAGCCTCCCGCCCCCTGCCATGTCAGGTGCCTGCCTCTGACTGGCGCTGCATATGCTGCAGCCTGCTATTTATCTGAATAATGGACTTCAAGGGGACAACGTCAATTACTTATAAAATTGGGGCCCTTTATCAAATCGTCCTGTAGTTTGACAGAGATGCCAGGGAAGGTGTGAGACACATGCCTGCCAAATGTCTTGCAAACTGGATGGATTATAAAAATGTTATAGCTAGAAATGCATTTTCATAATAATGGCTTATAACATCAGGACCCTTTATCCAATCTTTCTGAAATTTGGTATGATTGGGAATCTTATGGAGGTGAACAATATTTCCAGGTTTCATGCAAAGTGGATGGAAGATAAAGAAGTTGTAGCCAGGAATGTGTATGGAATTTTTCTTAAAATTACAACATTCAATAGCTTCTAAAATTGGTTCCCTTTATCCACTGTTTCCAAAATTTGGTTCACTTAGTGCCCTCCATTTGGGGTACAATCACTCCTAGTTTCATCTGAATTGAATAAGAAACAAAAAAGTTATAGCCAGAAATACGCTTTTCAGTTTTTCCCATTATTTCAAAAACAAAATATTGTTTTCGTTTTCATTATTATTTGTCATTTTTATTATTACAATAACAAAAAAGAAAATCAACATTTTCATTTTTGTTATCATAATAATGAAAACGGATTGTACATCCCTACCCCAGAAACTCTGAAGGCAGGTAGGGCCTCAAAAAAAGAATACTTTTTCTTTTTCTTTTTTTTTTTTAAAAAAGGATTATTATAGAGTCAATTATTTAGTTTCACCCCTAGTTGATCACTCCTATTTTCCGGCAATCAGAGGTTCAGGAACACTTTGAAGTAGGGGTGGGAAGTTCGGTTCTCCCGAGAACCGAAACTGCCGTTTTTTGCTGTATTGGATTTAATCCGATAGAACCGGTAAAACCAGCCGTACCTGATCTTTCCATTGATACCGGTTAATGGATTTTTTTAAATGGCTAGGTGGCAGTTGGCACAGGTTTTCGTTTAACTTTTGCAGAGTAGTTAGTTTGAGTCTCTCCCTGCCTCCTCCCATAGGTGTAAATGGTTACATTGGGTGCCCTTTTTTACCCTGCCTTGGATTGGTTGACTTTTTTGAAATCAAAAAAGGCATCCAATCCTGAAGGTTTCCTTTGGGGTACTGATGATTGTGGGCACTTGACTGGCTGCTGGGGCTGGCGAATAATCTTGGACATTTTTTTCTTTCTGGGGGACCTTCTGGACCTTGTGCTTGGCCAGCCATTTTACAGCAGGCTTGGAGACTGGAAGGATTCACAGACCGCTGGAGGCATGCGTGCGACTGTTGGTAAGTTTGGGGTTCCTTAACTTCCTTTGTGGTTTTATGGGATTAGTACAGGATCCCCCTGGTGCCCTTAGCAAAGGGGATGGGGAGGGACTTGGGATAGGGATAGCATGGGGGGGTGTTCATGATGGTAGCCTGCAGGACATGTGCTGTGGGGGCTGGGCAGCATGGTGGGCACTGGGCACGGGCAAGCAGCAGCTGCTGCATGCATTGCCAATTTGCCATGATGAGTTTGCATTGGCACAGGGGGTGGGGAACAGTGGCCTTGCCACCATGGTGTGTGTGGTTTTCTGTTGACTCTTGGCCTGTGTTGTTTTGGGGTGTGGGGGTGCCCTGCTTGTGGTTGCATGTGGTGGGTGGCTGATGCTTTTTGGAAGCTCTGCCAGTGGCGGAGGGGGGAAAGGTGGCTGATTGTGCCATGCCAACTTGCTTGTGTTGACTTGACTTGTGCTTTTAGGATTGGGGGTGGGGGTTCCCCAGTTGCCAGGCCAACGGTGGGGCATGTGTGCAGTGGCTGGCTGAGGCTTTTTTGAAGCTCAGCCAGTGGGGAAGGGGGAAAAGGTGGCTGATTGTGACATGCCAACTTGCTTGTGTTGACTTGACTTGTGCCTTCAGGTTTGAGGTGATGATCCTCAATCTTCTCTTCGCTAGACTAAACACGGTGCTGGTGAGGACTGGGCTGGGCTGGGCTGGTGCAACCTTATTGTGTGTGGCACTGGGGGTGGGGGTTCCATAAGGGCATGTGAGTCACGGTTTTGGCACTGTTGTGTCTCTTGGTGTGGATATTGGGGTGCATGGTTTTGGGGTTGAGTTTGGGCTTTTTTCTGCAAGGTGTGTTGCTTCTTTGAACTTGCTTGGTGCCATTTGTGCTGCAGCTGAGTGATCACTGATGATGTCTGTGTGCTTCTGCCCCATAAGGGAATGTGAGGCAAGGTTTTTGTACTGTTGTGTCCGTGTTGGTGTTGATTTTGGGGCGCAGTGCCCTGAGGCGTTTTGCTTCAAGATGTCTTTGTTCTTTTTTTAAAAAAAAATCCTGTGTGGCTCGCTGCACGTGAGCTTGCCCATAGGTTTTCATTTTGGTGTCATTGACTGTTTTTTCCCTGTTTTGGGTGGGGGGGGTTCAACCTTGCTTGAGCGTGTCGGAGTGCAGTGCAGAGCTGTGCAGTGCACTAAAAATATTTTTTTCTACTTTTGCATCCCCAAGTCACTGGACTGTGTTGGACTGGACTGTTGGCAACGTCGGACGTCACGTGCGAGTAGCCGGCTGCGGGGTAAGTGAGCATCGCACAACTCACCTCCACTGCACCACACCTCACCCCCTTGCTCTACCTCACCCCCTTGCTCTACCTCACCTGTACCTCATCCCCCCTTGCTCTACCTCACCCCTACCTCACCCCCTTGGTCTAACTAATCCCCCTTGCTCTACCCCACCCCCCTTGGTCTACCTCACCTGTATCTCATCCCCCCTTGCTCTACCTCACCTCTACCCCACCCCTTGCTCTACTTCACCCCCTTGGTTTCCTCACCTGTACCTCATCCCCCCTTGCTGTTAGTTAGGTGTCACTACCTCACCCCCCCTTGCTGTTAGTTAGGCGTCACTACCTCACCCCCCCCTTGCTGTTAGTTAGTTATTTAGGGACAGTTAGTTAGGCACAGTTAGTTAGGCAGTTAGGCACAGTTACTTAGTTAGGTAGGCACAGTTAGTTAGGCACAGTTAGTTAGTTAGTTAGGCACAGTTAGTTAGGCACCCCCAAAGCAACACCCCCACACACATCACATAGACACACACACACACCTGTTGCCAGTGGTCCTTTCTTCTGTTCATGACAAAGCTTAAACATGAGTGGCCGTGGAACTAAGAAACAAACCATGAGTGGCAGTGCCGGAAGAGGTAAGCCTCTTCCTCTTAGGCAGCTTACTCTGTCTGGCACAGGGACACTGGAGGTAAGGCCACCAGTGGCCCCATCCTCCAGCACACCAGCTTCAAGTGTGCCCAAGATGAAGGTCTCTTGACGTACCTTGAAGCCACCGCAGAGGCTGGGATGGGAGGAGGGTGTTTCCTCCTCCCGGTCGCTGCCTAGCAGTAAGAAGGGGGCTCCTTCTTCCTCTGTTAGTGTAGTGGACCATCCGCTGGCTACGTCCTCTGCTGCTGTTCCTGCTCCTGGTGCGCAGCTTTCCTCTGCACATGCCCTTACCCTCATCCAGTCGCCAGCTTCCCTGGCCCCGTCCATTTCCGACACGCACTCTAGCGCACTTGCATCCCCACCCTCTCCGCTTGCCAACACTCATCCTAGCGTGCCCGCACCTCCTCAAGCCCCGCCCTCCACACCCACACATGCTGTGCCAGCTACCACTGCCCCTTCAGCAAGTGTGACACCAAGCACTACCTCCGAGACGCCGACCCCCCCTCGTGCTGCTCCTGCCCTCCCAGGAACA
Organism: Sphenodon punctatus; assembly: GCA_003113815.1. Lineage (NCBI taxonomy): Eukaryota > Metazoa > Chordata > Lepidosauria > Sphenodontia > Sphenodontidae > Sphenodon > Sphenodon punctatus. Next base: position 265,063 of record QEPC01012762.1, read on the forward strand.
TGCATGAAGAAGATCACATTCTGGGTGTGGTCTCATTTTGACATCTGGGAGGAAGACCACTCAAAGGTAGTGTGCACGCACTGCCATACCAAGGTCTGTCGTGGTGGCTCCGATCCCATGAGATGGGGCACCTCTGGCCTTCAAAGTAACTTGAAATGGCACCACGGGCACATCTGTGATTCTACAGAGTGCCGTTCCAAGCGACCGCGTGGGGAGGTGGCAGTTGTAGAGGTTGTGGGTGATAGTTCCCCGGAGAAGAAGGAGCCCTCTTCCACTCCCACTGCAACTGCTACCACCGGGCCATCTTGTGATGGTGCCAAAACCACCCCCCACCCCAGAAGAGGAAGAGGAAGAGCGCTAGTCGCTCAACCGAGCCCACCACTTCCCAGTCATCGTCCTCCCAGCATACTGTAACTGTGCTCTGGGAAAGGAAGCAGCCATTTTCATCAAGACACCCGCGGGCTGTGGCCATCACCAAGGCAATCGGGGAAGTGATTGCCCTGGAGGAGAGGCCGTTCAACTTTGTTGAGGGTGTCGGTTTCAAATGGCTGGTGAATTTGCTAGAGCCACGTTACAGTGTCCCTTGCCACAAAACCTTCCACTCGAAGGTTATCCCATCTCTGTACGGGAGGGAGAAGTCCCAGCTCCTTGTGGAGTTCTCATGTGTGGAGGGGGCCATGGTACATTTTACCTCGGACCTGTGGACTAGCCAGAGTGGTTCAGTCCATGCCTATTTGTCATTGACCGCACACTGGTGGCAGATGTCACCAGTTGCTGTCACCAGCGCAGCGAGGAGCAGCAGCAGCAGCACTAGAGAAGCGGTGTCATCTGGAAAGCATCGCTGGGCATTGCTACATGCCCAGGTGTTTGACAGTGAGCACACATCGGACAAAATCCTCGAGATGGTAGAAGGCATGCTGTATAGGTGGATCCAGTGCGAGGGTTCTACCTTCGAGGTCGGTTACTTTTTATTATTATTATTTATTATTATTTTATAGATTTTTATACCGCCCCATCCTGCAATGCAGCTCGGGGCGGTTAACAACAATAAAAACAGTTGAGTTTGGGCTTTTTTCTGCAAGGTGTGTTGCTTCTTTGAACTTGCTTGGTGCCATTTGTGCTGCAGCTGAGTGATCACTGATGATGTCTGTGTGCTTCTGCCCCATAAGGGAATGTGAGGCAAGGTTTTTGTACTGTTGTGTCCGTGTTGGTGTTGATTTTGGGGCGCAGTGCCCTGAGGCGTTTTGCTTCAAGATGTCTTTGTTCTTTTTTTAAAAAAAAATCCTGTGTGGCTCGCTGCACGTGAGCTTGCCCATAGGTTTTCATTTTGGTGTCATTGACTGTTTTTTCCCTGTTTTGGGTGGGGGGGGTTCAACCTTGCTTGAGCGTGTCGGAGTGCAGTGCAGAGCTGTGCAGTGCACTAAAAATATTTTTTTCTACTTTTGCATCCCCAAGTCACTGGACTGTGTTGGACTGGACTGTTGGCAACGTCGGACGTCACGTGCGAGTAGCCGGCTGCGGGGTAAGTGAGCATCGCACAACTCACCTCCACTGCACCACACCTCACCCCCTTGCTCTACCTCACCCCCTTGCTCTACCTCACCTGTACCTCATCCCCCCTTGCTCTACCTCACCCCTACCTCACCCCCTTGGTCTAACTAATCCCCCTTGCTCTACCCCACCCCCCTTGGTCTACCTCACCTGTATCTCATCCCCCCTTGCTCTACCTCACCTCTACCCCACCCCTTGCTCTACTTCACCCCCTTGGTTTCCTCACCTGTACCTCATCCCCCCTTGCTGTTAGTTAGGTGTCACTACCTCA
>QEPC01012762.1:274842-289125 GCA_003113815.1 Sphenodon punctatus
CTGTCCCCTCTCCTTGTCTCCCCCTCCTTGTCTTTTAGATTGTAAGCCACAGGCAGGGACCGCGTCTGATTGTATGTTCTGTACAGCGCCAGGTTTTGCAACTGGCGCTTTATAAATGTTTAATAATAATAATAATAATAACAGCGATGATGACCCTGGACCACAAAGGCAAAAGAAAAATGCTACTGCCAGCACCCCCAACCAGTGCGCTGCATGACACATTGGGGCCTTTTTTCCTCAGTGCGTGTTTCTGTTGAGCCTCTGAAGTCAAAAGATCCCTCTGTGTCTGTAGCCTAGACCATGGAAAACAACTGTCAGTCCAGAGGGATCATTAAACAAAGAGTTCTCCAGTCAGATAACATTAGGTAAGTGATGACATAGGGGTTGGGAGGGTCTGGAACTTCCTCTTTCCAAAATCTCAGCAGCATTAAAACAACTAACTTGCTGTTTTTATTTTCTTTCCCCCTCCAAAAAAGAGAGCAGAAGAGAGAGCTGCAGAAGAGAGCTGTGGCAGATGAGAGCAGAAGAGAAAGCTGCAGAAGAGTAGAAGAGAGGGAGCTGCAGAAGAGAGAGCTCCAGCAGACAAGCTGGGCAGAAGAGAGAGGTGCAGCAGAGTCCCCTTTGCCATTTTCCCCACTGAACCCATCTTTTCCCTTTCCTCTTCTCGTGAACCACAACAAAAGAGCCTTTCTCCTCCTATTTCTCCTCTGTCCTATCCTTCTCTTGCCTTTCATCTCTTCTATTTCGGCTTGTCGCAGAACTGGGAGCTAACTCAATCCTCCCAGTCTGAAGGAAGGCTTGTGTCCTGAAGTCTACACCTTCAGAAGACTACAGGTGGCCAAGGAGGGCACGAAGATCGAGGATCTGGAGGTTCAGGATAAAGGTAGGCGATAGCAACGTGATCTACTGATATTGTTTAGTCTAGCGAACTGAAGACTGAAGGTAGACAGTAGACACAGGGGGCAAGTAATATGCAGAAAGGGTAAAGAAAATGAGATTGTTTAGTCTAGCGAAGAGAAGGTTGAGGGTACTAGACACAGGGTTGCAGTCTTAAAATAGATAAAGGGCTGTCAGACTGCCACCAAGAAGACAGCAAGAAACTGTAGCAGTTAAGCTCCAGCTTAAGCTGCCTCTCCCACCTCAGCTCCAGCCCAGTCCCCCTCATCCATCTGATAGGTCCCCTCCCAAGTACCTCCAGACACGGTTTGACTTCAGGCCTGTGGCTTTGAAATAAAAATAATTCCTCACCCTGGAGTCTGACTGTGTCTGTCTAGGGGCCTCCAGTGATGACCCTGGACATAGCAATGGCAAAAGAAGAATTCAATATGTTACGCTGCCAGTAGTGCACTGCATGATACATTGCTGCCTTTTGACTTCAGTGGGTGTTCTGCTGAGCCTATTGAAGTCAATAGGTCACTCTGTGTCTGTAGCCTTGCCTAAGTCTACAATGGAAAACAACTGGCATTCCAGAGGAGATCATGAAACTAGTACTCCAGTCATATAACATTAGGTAAGTGATGGCATAGGGGTTGGGATGGGGTTACTCTTGGTCTTGCTGTGATTTTGGATGATTGGATTATTATTGAATTGTTGTGGATTTGGATTATAGGATTATTGGATTGTTGTGTGTGTGTTGTTTGTGATTCCCCCCCCCCCCCCCCTTCCCATATATAGATTATTATTGGGTTATTGGATTAGAGTGCTGCTGCTGTCACTGTGCTATGTTGAACCAAAAACAACAAGCACATTTAGAAATAAACTATGAGGGGTTTACTGGGGCCCAGTGGGTGGTTCGGGGAGGGGGGGGCAGGGATAAGTGTGAGTGTGTGCCGAATACAAAGTAAAATATATGTTACTTAACTGTTTAAAAGACAAAATGTTGTCTTTTTTACAGGTATTTTTGGTTTTTCTGCCATTGATTTCCATGGGGAAAATTCCTCATTAAATTCAATGGAAAAAAAACCCGGTACCGGTATACCAGATTTAATCCGATAAACCGGTATTCGGAGATCCAGTATTTGGTAAAACTGGTAACCATTTTTTTCAACCAAGTCCCACCCCTACTTTGAAGCATGAAATTGTACCCCGTTTCAGAAGTTTACCAATCTTAATGATGTTACTCCACATTTATGCGAGACTACATGATTTTCACAGTGCTTGTCTCAAATCCCTGAAATTTGGAGAATGTCTGCTTTCAATAAGGGGGGGGGGGGGGTTTCTATTCTACAGTATTGTGCAGAACAGCTTGACATGATAATCTGAGTGTGATCCTAGAAACTACATGAAAGAAAATTAACTATTCAGCCAATTTTAGTGTAGAAACATGACCCATGATTCTTAAACATTTGTGGTTTGTGATATTTTGAACTAGTGTTTTCATTACATTTTCTAATTTGCCTGCATAGATCTTCAAAGTTCAAAAAATATCATTTTGTTTGCTATACAGATGCTATCTTTGTGAAAGCTTTTGACACAGATCTGATCTTCTATGAACTGAGTTTGCATATTTTAAAATTGAATTCTCTGCAGTTTCAGAGGGGGTGGGGGCTGTACTTTTTACATTCCCTAAAAGGCAACACTGACTTTACTATGACATGCATGTTGTAGCACCCGTTTTAAGAAAGAGAGATTTTAGCATGCTGCAGATGTCGTCCCTCCATCAAAGGAATGGTTTTTGGCCTTCATTTCAAGTACAGAACTGTCTCCGGAGGAGGCGGTCACAGAAATTAAGTAGCAAGGCGTAATATCCTAGCAGCATGAGGCAGAAAGTTCATTTTCTTTCCCCACAGTCGACTTTATGAGCAAGCTTGATGTGCTCACTTTGTGGAAACCCCAGACGGTCCGGGAGGTAACTTAGCTCTGGATGGTGGACAGTGAATGTACAATTTTTGGTATTCTCATGTCTGAAAAGCTTTGCAAGCACCACAGTGAGATACATCTGCTGACTGAGGGCTCCTCCATATGAACACATTTTCTGATGTAACTACCCCATTTTACCTTTGCTTCTGCTCACATGAACAAAGGAGTTAAAATGAAGATAAAAGAGGGTACTTACTAAGACAGAGAATTAAACAGGGGAGGGTCCTGTTCTGGAGGAGATGCTCATTTGAACGGATCTGGGGAAATCACCTTTGTTTCATGTATCCCCGCAGTCCTCTTTTTTTCCTGCCAGTGTCCCTCAGATCTTCCCTGTTTGTCTGCCTCTCACAAACATGTCTGAAGTGCACTCTGCAGCTGTTTATTTTTCCTTCAACTTGCTGCAAATTGGGAAATGGTGGAGGGGAACCATGGGTTACATTCCTAGGTTCAGAGCAAGTGCTGATAGCAAAGGTGGGAACTGCTAAAACCTCCACTGCTCTGCTTGACTCAGGCCACTTTCAGACATGCCCCCCTGCCCCCGCGCACATATTCGGACTGTGGGGATCGGCCAGTCTGAAAGCCCCCCCCTCTCCACCGTGTGGCTTTGCTGGCAGGGACGCACAGGGATGCAGAGCAGGAAATCGAGCTCTGCATCTCTGCACGTCTCTGCCGTCAAAGCTGCATGGGAGGGCGGGGGACGACTTTCAGACCAGCCGATCCCCACACATATTCAGGCTGCGCATCCCCCCCCCCCCCCCCNAAATATGCATGCATGGGGAGGGGGGGGGCATGTCTAAAAGTGGCCTCAGAATGTTTCAAAGGCAACCCAGTTATTGGCAATACCTTTCAGAAACGGAGCACCTAGAAAGCTGTATAATCTTAGGAAGTCATGTTAGTCTGTGTCAGAGAATATATACAGAGAAAGACAAAGCATGGCACCTTAAAGACTAATTTAGAAAAGATTTTATATAATTAATTAGTATTATTTCAGCATGAGCTTTTGTGGGCAACAACCCACTTCCTCAGATGCATCATTTGGAAACACGGCCATCAGAGGGACAGCCCCTCTATCCCATAAGATGCTAGCTACTCCCTCCTTGAACATATGTATTAGAACCTGTAAAGATTATGAGGTTTTCTGATATTACAGTAATGGGGACTATCCAAACAGAGCTGTTGGAAAACATCCAAACAAAAAACAAAACTCAAAAATTTGGGTGAAAATTTAGTTTGTTCTGATTTTTTTAAATTTTATTTTACTAAAAAATCCATTTTGGTGTGCTTTATTGTAAGTTTGGGACAACCAAAATGTATCCTGAACTAAAATTTCAATGTCCTCAATCCAGAAAGTGAAGGGTTTTTGGGGTTTTTTGGTTTCTGGCAACTGAAATGTACCAGAAATCAAACTTTCTAATTTTCAGAGGTCCAAACCCCCCCAAAGATATTAGGTTTTCTGTAACCAATTTTTTTTCCAGAAAGCAACGGTTTTCAATTTTGCTGAAAATGTTTGGTTTTAGGAACATATAAAAAAATGAAGAACAGCTTCATTTCAAAAGCCCTGAAAGGAAAACATGAGCATTTCTTTCTCTAACAGACAAGAAATTTCAGTCAACTTTGTATATAAGTTTGCTGGCTCTTTTTTTTGTATTTCCTGTGAAATATTTATTTTATTTATTTATTTATTATTTATACTATGATCGCTGGCCTCTGGAACAAACATGTTTCAGTGAAAGATATGCTATATTCCCACAGTACTCTGCTCTGCCTAAATAAAAGACGGCTGCCTGAGGTAGAATACTGGTCGCGGTTGGGTACTAAAAGACTCTTTAACCATAGCAGAAGGAGGCTAACATGCTCCCTTTATCATCCTGCCATTCAGGGTCTCCATTCTTCCCTGAAACTAAGCTAAACATGTGCACCTAAGATTTTTCAACTTTTTGAATGTTCCCGGTGGGTGATAATAGACACAATGAGGGGCCTCTATGGCCCGCCAGGGCCAGAGACTCACCCGTAAGTCTGTTCCCAGACCACCAGATGTGGGCCTGCTGCTGGCCTGGCCTGAATATGGCTGGCACAGAACTGGTCCTCTGGACGATCCCGGGCCCATGGCCTGGGCCAAGGGCCACACAGGTGGGCCAACACAGGCCGGTGCATCTATTGTCAGGCACATTCCTTCTGGGGATCAGAGGTCACCATGGCTGTCCATGATTCACTGCCATGGCTGCCTGACATGGTGGGGGGCGTGGAACGCTGTGATCAGGGCTACCTGGTCACGCATTTGTTCCCCACACGTTTGTTCACCCAGCTGTGCATTTTGTCCCCGTTAAGTCCCCTTATCCCCTGTCCTAATGGGGGCAGGGAAATGTTTGCCAGTCTCAGTTCATGGTCCCGTTCATGGCCCTCCCTCCTGGAGTGTGTAACCGGTGCATTGGCTGCATGTTTATTTCACCCCCTGTCTCTTCCTAGGTCTCCCCTTTCCCTGATCTTTCCTCCCTTGTATCTCCTATAGTCTAGGACTGTAAGCCCTCAAGGCAAGGCCCTGTCTCTAATTACATTGCTGGTTCTATCTAAATACATAACAACAACAAACAACAAACAACATGAAGTCCCAGTGTCTGGTAGTTAAAGCTGGACAATGAGAAATAAGGCACTTAATTATTTTTTTTTAAATGTGAGGGTATTAACCATTGGTTTAGGTATAGTATAGAAGGACTGAGTTCTCCATCACCCGTAGTCTTCAGTTTGAAACTAGTGGACACCCTTCCTAACGATATACTTTAGTCAAACGCACGTTAATGTCCCCAACAGGGTCATAAATGGAATGAACTTGCCAACATGAATTAATCGGGGTGAGACTAGATGATTCCAATAGAATTGGATGTCCCCAAAGGGCTTCACTAATATCTAAACCATCCCTGACAGATGTTTATCCAGCCTCTTCATAAAACCCTCCATTGATGAAAATCTCACAATGGTCCCTGCTGACCGGAAAAATCTATGGATCTATAACAAATCAGATAACCAGAAGAGAAAAATCTACCCAAATGCCTGTAGGCTCTGTGCGGGAACAAAATGTCACTGCATCACGCCTGACAATCCACCTTAGCTCTTTCCTTCATCTGAACCGTCACCCCGCCGTGTCCTTGGCAGTAAATGTCAAACGCAAATTAAAATGCAGAATGCATTAGGCCTTGTGTTGTGTCCCATATTATTAAAGGTAACGTGGAGCTGTACTTTGATACGATCCCTTCCTATCAATGCAGATTTTCTGAAGGTGGCCTCTAATTAAGGATTCGCTGACCGCGAGGATCTAAGCTGAGCACCGGCAGGGGTGAAGCTTTCATTTGTCATGTTTTGACACTACAAACCATGGAGTCAATTACCAGCCTTGGAAAGTCTCCTCCACTCAGCTCAGACTCGCGGGCTCTTGAATAACAAAAAGGCTTCTTTTTTTAAATTACACCTAAGGAATTATTGCAAATGCCAGAAACTTAAAGGGCATTATTTGGCATTGCATATTCTATGTTGTGACTTAAGCATGTGCTTAAATTTAAGAACCTACTTAAGCACTGGGCTGTGTGAAGCGCTGTTCAAATAGGTCCAGCTGAACTGGGCCCAGGAACATTAGGGGTCCATAAATGACTCCACCCCTGCATCAAAACACACACATTCCTCACACTTTTCTTAACTTTCCCACTGCACCTGCATCCCTGCTCCATCCTCTCCAGGCCTTGCTCAGGGCAGGGTGCCTGGATCTGAGTCTGCAAATCAGGTGCAGATCATCCTTGCATTTTGGGGTCAGGGCTATGGAAGTTGAGGTGATGGAGAACAATGACGTGAAATGGGGAGACCTGGGCTCAGTTTCCTGCTCTGACAGTTTCCTGGGCAGATTATTCAGTCTTGCAAAATAAAATTGAGCAAACAGCCCTGTGGCAAGATTAAACACACTGAAGACAGTGACTGTCTCCTCAGATATTTGAGGGGGAAGAGGGGACCAGTAACAAAAGTTTATCTAATAATCCTTTTGTCCCAACGTGCTAATTGGAGGAATCTCTACCCTACCACTGTCTGATTCTGTTTTCTGTTACTTCACACAGAAAATAGTCCGATTTACCTTTGGAGAAACCCTTGTGTGGCTGCTGCCATGTTGACCACCCCACTGAGGAGTGAAGCAGGAACCCACAGACACAGGTCTCTACTGCTTGATCTAAAGAGGCACATTCCACAATGGGGCTGTGACCAACTTACATATTCTCTGCAGATGGGATGCACAAAGGAGGAGGCATATGTCACCCCATGGAGAACCATGCTCCCTTTTAAGAGATACTCAGCTCTTGCTATACACCTTCATTCTCATTCAGATCTCTTAAGCATTACTAAGGAATCTGGAGGGCAGAGCAGGGCAGCTCCTGGAAGGATTCTTTTCCCCTGAATACATCGAAACACCTGCTCTTCTTTAAAACCAGAAACTATATGCATTCCAGCCACTCATGTCTCACCTTGTAAAACAACCTAGCCAGCTGAGGTACATATTTATCCAAGGAAATAAAATGCCTTGGTGCTTATTTAGCCAACCAGAGTTAGATATTTACATAAACTAATTATGTGTGTGTTGCTGGAGAGACAGGTAAATAATGCATATTTTATTGATTTAATTAATGCTCCTCCCCACCCCGGTGTCGTGATGATGGTGCTGGAGCTCTCGGCATCTCCGTTCCTCCGACCGATGATTCAGCCAATGCTACTGCTCAAACATTCTGCCTCTCCCATCACACTAGCCAGGCCACACTTCTCTCTTAAATCAAGCCACCAAAAGGTCTACTGTCCTGGGGTCTGGAAGCTCCTATTCTGACGTAGGCTGCTTTTAGACGAGCGGGTTGCCGTCGCGCAACCCGCTTGCGCTATATTTCAAAATTCCGCAACACAAGATTACACGAGACACCCGGTGGGGATCAAGCACATGAAAGGTGGTCGCGCATTCTTTGTCGACCGTGAATTAAATACCTCGATTGTGAGGTATCGACCGGCTTTCATGCGCTTGATTCCCGCCGGGCGTCTCGTGTAACCCCGCATTGCGGGATTTTGAAATATCGCGTGAGCGGGTTGCACAACGGCAACCCGCTCATCTAAAAGTGACCTTAGGGGTCAGACCCCTCAATAACAGGGGTCCAAATATATTGCTCTCCCTGCTGTCTCAAGGAAAACCTTTATTTACTACTCACTATCTTGGCTATATCACCTTCTCTGTTCATAGCTGTTACCCTTATTTGCTTGTTTATTTTGTTTTGATCGATATCACACCCTTTCCTGCAGGTTCAGGGTGGCTCACAATATTTAAAAAATGTATGAACCTTATCAGAGCATACAATTTCAGATCCAACTCCAGGAGCCAAATTTTTTTTTTTCAAAATTCAGTCGCCAGACTTTGCCTTGATACTAATGTGAAATAACAGACAAATACTGAATTTCAGTATCATCCAAACTATACTATGACTGAAACAAGTACAGGCAAGAATTAAAAACTGCAGGGTTTAATAGCTCTGAGAAAGAAAGAGCCAGGCCAATATGGTATCATGCAGTTTACACACCGCACTCTAGAACAGCAGTTAAATGGAAACTCTGGGAGAAATAGGGTATTTTCAGATGTTACGAGATCGCTGCTCATCACACTGAATCACAGTGGATTCCGTGTGGCGGCTGCGATCCCATGCTCGTCTGTTTGAACCCCGCCAGATATGCACCACAGTGAACAGCCAGCGGGGGTCAAAGCTAACCGTGGTTCTGAGGATGAGACCGGCCTCCAGCCCAGAACCATGGTTAGCTTCACCACGATCAAGAAAGGGGCTAAAGTAACATCTGTTACGTTGCCCCATTCCTGATCGTGGTCCAGCCCGTGGTACGGGATCGGGCGCAGCAGCTGCACTGGCTGCTGTGCCCACCCGTCTCCCCAAGCGCAGGCAGCCGAGGGAGCGCGGGGGGGGGCAGGGTCATGCGGCCGCACGTCACACCACACAACCTTGCCACCTCCAAGATTCCCCACAGTGATCAGGCTGGCATGTCTAAAGGATGGCTGGTCTGATCACAGACCGGATCTGAGAGAGATCCCGGTCCAGGGTTCAGTGTGTTGTGCAGCATGTCGAAAAAAACCCAGAGTCTAGGCTTCTAGGCTAGCCCCACCCTCTTTCTCCACCCCCTCCTTCCTCCCTCTTGACTGTATTGAGTGCTGTGGGGAAGCACTCACAGCCAGCACAGCACAGTTAAAGGACGTGGCAGGCAGTCGCAGTGGCACAGCAGGATGGGACATGGGCACAGCTGATGCAGCTGCCTTGTATCTGGGTCCCCCTAGGCTTGTGCACCCAGGTGCAGCTGCACCTTAAAGATGTTGTAGGCTATTACTGCTCTGCCCAATCTGTTATTTAGACACATGAGCATAGCAACAAACTTTCCTTTCCAATACTGTCAGCCATCCATGAAGAAACATCACAGTGCTGAAAATATACCTATTTGCCATCAAAGTGGCTTAGAAAGGGTGAATTTTCCCTTCAAGGAAGAGTCAATGTATTATATCTATGCCCCCTACCCTGTACAGTGGCTGTCGCAGCTCACTCAACCTTCCTCTCCAGCAAGCCTCCCTTCCAAGGACCCTCAATGGTGTTGGGGAATGGGGCCAACAGCAGGACTCTGTTCTTTCCATTCCCACTCCACTGCACCCCGAACCATGCGCCTGCAAATGTCATGTCCTGGCCTTATGTTTGATCTTCACTGCAAGCTTCTTGGAGCAGGTATTTCATCTTCTCTTGTTATTTAGAACTCATCCATTGAAGGCAATGACAATGTTCTCATTGAATGAGAACCTTGCACGTTAAAGTAAATGAGAGCTGCCTGAGCTGATTTAAATGAGGGCAAGATTGAACCCTTCAGCTTTAATAGTCTAGGACCAGAGTACCCAAAGAATCCTTGCTAGTGCATGGACAGTAAAAGGACCCCATTTCTATGCTCCTCATCCCACCCCAAATGCAGGCAGCGCTGAGCCCCAGAAATAAACCATCTCCTCAGGTTGGGAAGGAAGACCCTCTAGCAATTTTTTGCCTCTGTAACTCAATCAATCATTAAAGCCCCTCAGCTGGCTGAGAACAAATGGTCCTTTGTGAAGATTGAAATTATTCACTGGGCCACTGTCAGAGAAAGGATAACGGGCTGGATGAACCACAGGGCCGATCCAGCAGTTCCTAGTTGAAAGATATAATTTTGCCCCGATTTAATGACGCTCAAAGTAAAATAGAAAAAAAGCAAGAATGACCAGAGGGCACAGCGTTCCCTCCCATTATAGCCACCTTTCTTAATACTGAACCATGAAGAATAGAAATAAATGCAAAATATGCCTCAGGTCCAAACCAAATTGGTTTCTTCCATTCCTGAGGGCAACCACTTTTGAATGGCTTCCTGGCTCACAGGCACTTGAAATAAACGTTCTCCTGGCACCGGGCACAGAAGCATTAATCAGAATGCAGCCACATGGTCATCATATGTAATTCTGCCAGAATTTACTGTCAATAAATGTCCGTTCATTGTGAAAGCATTAAATCAACTGCTATAAATCATCCCCCTGAGGACAGATATTACGTCTGCACTACACTTATCAGTCAGCAGGGATTTCCATTAGAAACCCTATTATTTCTTGTGTCGTTCCAATTCTCACATGAAAATTTCATGCCAAAGTGGAAATCTCAGTACATGCAGTCTTGGCGCTAGAGAAGGATTATTTTATGTGTGTGAGCAAACCCACAAAATCTTAAGAACATCCTCAAGCAGCAGCTTTCATGTCACAACACATAAAAGACACAACTAAAGACTCATGTTTTTAGTTCTGAAAGTCCCCACTTCAGCCCTAGCTGTGGTGCCCAAGATATTGGCCATTACAGAATCATCTGTTGGGATTGTTGTTGGTTTTTTTTGCATGTTGCTGACTAAAAATAACCAATGGATTGACCAGACTTTCTGGTGCTTTATGTGGGGAAGAGTGGCTCTTCAAACTTCCCACACCCAGCACCACAGGGTGATTTCAGACGTTACGGGGCCCATTGGCCCCGTACCGAAATCAACCCATTCGTTCCCCGCCGGGGTCACCCCATCACGCCATATCAGACGTGCCGGGGGGATCCCGGTGGGGAATCCGGGAGGGAGCGGGGCCGCACGGCGCAGCATGCGGCCGCACGGCCCCGCCCCCTCCACGCACCCCGCCGCCTGCCCTCCGAGGAGACGGGCNGGCCGCCGCGTCCGGCCGAATGCGCCACGGCCCGGGATCCCGCCGGTGATCCCGGGCCGTGGCGAGCGGCCAGACGTTACTTTTTTTTGGTCCCTGCCGGGGGTCCGTTTGACCACGCTTCCCAGGACATTCCCCCGGCTAGCCCGGGAAGCGTGGTTCAAATTGACCCCTTGTGCAGATTGACCGTGGCGAACATCTGGCGGCCGCCAAACAGACGTTCGAGGCACAGTGACCACAGGTGGGTATTCACCGTGGTTCACTGTGATCTCGTAACGTCTGAAAATACCCACAAAGGGACTGTGCACCAAGCTTTAAGCCTGTATGTGTGTGACTGTGATAGAGCAGGCACTGGCCCTTTAAGAGCAGCCTGCACATGAACCTTGGCCCCACCCCCTTTCTTAATTTCTCAAATTAAGTAGAAAAATGGGTTTACCGACTTTTCACCAAAAATGCCTCCTAGGTTGCTCCTTCATGAAAATGGTCCTAGTCTAGTGGGAGAAGTCAGAGTCCTGAAAAGAAGGCTCATGCAGGGAGCTGCCCTTAGTACTGGAGGAAAAAGTGAATGGAGGTGCCTCTAACACTGGAACAGGGCTAATTCTGCCTAGATAATGAAGAAATAGGTGGGAGTACGTGGGCAACTGTGAGATGGCATTGCCCAGGGCAAGGTCTTATCAGTTATAGTGACCCAGTGGGCCCATTTTGAGACTTGGGCCCTTTAACAGCAGATATTCTGGGACTTGTAGTCCCCTGGAGACTAGAAAGTCATATGACAACAGAATCAGGTGATCACTACTGGGGAACTGTATAAAAGACAATACAGGGAAGACAAGCTTGAGGCTATGTAAGGGATGGGGCACCGTAAAATCTCTATTATTAATGTATAGTATTTGGGAATTATTTAGGCTTTGAGAATGGAGAGAATCCTATGGTGGCTAGTAAATCTGTTCTTTGGCTTTCAGGGACCATTGCCAAGGGTCAGGGAGAGACAATTAAGTCTGTATAGCTCATTCTGCTTTTAGCTCTCTGCTAAAAGTATCTGCCAGGAGAGATGATGCATGGGTGGTTTCTGTGACAGGGGAGTCATGGCCTCTTGGAAGTGTGGACATTTGCCCAGTTCTGGGGCAGAAGCTTCAAGAAGGATGAGAAAATACTGGACAGAGTTCAAAAGATGGGTTCCTCCTTAATGGTTCTTTATCTTGTGCTCTTCTTCTGAAGCCCCTGGTGCCAGTGTCACAAGCAGGACACTGAGCTAGCTGGACCACTGCTCTGGCCCAGTCCAGCAGTCACTTATGTCCCTGAGGAACACAAAAATGATTTGTTACCTTAGGGAGGAGAAAAGGCTTATGAGGCAAGAGTGAAGCAGCTCTATCTATTCAGCTCATCAGAGAGAAGGTCGAGAGGTAACGTGATCATTCTAAAATACTTAGATATGGAAAAGCCATTTGGACAGAGCAGGCTCTTCAGTCTTGCAAAAGGCTAACAAGATTCAGGGGCTGGAAGCTGGAATGAGGTGAACTGAAGCTAAAAAGAAGGTGTGTTCCCTTAATAGCCATGGTAATTAAACACTGGGATTGCTTATCAGGGGAGGGGTGGACTCACCATTATTTAAGTGTCTCCAACTGAGATTGGAAAGCTGTTTGTCTAAAAGCTGTACCATTATCCAATCAAAATACATCCCACAGCCTGTGCAGATGATCCTAGTGGTCTGTTTTGGCCTAGAAGAAATGTTTTGCACAACCCCCAGGGGTATACCTAGATATGTAGGTGGTGCCTGTGCACTAGGGCCCATGACCCTGAGAGCTCATGCACACCATCTGGCTATATAATGTAGCTACACCAGGCATTCATGGCTGGTGCAGTGGAGGACAGGGGGCCGCATTTCTTTCCATCTTCTGCACCTGGGGCCATTCCAACCTAGCTAAACCCATGTCACATAGACCACACTTTTAATTGCGATGGGAAATCAAAATCTCATAATCTATGGCAGGACAAGATGCCCCTACAAATACTAAGCTGCCTCGGCTGAGCATGTTGCAAGAGAAAGGCGATTGTGGTGGAGGAGTCACCACGGGAGGTGATGAAACGACTGCTTTTATTGTTTACGCTTAAGGCCAGCCTAAAAACAAAGGAGTTTTTCAAAAGCATCACCGCCCGAGGCATTACCGCCTCTGGCCAGCCCTGTCTGGATCACAAAGCAAGGTGCAAAGAGAACCTTGCATGACTCCAAAAGGAACAGATCATCAAGTAAACAGCAAGAGTTCTGTCATTTACACCATCCATCAGGCTGCAGTGCTGGGGAAATGTTTCCATGTTTGTGAATTCTACACACACATGTAGTTAGTTATGTGAGCATTAGGGCTACCCAGACCACGCAATCCCTCCTTACAGATTACTTGCTGCTGCTCCCACCATTATAGCCCCTTGTTCAGACGCATGCTGGCTGCCTCTCCAACTACATCCCAACAGAGTAGCCCAAAGGAGCTTGTCTCACTGTGTTGACCTGCACAGAAACTTTGGATTTAATGCAGGGGTAGCCAAACGGTAGATCATAATCTACTGCTAGATCACAATCTGGTCTCTAGTAGATCATGATGTGGTGAGAGGGACCAGCGAGCATCTCTACAGAGGAGAGTGGGACTGGCACCACAGGAATTGTCTCCAGGAAGGAGATGGGCTAGGAGAGCTCCTTCAGTGCAGCAGGGAAGGATTTATTTATTTTTATATTAGGGATGGGCGAACAGATTGCGGTTCGGGTTCGTCCGTTCGGTTCGGCTTCGTTCGGTTCGTCTGTTCAGTTCGTCCGTTCAGTTCGGCTGCGTTCGGTTCGTCCGTTCGGTTAGTTCGCCGAGTTCGGGTTCGGCCATTCTGTTCGGCCGTTCTGTTTGGCCATTTGGGAAATGTTATGGGTGGTTTTTTTGTTTTTTATATGGTTTTTTGATGGGTTTTATATGGTTTTATTTTGTTTTTTATTTGGATTTTTTGGTTTTATATGGGGTTTTTTTTAATCTAATATTATATATATATATATTTACACTAAATCTAACTGCTATTAACTATTCTAAATGCTATGAACTAAATGGATTATCTAATAAGTACACAGGTCTACTCCTACAAACACTAAAACTAAATCACTAACGCTATCTCTATCACTAAGCTAG
>QEPC01012762.1:292025-328860 GCA_003113815.1 Sphenodon punctatus
CAGCCCCTTGCCTTTCTCTGTGACTTTCACTGACCCTCGGGATTTTGGGGTTGACTAGGCCTCCAATCAACCACATGGCCTGGTTTCGCAATTCCAATCAACCACATGGACTGGTTTCGCAATACTGCAGGAGGAGGTCTCCAGCCAGCATGGGCTGATGGGACTTTTATCTGATTGGAGGAGGTGAACAGATACCTGCCCCAGGTGACCTCCCAATGACCAACCATGGAAAAGGGGTGAGGGGCTTTAAAAAGATCAAGCCACGCCTGGCTCGCTCTCTTCTCTCTGGCTTTTATTTCCTCTGGGGACTCTTAGCACCCTGGGAGCTGAGGAAATGGCTCTGGACCTGTATGGAATAAACTTGAGCCAAGGACTAACCCCCTTGCTGCATGGCAAGGGAGCACCCAAGTTTGTGAGTAATCGCCTGTAATCTCTTAGGGAACAGTGTAGGCTTAGGGTACTTTCAGACATGACGCTAACCACCCTTTAACCACCCTTGGTGGTTATTTATGCATGTTGCAGGGCTGTATTGGTGCCCTATGCAGCCCTGCAACATGCATAAACAACCACCAAGGGTGGTTAAAGGGTGGTTAGCATCATGTCTGAAAGTACCCTTAGACGCTCCCAAAGGGCCACTGAGCCTATCTCTGTATTCTGATCAATGACTGTTGCTCAATGATTCAAAGTACCACACTTTTTGTAATCTTTGCGGCATGGTATAAGTACCATTAAAGAAATGATCCTGTTTGTTTTCAAAAGGGTCTGTGTGTGTGTGTGTTGGCCTAATCACCTCTGATTGCTCTGGCGGCTGAGTTTTTTTTTGAAACCGAATTACTCTGGCTCATGGGCCTGTCTGTTTAAAGAAAACACGGAGTTCTCATGTTCCCTAGAGGGATGGAACTCATGGCCTGCAATCTCTAGGGTGGTGGCAGCAGAAGTACTGAAGTGGAAGCGGGTAGCGGAGTGCCGGAAGGCTGGGGGTTCAGAAGTAGAAAACCCCAGTGGGCTCCATTCCGCTACAACTGGTGGCAGCAGTGGGATCCCCAAAGGGCAAGAGAAAAACCCTAAGAGAGGGACATACCCAAGGCAACACGCACACTTTTGTTCCCAAACTTTTTGGTTTTGTTTTAACAGCAGAGAGGAAGAGAAACTTCTCTGGCAAACTGGTTTTACCTTTTATTGTTGGGCTACTCAGTTAGGAGGAAGGAATTCTCCTGGCCAGACTGATTCACCCTTTGTTATGGTGATCAGCTGAGAGGGAGTGAGGAACCTCCCCGGCAAACTGTTTTCCCTTTTTTGCAACCTTGCTTTCTTAAGAGGATATCAATTTTGAACTTTAAGCAGCACAGATCTGAATAAATCTGATCCAGGTCTACGGGACAGGGATTAGACGTAGCAGAGTAGTGAGCACAGACTGCACGAGCTCCGGTGCGCAACAAAAATCTCATCTGGAGCTACCCAAGGGGTTATACCGGCTCCCCAAGTCTGAACTGGCAAGAGAAGCCCAAGAGAAGGGTATTCCTACAGAGGGAGTGAAGAGAGATCAGCTGCGGGAACTGTTAAGGAGTTCTCAAGGCCCTCTGCAGACCGCCAGAATGGCGGGGGAGGAGTCAACGAGATCTGTGGGCTCATCACCAGCGAGTGACCAGACCAATCCAGATAGGCAGCGAGAGCTGGAGATGGAACTGAAGAGAATGGAATTGGAGGAGATGAAGGCACAACGCGAAGACAGAGAGCGACAACGGCAGCACAAGAAAGAGATGCTGGAAGCCCAAGTGAGATGGGAGCAGCGCGAGTGGGACACGGACAGGGTTCAACCAAGGCCCTCAGCCTTCCACAAGCTGACCCCAAAAGACTTCACCCCCTTCAGAGACGGAGATAACCCAGAGGTGTTCCTGACCGTCTTTGAGCGATAGGCAACTTAGGCCGCTTTTAGACGTGCACTTGGATCAGGCACGGGAGCGGCGAAACAGCCGCGGCGCTGTTTTAGACGAACCGAAAGCGGAAGTTGTGCGCGTGATCCAGCGCCGCACATTCTTTGCCGGCTGCGTATGTCACCCCAGAGGAATCAGCCCGGTTCGCTCGCGGTCGGCAAAGAATGCGCGGCGCCGGATCAGGCACACAACTTCTGCTTCCGGTTCGTCTAAAACAGCGCCGCAGCTGTTTCGCCGCTCCCACGCCTGATCTCAGCTGCACGTCTAAAAGCGACCTCAGTGGGACTTAGGAGAAGATGAGTATATGCGTTATCTGAATGGGTTGGTGGGGGGAGTGATGGCCGAGGTTTTGGGCAACATGTCCCAAGAACAATCGAGTGATTATAAGGCCTTCAAGGAGGCAGTGTTTAAACGGTTTAGACTGGGCCCTGATTATTTCAGGAACCAATTCTTCTCCATGCGTCCTCAGTCTGGGCAAACCCAGACAGCTTTTTTTGCCCAGTTGGCGGAGGTCCTGAGGAAATGGATAAAGGGGGCCCAAGCTGATACCTGGGACAAGCTAGTGAATTTGGTGGGACTAAATCAGTTTCACTTCTGCTGTCCCCAGGAAATCAAACATCTGGTTAAGGACAGGGAGCCCAAAACCCCAGAGGCTGCAGCAGAGATAGCTGACCAGTTGCTGTTGAACCGGGAGGGGTATTTGGGGAAACCTACTTGACCTGGGAAGGAGAAAAGGGGATCCCACAAAGGAGGGAACAGAGGGGAGGGAAATCTCAAGCGGGAGGGGGGCCCCAGGGGCCTGCGGAGCGCATGGGGCCTGTGAAACCCAATTCACACACTCCCTCTTTCCCAGATAAAAGGCCTTGTTTCCACTGCCGGGAACTGGGACACCTTCATGCTAACTGCCCTAAACTAGTGAACCCTATGCCAGAAACTGTCCACAGAGTGATGGCTGTGGGTAGGGAAGAGACCCCTAGCCCAGAGGTTGTGCAGAGGGTAACATTAGTCCAAGGGCAGGTGGAGGCCCCTAGGAACCTAACCTCCTATCGTATAACCAATGCCCTGGAGCTGACGGGCTGTTTCAAGGAAGCAGTGAGGGTGAAAGGCAAGACGGTAGTAGGAGAACTGGACTCTGGGGCGAGAGTAACAATTATCAGTGCAGATTTAGTCTCTCCCTCTGACATCGTCCCTGGTGGGAAGTTGTGGGTCCAGGGATGGGGGAGCCATGGGAGGGCTGAACAGCTCCCCATAGCTAGACTGCCCATAGAATGGCAGGGGGAGGAGGTGATGGCAGAAGTGTGGGTGCAGAAAGGTGCGCCTATTCCCCTTCTCGTGGGGCAAGATGTGATGGGGAAGTGTAAAATCATTATGGTGAGCCCCCAGCCCAAGCCGACAGGGGATGTAAACTCACAAACCCCAGAAGGTCCTGAGGAAAACATTTCCCCAATTCTTGAGGAACCTGAGGGAGGGGAAGAGAAATCAGGAATGCCCGAGGGGGAGGGAGCCTTACCTCATCTCGAAGATTATCACTTGCCAGCAGGCTAAGGGAATGGGCCAGGGAGTAGATTTCTGGGGAGATTCCAACCAGGGGGAGGGTGAGACCCAGACTAGCTCCAGAGAGGGGCCTGGTGGGGATTTGCCCACAGACAGGCGGGAAGAGGATGCAGCGACCCCTGGAGATCAGACTGGCAACAGAGCTGGGTGCTGTTGCTACCCCAGAGGAACTTAAATTAGAGCTCACAAAGGAGCCCAGCCAGCAAGATCTTAGGGACGTGGCCAAGGATCGCTTGGTGGAGTTTACCCCAGGACAGCGAGAGCAGTACGTCTGGGAAAAGGGGCTGCTCTATAGGGTATGGGTTCCCAAAGGGAAAGAGGCGACCCAGGAGCCCTACCACCAGCTGGTAGTACCTCAGAAATACAGGCAACAACTCCTGACTATTGCCCATGATATTCCCTGTGCTGGACACATGGGAATAAACAGGACTCGCCGGAGGTTACTAACCAACTTCTATTGGCCCAATTTGGCCCAAAATACAAAGGCTTATTGCAAGTCCTGTGAGACTTGCCAAAGAGTGGGGAACAGTGGGGATAAGCAGAGGGCTCCCCTAAACTCACTACCCATTATTGAACAGCCCTTCCAAAGAATGGGGGTGGATATAGTGGGACCCTTAAGACACAGAACTAAAAGGGGGAAGGAATGTATTTTAATCCTCGTGGATTTTGCTACCCGCTACCCAGAAGCGGTGCCTTTGAGATCCACGAAGACTGAGGAGGTAGCAGATGCGCTGGTAAAGATTTTCTTCCAGCTAGGGTTCTCCTCCGAGATTCTGACTGAAAGAGGGGGGGATTTCCTAGCTGATATAATGGAGTGTCTGTGGAAATGCTGTGGGGTTAAACATCTCAAAACCACAGCCTACCACCCCCAAACTAATGGATTGGTGGAGCGGTTCAATGGAACCCTGAAGGGGATGCTCAAGACCTATGTAGACAAGCACCCAAATGACTGGGATGAAAAACTGCCCCACTTACTCTTTGCGTATAGGGAGGTGCCCAAAGAATCCACTGGTTTCTCACCATTTGAATTAATGTTTGGGAGGCAGGTGTGGGGGCCCCTGGACTTGCTGAAGGAGGAGTGGGCGGGGAAAATCCCTACTAGCAAAACCTCTGTAGTGGAATATGTTTTAGGTTTCCGGGACAAACTGGTAAACATGATGGAGCTCGTGAGGGAGAATTTAGCCCAGGCACAAGACAAGCAGGCCACTTGGTATGATAAGGGCGCATGTTCACGCACTTTCAACCCAGGTGACAAGGTGATGGTTTTCTTACCCCTGAAAACAGACAAGCTACGTGCAGCTTGGGAGGGGCCTTACGTAGTGATAGACAGACTAGATGAGGTGTCTTATATTGTAACCATGGGTAAACAGGGAAGGAGAACGAAAACCTTCCATGTAAACATGCTAAAACCCTATCATGACCGGGCTGATCTGATCCTCCGTACCACGGCCTCTGAGGAGGAGGGGGATGGAGATAGGGGGTTTATGGACGTGATGGACATTTACTCAGGGGAAGGGGGACTTAGAGATCTCTCCCTGCCCAAAGAGCTCCGATCAGCGGACAGGGACAGGCTGACGGAGGTTCTCAAAAGTTTTGAACCTGTGCTTTCAAAAAAAATAGGGAGAACTACGTTGGCTATTCACTCTATTGATATGGGCACCCATAGACCCACCTGCTCTAGGCCCTACCCAGCAAATGGGAAAGTACGGGCAGACATCAAGCGAGAGGTGGAAGAGATGCTCCAGCTGGGAGTAATCAGAGCCTCCTTGAGCCCCTAGGCCAGCCCAGTTGTATTGGTACAGAAGCCAGATGGAACCATCAGGTTTTGTGTGGACTACAGGAAGCTGAATGCTATAACATCTCCCAATGCGTACCCCATGCCGAGAATGGATGTCCTACTGGACACACTTGGAAATGCCAGGTACATTTCCACCTTGGACTTGTCTAAAGGGTTCTGGCAGATGGCGCTAGATGAGGAGGCCATCACAAAATCAGCCTTTACCACCCTAGTGGGGCTGTACGAATTTACAGTGCTCCCATTCGGCCTTCGAAATTCCCTGCTTCCTTCCATATGCTCATAGACCATCTTTTGGGAGGGATGGATGAATTTGCTATGGCTTATATTGATGATATAGTCATATTCAACGGAGACTTGGAAAGTCACTTCCAACACCTGACTAAGGTTTTGTCTGCTATCCAGGGAGCAGGCCTAATGGTAAAGGCCAAAAAGTGTCAACTGGCAATGACATGGGTGGTATATCTGGGACAACAGGTGGGGGGTGGCGTAATCAAACCCATGTGGGACAAGTTTGAAGCCATCCTAAAGTGGGAACCCCCCAAGACCAAGAGAGGGGTCAGAAGCTTTGTGGCTACGGCAATTTACTACTGCCGGTTTGTCAAGGGCTTCGGGGAGATTGCGGGGCCCCTACATGACCTTACCAAAAAGGGATCTCCTGAGAAGGTCAATTAAACCGCTGAGTGCCAAAAGGCTATGGACACTCTCAGCAAGCACCCGATACTGAGAGCCCTAGACATTAATAAGCAGTTTGTTGTAGCCACAGATGCCTCAGACGTGGGGTTGGGGGCAGTCCTCCTCCAAGAGCATGAGGGGGCAAAACACCCGGTTGCTTACCTGAGCAGAAAGCTAATTCCCCAGGAGTGTAACTTCTCTACGGTGCAGAAGGAGTGCCTGGCCCTGGTCTGGGCTCTAGATAAGTTAAGACCCTATTTATGTGGGTGCCAGTTCACAGTGCTAACTGACCATGCTTCGCTGCAGTGGCTACAATCTATGACAAATACTAACTCCAAGCTGCAGAGATGGGCTTGGAACCTCCAAGAGTATGACATGAAAGTTCAGCACATTAAAGGCACAACAAATGTGCTGGCAGATGCTATCCCTAGGAGAGACTCCACCTTACACGATGCGTGCTATGGACAGGGTTGGGTATTCGGCCAATGGTTTAGTTGTTGTTCTCTCCTTCCCTTTTTCCTTTTCCTTCTTTTTCAGGGCGGTTGAGTGTCACGGGTTCTGTGCTGCTAAGACTTTGTAACTTCCAGACGATTATGTATAATTTTCTTCTCCGGTGTTATGTGACGCCTGAACCTGCAGTCAGGGCAAACAGCGTGTTCAGGATACAGGGGGGGAGGTGTGGCAGAAGCCACTAGGCCCAGCCCCTTGCTTTTCTCTGTGACTTTCACTGACCCTCGGGATTTTGGGGTTGACTAGGCCTCCAATCAACCACATGGCCTGGTTTCGCAATTCCAATCAACCACATGGACTGGTTTCGCAATACTGCAGGAGGAGGTCTCCAGCCAGCATGGGCTGATGGGACTTTTATCTGATTGGAGGAGGTGAACAGATACCTGCCCCAGGTGACCTCCCAATGANACCCAGGGAAATGCTCCCCACCCACCGGCCAACACCCATCTCCACCCAGAGGAACTGGGTGGAGGCATCATGTGTGCACAGGACCCATGGTGTTTGGCTGCAGTGGTTCCCTGCAACACGTATAAGAAAATGTAACACCAATTTTATGGGTGTTAGAGCGTCTGTGTAAAAAGGACCATGGAGAGGTAGATGCTTGACACAGAGTTAGGGCCACAAAGAGATCATATTTCAGTGAGTGACTCGTAACACTTCAAGCCTGAAGTTCTTTCTCCAATGCCACTGGTTGAATGTTGCCTCCTATGAGTGGACTCTACCAAGGACCTTCCCATCCATCTGCCTGCTCCCCAGGTGTAGCCCAAAATTCTGCTTTGCAAAACATCAAATAACTCCTATTTCCTACCTGCAGGATTTTGCAGATGCTGCTCCGCAGAGGATGGAGCTCCATCTGGCTGCAGTGAAACCATTTAACTTTTTAAACATTTTATGTAAACACATCTATTAAATGTCAACAACCAGAAGATAAAATACATAACAGCTTTTATACAAGGGGTGGGGGGGTTATTTATAAATCAAACAAAGGCAAAAATGCCCACCCATGGTTGTTAAGGAGCAGCATCCAAAGAGCAGTTGCACATCAGTGGAAACTTTCCAGATGCAAGCATGATTGGCGTGAGGACTCCTGCTGCTAAAGTTCACTATAGTCCAGCTACTGATGCTATTTTCCCATATTAGCGGCTCTATTCTCATGGGAATTACCACATGTGGGAAAGCGGTATTCTGCTTTTATCCCACCAGAACAACCATCATTGTAAAAGCTACATTGGGGGATTTGGTCATGCACAAGTGTTCTTGCAGGATAAAAGCAGCATAGCGCAAGTCTGCTGCCCCCTCGATTCAACAGATTTGGACCACCTTGAAATGGAGAAACTATCTGCCTTACGACATCAATGCTCTGCTGACTTTTTGTTGACATGGAAGAAATGTTTTGATATTTTGACCAAAGATGACATTCTACAGATATCTCTACAGCGTCTGATCGCTCTGTAACGGATAATATAACCCACAATAACACTTGAATGTATAGACTTAATGCCCTTTTTGTGGTAGCCGACTTTATATACTAAATGTGGCAGAAGCCACTAGACCCAGCCCCTTGCCTTTCTCTGTGACTTCCACTGACCCTCGGGATTTTGGGGTTGACTAGGCCTCCAATCAACCACATGGACTGGTTTCGCAATTCTGCAGGAGGAGGTCTCCAGCCAGCATGGGCTGATGGGACTTTTATCTGATTGGAGGAGGTGAACAGATACCTGCCCCAGGTGACCTCCCAATGACCAACCATGGAAAAGGGGTGAGGGGCTTTAAAAAGATCAAGCCACGCCTGGCTCGCTCTCTTCTCTCTGACTTTTTTTTCCTCTGGGAACTCTTAGCACCCTGGGAGCTGAGGAAATGGCTCCGAACCTACATGGAATAAACTAGAGCCAAAGACTGATCCCCTTGCTGCATGGCAAGGGAGCACCCAGGTTTGTGAGTAATCGCCTGTAATCTCTTAGGAAACAGTATAGGCTTAGATGCTCCCAAAGGGCCACTGAGCCTATCTCTGTATTCTGATCAATGACTGTTGCTCAGTGATTCAGAGTACCACACGTTTTGCAATCTTTGCGGCATGGTATAAGTACCATTAAAGAAATGATCCTGTTTGTTTTCAAAAGGGTCTCTGTGTGTGTGTGTGTGTTGGCCCAATCGCCTCTGATTGCTCTGGCGACTGAGTTTTTTTGGGGGGAACTGAATTATTCTGGCTCATGGGCCTGTCTGTTTAAAGAAAAGGTGGAGTTTTCATCTTTCCTAGAGGGATGGAACTCACGGCCTGCAATCTCTAGGGTGGTGGCAGCAGAAGTACCAAAGTGGAAGTGGGTAGCGGAGTGCCGGAAGGCTGGGGGTTCAGGAGTAGAAAACCCCAGTGGGCTCCATTCCGCCACACTAAATACTGTGGTTAACTTATATGGACAGTTCAGTGGAATTATTTTGATATTAAGACAAATACATATACAAATGTAGTTGAGATTTCTTTGTAATATTGTAAAGTGTTCACCATGATTAAAATAAAAGTAGGATAGCGCTAATTTCCATAAGAATAGAGCCATGATTGCTCTGATGGAAGTTTCCCTGCCTCCCTAGTAATGTGTGAAAGTGGCCTGAACCTAGGTTTTTGTTTTTTTAAAAATAGGTTTATTTGTTGCGACCATGGGTCATAACAAAGTACAAAGTTAAGACACAACAGAAACAGCATAAAAAGAAGAATTACATTATATTCCTCTATAAACAAATACAGGAATAATATACTAATAACAGGGATTAATTAAATTATAACCCTTGAATTTCAGATGGTAATACAAAGTGACTCATGTAAAACCAAAGGTGAAAAGGAAATTCCAATTCCAGCTAGTAGACACAGGCCCAGATTACCACAGTCAAAAAGGGTAACTGAACCTAGTTTATTTATCTTGAGAGAGGTAAAGAGCTCTTTAGCTGTAGAGACTCATGTCAACAAAGTTGGCGAGGTGGCTGGACCAACTTTAGCGGACCTTGTTCCAGCCGGGTACGCCGTGCAGCACCAGCCCCGCACAGGTGGTCGGGGAGGTGGTGTAGCTATTATTTTTAGCGATGACTGGCCTGTTAGGAGATATCCAGTCCAGGAGATTGTAGGTATTGAAGCCCTCCATGTGGTTTTTGATTTGGCTGGGGGCAAGTTAGAGGTGCTGCTGGTATACTGGACCCCTTCCTGTCCAGCAGCATCCCTTGCTGCTCTAGCAGAGTTGGTCTTGGAGGTGGCGCTAAACTCCTCCAGGACTTTGGTACTCGGGGACTTCAATGTCCATGCCGATGCCAGCCTTGTAGGAGCGGAGCGAGTATTCATGGCCGCCATGGTAACCATGGATTTTTCCCAAGTGGTCAACTGCCCAACCCATGTGGGGAGGCATACTCTCGACCTGATCTTCAGTTCTGGCCTTGAGACAGGTGGTATGGTTGTGGGGGAGGTTAGGGCTATGCCTTTGTCATGGACGGATCATTATCTCCTTCAGACTGTCATGCTCCGACGGCCGAAGCCTAGGAATGGGAGGAAGGAAAGGGAGGGTTCCGGCAGCCGGAGCTTGAGGAACGGGAGGAGGGGACGGTAGGGAGGGAGGGAGAAAGGGGAAGGAGGCACAAGGAGTAACAAGGAAGCCTCTCAGCTGCTCTCCAATACCAAGGAGATGAGGTGCTCGGCATAGAAACCAGGCGAGCTGGTCTAAGAAAGCATACGGTTCATCATCGAGGTCAAGGGACAGGGAATTGGGGAGAGGGAAACCAGGAACTGGGAGTAGGGAACCTGAGCCAGAGGCCGGGGGAGCCAGAGGTGCCAGCGGCGAGGGGAGTCAGAGGTGAGGCGAGGCGAGGCGGTGGCAAGGGGAGCCAGAGGGAAGGTGAGGCGGTGGCGAGGGGAGCCAGAGGCGAGGCGAGGCGGTGAGGGGAGCCAGAGGCGAGGGGAGCCAGAGGCAAGGTGGTGAGGGGAGCCAGAGGCGGGAGAGCCAGAGGCAGTGCAGAGGGGAAGCCAGAGGGGAGAGAGCGGAGAAGCCAGAGGCGGGGGAACCAGAGCTGGGGCAAACAGCTGCCGATTGACGCCACTGCCGGTTGCTAAGTGGGTGGGTGTGGGTGGAGATGGGTGTTGGCCGGGAGCAAACACTCACCAACACCCACAGAAAGTGGCATTTACACAGACGCCCCCACCCATCTCCACCCAGGGAAATGCTCCCCACCCACCGGCCAACACCCATCTCCACCCAAAGGAACTGGGTGGAGGCATCATGTGTGCACAGGGTCCATGGTGATTGGCTGCAGTGGTTCCCTGCAACATGTATAATAAAATATAACACCCATTTTATGGGTGTTAGAGTGTCTGTAAAAAGGGCCTTGGTCTTGCCCAGGATCATCCACGGTGTCCATGGTACAGCAAGGAACTGAATCCAGGTCTTCCAAGTCCAATTCTTGATAGTTTTATCTCTTCTCTGACTATCTGAAGTTATTTCCATTTTCAGATTGCTCCTTTTGACTAGATCATGTAGTCTGAAACCCCACCACCCCCAGTTTGAAAGTATTCTTAGGTTATAAGGGAATTCTAGTGTCAACTAGTCTAACCCCATTCTCCAAGACGGGATAGCCTCTACCTAAAGTATATCAGACAAATGCTTGTCCAGACATTTTCTGGAAACATCAAAGAAAGGAGATTCCATAACTACCCTAGTAAACTATGGGTATTTTCAGACGTGACGGGCCTGGAGACCTGTCACGCTGAACCATGATCCGGGATCTGTTTTGGATCCCGGACAGGAATCTGCCCGGCCATCCTTTAGATGTGCGGACAGATTCCTACAGGGGATTGGGGAGGGAACGGGGCTGCGTGGCGTGGCATGACGTGAGGCCGCACAGCCCCGCCCCCCCACGCTCCCCCGGCCGGCCGGCCTCCGGGAGATGGGCAGGTGCAGCAGCCAATTTGGCCGCTGCGCTCAATCCTGCATTGTGGTCTGGGCCATGATCCAGGATCGGCAGAAGGTAACAGATGTTACTTTCCGCTGATCCCGGATCATGGTTGTGCTAAGCACGATTCCAGAGGTGAGGCCAGCCTCACCTCCAGAATCGTGGTTAATCTGATTCCTGCCGAAGGTTCACTGGGGTGAACATCTGGCGGGAATCCTTTAGACGTTACAGGCCTCTCCTCCACCACAGGGGGACTGACTGTGGTTACAGGGAGGCCTGTAACATCTGAAAATACCCTATTTCATTGCTCCACAGCTCTTAGAATTAAGTTTTTCCTAATATTTAACTAATAGCTACCTTTCAGCAATTTTAAGGTCATTTCCTCTTGTACTATCTTCTGTAATAGTGGAAAGCAAATGTTTGTCAACATTTTTGTTGAATCCTTTTAGATATTTGAAAACTGTCACTGTGCCCCCCTCAGTCTTCTTTCCTCTATGCTAAACATACTCAATTATTTCAACTTTTCCTCATATCACTTGCACTCTACCACATTGATCATCTTGGTTGGTCTCCTCTGGATCGTCTCCAACTTGTCAACATCCTTCTTGAAGTGTGGTGCCCCAAACTAAACACCGTTATCCACGTGAGGTCTCATCAGCACTGAGTAAAGCGGCACCATTGCCTCTTACTTCTTGGATTTGATACATCTGTTAATGTAGCCCCCCAAATGGCAATTGCCCTTTTTGTTTTTTTCCAGAAAGAAACTTTTTTTTTTTTTTTTTTTAAAAGGGAATTTGAATTATTTGTTTAACCACTAAAATAATCAAGAAAGAAAAAAAACACTTTGGAAAATTTCAGACCTAAAGTATTAATGGTTTTTTTTCAATTTGGGGTAAAAATAAATACAAGGAAATTTTCTCTGGCTGTACCATTGCAAAACAAAGCTTGACACTGCTGTCCTCTTGAAGTTTGAAAGGAGTGAGTGCCAGGGTTTTTTCAAGGAGCCCCTGCCCATGCCGTGCTTCATCTTATCTGGAAGGGGGGAAATTGTGTCATTGTTGGAGAGAGTCCACTTGTCTCTGAGTTTCCTGCTTCTTACCCATCCTCAGTTCTCTCCAAATGTTGCACCACGTGTAATTATGCCATTAATTACTTTGTTGTTCTGTTTCACAGGGCCTGTTTTAGGAGGCCCCTGAAGTGAAATCGGCATGGAAGACACTTCAGTGGGTTGGCAAATTAGCATTTTCCCCTGATTAGTTTTTCTTTTTGGTGGTGTTATTCAAGTAATGAAGTAGCAATATTTCTGTGTCTTGTGCCACCTTTTCTGCATGTTGTACAAGAGATTAATTAGCTGATGACCAAAATACATGACAATTGGTTAGGATTGTATTAATAACGGCACTGTGCCAGGATGAAAAGACCTGTCTGCTGTAGCTAATCAAGGTTAACGAGGTCTCCTGTATAATAATTCATAGAACACTTTTTTCTGTGAGGTTATCATCTTGCAAGATGATGATAAAAACAGTGGTACAAAAACATGTTAGTACTGATACTTATGAGCTGAAAGGAAATAGTTTCTAATTGTTAGCCGAAAAGAAAAGGAGCCAGGATTCCTGGGTCTATTTCCCCGCTCTGCCCCGATTTGCTGTATGACTTTGAACAAGCCATTTAAAGTTTCAATTAAAATGTACCCATTTAACCTCACAGGGGGTTAATTAATATTTTCCTATCAATAGTATCTTTTATCTGAAGCTTTCAAAGTGTTCTGCCTATGGTAATTAGTATTTGCACCTTGTTTAGAAAGGCCAGATGGAATTTAGCTGCACTTTTAAAAAAATGACAACATATACTATGAATTAAATTTACGCGTGCACCTGCTACTCATGCAAAGGGAGTGAAAAAATAAAGACATAAGAAGATGAGCTGAGGGCAGAAGTCAGGGTTCATAGAAAATTGGGGAGGAGGGAATTAAAATATGTTTTTGAAATACTGAATTGGAACGTTAAAAAATTGATTCACAAAGTTTAATTTTTGGCAAAATCCCATAATGATGCCATTTTCAACACTTTTTGTGAAATTAAAAAAAAAGAAACATCAATGAGATTTCATGAAAAACTTTGGGATGTTCAAAACTCTTTTTTTGTGCATGTGGTCAAAACTTAAATTTTGCAAAGATTTTTGAGCCAATTCTCCATCAATCTGTGAGAATTCTCTGTTGTACTCTATGGCTCCAATTCAAGCTCTGCATATGCAGTGTGCACACCCAGTGCTTACACACATATTACATGCACACAATACATACACTTGGGGCTCAATCCAAGGTATATACATGCACCAAACACAGGTTGTGCACACAGCAGGTACAGGATATGCATGTGTACGTTGCACTCTTGGTGTGCACACTTGGTTTGCATCTGCTCGGTGAATACACATACCTTGAACTGGCCCCTTGGTGTGTGCATGACACACACCCATTGCACACTGTGGGTATTTTCAGACGTTACGAGATCACGGTGAACCACGGTGAATACCCACCTGTGGTCACCGTGTCTCGAACGTCTGTTTGGCTGCCGCCAGATGTTCGCCACGGTGAATTCCCACATGGGGTCAATTTGAACCACGCTTCCCGGGCTAGCCGGGGGAATGTCCTGGGAAGCGTGGTCAAACGGACCCCCGGCAGGGACCAAGAAAAAGTCACGTCTGGCCGCTCTCCACGGCCCGGGATCACCAGCGGGATCCCGGGCCGTGGCGCATTCAGCTGGACGCGGCGGCCGCATTGGCCCCGCCGCCCGCCCGTCTCCTCGGAGGGCGGGCGGCGGGGTGCGTGGAGGGGGCGGGGCCGTGCAGCCGCACGTTGCGCCGCGCGGCCCCGCCCCCTCCCACATTCCTCGCCGGGATCCCCCCAGCACGTCTGATATGGCGTGACGGGGTGACCCCGGCGGGGAATGAAAGGGTTGTTTTCAGTACGGGGCCAAGTGGCCCCGTAACGTCTGAAAATACCCTGTGTTCACATCATGTGACTGTGGTGTGCACACGCTGCACACAGTGCCCATGCAACCTTGGATAAGGGAGGCAAACCATTTACTTTGTACTCCCTCCAGAGTAAGTGGTTTGTGGACTGTGGCTTATGTTATTCAGACACGGCAAAATGAGAGTGGGTCTGAGGCAAACTGGTCACCGTTTACAGATTACCCATGTGAGTCTAAATCGACTTATCACAACTATGGCAGACAATGTTCCATAGGGCAGTAGCCAAAAGGGGTTGAGGTTAGAGCTAAAACGAGTATCCGCAAAAATAGGTATGCCCATCAAATTTCTGGTATTTGAATCAACTTTAAAATATTGGGCATCAATCACTACCTGATTGCAACCTGATTCAGGTACCTGATTTCCCGGAATGTCTACTTCCTGTACTGAATCTTTCTGTTTTCCATGCTAACTTTCTGGTGTTCCTTCCTGATTTACTGACTGGTGACCAGTAAATCAAAAAATCGGTACTGGAAATTACAAATCTTTTGAGAATCCAAGTACCTGAGCCCATGAAATACCCGACATGGTACTCGAAAATACAGCTATTACCTGTGTGTAGTAAATGAGCTAACTCTTTCAACTCTATTTGAGATTTTTTTTCCCCAGGGCTGCACCGAAAAGTAAAAAAAAAAAAAATTGCGAGTATTTCCAAATTTCCAAGGATTGGCTCAGAGTGTTCGGCTGCTCCTCAATAACTCAGCCAAATACTCTACTTGGTAAAATACTCGGTAAAATAAAACAGTACCTTATATCGGACCAGGAAAGTCCCAGATGTTGCAGGAAAAGCCTGGACTGAGTACCGGGCCGATTCGTCGGCTACTTGGTAAAACCAAGTCGAATACCGAGATACTTGGTAAAAACCGAGTAATTTTAAATACCGAGTTTCAGCACTAGGTTTTTCCCTGCATCGACTGTCAACAGACTGTGTCCTGCTTTGTTGGTTTGATTTTAAATGGCAGATTCTGTGTCAATACCCACATTGAACTGACAAAGCTTAGTACCTGCACATTCTCTACAATGGAATTGACCCAATTGTTGACTTGGAGTGCATCCAGGTTTGGGCATGCCTGAGCCAAGCCACTTTCCTAGACTGAATGTAGAAGCTTTCCTAAACATCTCTGAATAGAACAGGTTCTGCAAATAATTCTATTTTAATCTATGTTTCTAATCTGCCTTGCACACCAGATCCTCAAGCAGTTCTGAATGGCAACTAGAACAATTTTGATTTTGGCTTCAACATAATCACTGCCTTTAACAGATTCCCCCCCAGCGTACCAAACCTGTCCCTGTGTGATTGAAGTTGGCTGGTTTTGTGTGAGGACATTGTCTTTCGAGTTATACATACATATAATATAAACGGAATAAACAAAACAATGGTCACTTCATTTATAGCCCCATCACAACTTTCTTCCTTACTAATGAATCAAACATTATAAACACATATTCCTTATTACCACAGTATCCAAGCATATCGCCTCTGCTACATACTTGCCCCACAACTCCATGAGACGAGGCTGAGTTATCCTTCTCATTGTACAAACTATGGAAACTGAGTCCTACAGCCAGGATGGGGAACCTTTCCCCACCAATGAGCCATGTTGAATATTAGTACAAGGTCCATGGGGTGCATAGGAATTGGGGGCAAATTATGCTTAATTAAGGTGTGCACTCAGTATGGGGAAATAAAAGGAGGTGTGGGTGGACAAAACCTGAATCCATGCCATGGATTTGTTCCCTGACCTTGCGAGCATGTCCTCATCTCTACTCCCTTCCTCTGAGCTTGCTCTTTCAGTGAATGAGGATAGGGACTAGATCTGCAGGCCAGATCCAGGAACTGGAAAGGGGCCAAATAAAATGCAGCTGTGGGGCAGATTTGGTCCATGGGTTGGAGTTTCCTCACTCACACCTAGAGGCTGCAGCTAGTGCAGAATGTGGCGGCCCGTCTGCTCACGGGGACGGGCTGATATGAACACGTTACTCCGATTCTTTGCACACTGCATTGGCTGTCAGTAGTCTTCTGGGCCTGATTCAAGGTGCTGGTATTTACCTATAAAGCCCTAAACGGTCTAGGTCCCACTTATCTGAGGGATCACCTCATCCCCTGGGTCTTGGGCTGGCCTCTGCGGTTGACTGGGGGAACCCTCCTGGAGGTCCTGTATTCTAGATGGTTGGCCACCATGAGGAGGGTGTTCTCGGTGGCTGTTCTGTTGCTGTGGAACTCCCTACCAGTGGAGATTTGTCTCTTCCCAGATCTGCTCACCTTCCATTGGCAGTGTAAGACCTGGTTGTTCTGCCAGGCATTTGGTGGAGGAGACAGGTAGGATGAGTTGGGGGAAGGAAGGGGGTCTTTTATTGGGTTTTTATGTCCCTGTTTTTAATGTATTTTATTTTGTAAGCCACCCTGAATTGCCTGTGTCAAGAGGGAGTGGGATATAATATAAATACATTAATTAATAAAATAACTTCCCCATACTGGTTCTTTTTCTGCCTCGCTCCTCTGAATTAAGGAGCTGTTTGCTACCCAACACCTTCTCCTCATAGACATTGATGATGAGGATGATGATGAGGATTGATGATGAGAAGGAGGAGTGTTTTTAAATGAGACGGGGTGGGGTCTGTGGTCGACGCATGTGGTGTGTGTGTGAGGAAGCACTTCAAACGAGTGGCCCCATCCACACAATGCCCGCCCCGTCCCTGCACAGGGCACTCTGGATTTTCCTGGCATGCTCTGTGTGTGGACTCTGTGGGCAGTGTGTGGGTCATGGGAGCACACACCCCCACGCACCATACTCAAATGAGACATCCCCCCCACATGGACGGTGAGTGTCCATACATGGGGGTCTCATGTAAAAACACCTGATGATGATGTCAGCAATGTGTCTGCCACGGATCACTCATGATTAGAGACGGGTTCCTGCCGCAGGGGGAATTACAATCTAGGATGGTCAAAGCGGGGAGAGAAGGAGGAGAGCAGGGGCATAGCTAGGTTAGATGGTCCCTTGTGCAGAAGGTAGAATGGGCCCCCTCTACACTCCTGGCAGCAGGGGGTGCAACTAGTCTGCACCAGGAAACATAGGCTCCTCAGGATTATAGGTCATGGCAGGGGTGCATTTAATAATTTATTTATTTATTTAATAGAATTATACCCCGCCCCTCCTGCTAAAGCAGCCCGGGGCGGCTTCCAACAATTAAAACACAATAAAAACAATTTAAAACATCCAATACAATAATATAAAAAATTTAAAACAGGGCTAAATATAATAAATACATAATAAATAATAGGTAAGATGGGGGAGCTAAAAACCCCTCACCCTCCCCTCCCCAAAGGCCTGGGCGAACAGCCAGGTTTTACAATTTGAGAAGTTGCATGTGCTTAGCTTAGTTAGAAGGGGAGGAAGGAGGATCCTGGGGGATAAGACAGTGTAATTAGGAGTGGGGAACCACAGGTCCAGGGGCCAAATGCAACCCACAGCTAGATTTTATTTGGCTCCTTTCTAGTTCCTGGATCTGGCCCCAAAGACTGAGCTCAGGGTAAGGGAGCAGAGATAAGAGTAGGCACATAAGGACAGGGGATAGATCCATGACATAGATCCATAATCTCCCTCTTGCACCCTTTAAGCATCCCATCCCCAACTTCTATGTGGTCCTTGGAGCTTGTACTAATTCCCAAAGATGCTCCTGAGAGGGAAAAGGTTGCCTGCCCCGGTGTAAGGAGAAACAGAAGGAGAAGAATAAATGAGCAATCTATGGGGGGAGGAGCTAGGGAAAGCCTGATGGAAGAGGTTAGTTTTTAGGAGGGATTTGAAAGTTAATTGAGAAGGATCAGAGTTTATGTGCTTGGGGAGAGAGTTCCAGGCCTAGAGGAAAGTGGGGGAGAAGGGGGTGAAGACAGTTTAGGAAGCAGGAGACTTGAGAGCAGGTGAGGGTAGTGGCAGAGAGGAGGAGTAGGGCTGGTTTGGGACAACTGTTCCATTTCCGCAAACATCTCTGCGAAAACAGAACAGTTGTCTGTTATTTTGGTTGGAATTTCAATTACGATCAGAACCCCGGTCAATTTTTTTTAAAGGCTGTTGTGTATGTGCAAAATGACCCTTCTCTCTCTCTCTCTCTCTCTCTCTCTCTCTCTTTTAAAAAGATATTTCATCTGGACCGAACAAAACTGCCAGTTCTGAGCAAAATCAGAACCAGGCAAAATTTCTAGTTCCGTCCTAGGATTTAAGTTCTTGAGTGGGGACATAGAGGAGAATGAGGGGACCAAGGACAGGGAGGAGCATAGGGTGACCATATATGCACATTCTAGAGGACACATGAGAAATACAGGTTGCAGGGCTACTTTGACTCCAATGCAAGAGGGGGGAAATGTCGTGGTTCTGGCTTGGGGATGGTAGTTTTTGGGTCAGAGGAGAGCCATTAGCTTGTGGAAAGTGGGATTCCTAGGTGTAGGGATGGGACTCTCGGTATTGCCAAGAACCAAGAGTGGCCAATAATGGCACTCTCCGTTCTAATCTGATAATTTTTGGTATCGGCAATACCGGTTCTTTAACTGTATTGAATTTTTAACACTGCGTTTCCCCCCATTGAAGTCAATGGCGAAAACTGCACTGTTAAAGATCTGATACCAACAGATATCCCTGTTTCTGTAGGGAGGTTATCGAATGGGATATAGGCTAAGTGTAAGAGAATGTGATCGTGGAGGGATATTGTTTTTGCTCTTTTTCCTTATTGCGTAAATTGTATATTATGTTAGTTGATGTGACAGTTGTTTTTGGGGTCCCTGCGTGGATAGCCCATGACACATATATTTGTATATTTNCTTATTGCGTAAATTGTATATTATGTTAGTTGATGTGACAGTTGTTTTTGGGGTCCCTGCGTGGATAGCCCATGACACATATATTTGTATATTTTGTAAGCCGCCTCGAGTCCTATGGGAGAGAGGCGGGGTATAAATTAAATTTGAATTGAATTGAATTGAATATGATAGAACCAAGAAAGGGAAATCTGATACCAATATAAAATAGGTACTGATATTTTCCTCAAAGTCCCATCCCTACTAGGTGGGAACAGGGAATGGGGCTGGCTCAGGGACGGTCACTGGCTTGTGGGAGGTGTCACTGTCTTGGGGAGGGGGGAAAGAGGTTGCCAAGGCCTTATCATTCCTTCCTGGCTGTGGTGTGGGATACTGCAGTTCTGAGGCAGCAGCAGCCCCTGCAGGTGAGGAGGGCTCATTACAGGCTCCCTAAGCAGATGGCTAAGATGAGCAGCCCAGTAGATGTGTGCACCAGGAGTCCATGTTGTTTTCATTTTTCATTTTCGTTATTTAAATCTGTCGTTTTCGTTTTCATAAATGTCAAATTGTCATTTTCGTTTTTGCTTTCCTTTTCCTTTTCCATTGGTTTCAATGGAAAACACATTTCTGGCTGTAACATTTTTGTTCATCATTCGATCTGGCTGACACTTGGCATGATTATACCTCCAATGGAAGGCATTAAGTGTACCAAATTCCAAAAAGACTGAATAAAGGAATCCAATTTTAGAAGCAGTTGGATTATATTATTTTGCAAAAATCTTCATATACATTCTTAGCTGTAACTTCTCACATTTATAACTTTGCCTCACATTTAATGTAGATGAAACTTGGCATGTTTATACCCCTTCCCATATTTACTATTTCTGCCAACTTTCAGAAGAATTGGATAAAAGGTCCTGGTGGTATATAAGCAATTAACCTATAAATGTATGTCTGACTATAACATCTTTGTAGTCCACCCAGTGTACATGAAAGTTGGCAGAACTGTATGTCACACTTTCAGAATCATCTCTGCCAAATATCAGAAAGATGTGATAAAGGGTCCTAATTCTATAAGCCTGCACAGCATATGCAGAGAAGGAGCCTATGCCAGGGTTTCTCTTACGTGTCACATTTCTCCTGGATGTTTACTGTTACATCCTGAACTTTCTGTGTGTCTAAATCACTCACCCAGATCTTAAACATCTGGATCTTTGAACTTCTGTGTAGAATTTCTCCCAGAACTTTTGTGTGTAAAAGGCTCTCCTGGTAAATTGATTTGCTCCAGGCAGCTGTGGTGGTCACTTGGTTTCCATGGCAGCCTGTCACTTCTACAGCTGTGGCTACTTTAGGCTGTCTCAGGGCAGTGTATGTGTGAAAAATGCATCCGGAACTTACTTGTGGACTTGGAAACCCAGAAGATTGAAAAATCCGGAACTTTAACGTGTGTGTAAAAATGCACATTGTGGTATAAGATGGGTTTGTGATGCCAACTGGCCAGTATAAATGTCAACCAAATATCCTCATTCTTTGCTGTGACCATCCCAACTACTCTCCCCCACTTGTTACTGGGAAGACGAAAGCATCTGTTTAGGAAAGAGCCAATAGAGATTCTCTTATGTCCTCTGTCACAGTGCTGCTGGATATGATTGTGATGATAATTGGCCAGTCTGGATGTGTAAACCATGCTTCCTGATTGCTGGGATGCTATCCCCAAAGTTCCAGTTATATCACTTCTATGCCTGCCTCAGGGTTGCCCCTATGCCCGCCTCAAAGTCACCACCGATTTGTTCTGTACAGCTGGAAGCATGCAGTAATTGGCCAGTGAATGTGTCTGTCAGTTTGTTGGGCTGCTCCCCATCCTCCCTCCTACAACCTTCCTCCCCCTGCCATGCCAGTTGCCTGCCTCTGACTGGCACTGCATGTGCTGCTATTTATCTGAATAATAGTCTTCAAGGGGACAATGTCAATTGCTTATAAAATTGGGTCCCTTTATCAAATTGTCCTGTAGTTTGACAGAGATGACAGGGAAGATATGTGATACATTACAGCTAAATGTCTTGTAAACAGGATGGAATATAAACATGTTACAGCTGAAACTATATGTTCAAGTTAATGTCTTATACCATCAGGACCCTTTATCCAATCTTTCTAAAAATTGTCAGGAGTATTAAAATTGTGGAGGGACATGATATTCATAGGTTTCATGCATATTGGATGGAAGATAAAGAAGTTGTAGCCATAAATGTGTATGGAGCTTTTATTAAAATCACAACATTCAATTGCTTCTAAAATCGGTTCCCTTTATATAATCATTTCAAACACTGGTACACTTAGTGCCCTCCATTGGGGGTACAATAACCCTAAGTTTCATCAGAATTGAATAAGAAAAAAAACACATTTTAGCCAGAAATATGTTTTTCAGTTTTCCCTTTATTTCAAAAACAAAATGTCATTTTCTTTCTATTTTCACTATTATTTGTCATTTTGTTGTTGCAATAACAATAATGAAAATGACAATTTTCATCATCATTATTGTAATAACGAAAATGACATACACACCCCTACGCCCAGTCCAAGCTGGATATGTGCTGCAGTTTTGGGGGTCCAGCTCAAGCTCTTGGATATAACATTTTTCAGGAAAGGTAGGGTTCAGTCAAAAATACACAGGCCTGGTATTCATAGTTTGAATATGGAAACTAAAAAGGTCTTTTTTGCATTTATTTGTATTTTGTCGAAACCTGAATGCATAGTCTAGAATTAAGTCTTAAAATGGCACTACTCCAGGCAGAACCACGGTTTTAATGGTTACCATTCCTGTCTAACAGACGTGGGCATTGAGGGTCGGGGAGGCTGAATGATTTTCCCAAGGTCACATCAGCAGTCTGCGAATGAGTCAGGAAGAGATGCCTGATTTCTTCGCTCCCAATCCCGGAGCACTAACCACGAGACCATGATCACTTATCTATTCCCAGCAAGGGTAATTGAGTGAAGCAAGTCACCAAGCAGCAGTCACATTCTCCCCACATCAACCAGAAGAGGCTCCCAGCTGCTACAGATGTTATTTCCTTGCGTTCCGCTTAGGCAGCAGTTTTGATAGCGGGAGTCAGGAATGCTAGCGGTGGGTTTGGAGGCTGAATCGTTTGAATGGGGGATGCAAAATAGCTCGGGTTGCCAGAACATCAGGGTTGCTTGTCTTGCAATCTGTACTGTGAGAAGATGAGAACGCTTTTTCCTTGCTCTTTTCTCCCAGAGTCCTTATTCTGGGACTATGAGAGGCACGGAAACATGAGCCTCTCTCTCTCTCTCTCTCTCTCTCTAGCTTTGCCTCTCCCCAAGCCGGCACAGTGCACTGGAAGCAGAGCATCTAATTAGGAATCTGGCTGACCTCTGGCCATGCATCTGGGCCTCAGACAATGTATCTTTCCGTCTGCTTCGGCAGGAAAGCTGCCGCTGGAGTTCCACCAGAGTTTAATGGGTTTGTGTAGATGGCAGCAGTAGCAAGAACGCAGCTGCTCTCTTGGAGGACAAATTTGGTCTCCTTTTTCCTCTGAGTCAGACGGTTTTAGAAAATAAACTGCATTTATAAATAAATTAACTTGTCCATCACACACCTGCTCTTGCCCTCTGCACTGCTGTGGGGTCAGGCTATAAAGCATGAGGGCAGATCATCAGAACTGGGTAATGCCGCCAGGATGCAAGACTACAGAGGAGAAAGCTAGTCATTCACAGCTGCCTGGTTGCTTGTCTCTGGTAGATGGGGCGACTGCGTTACAGCCAGAAGTTTGTACATAGTTCTTATTCTCCCACTGAAATGAATTCATGCTAGCTGAATTCTGGGCCTTTGCATTCCTTCTGAACGTACCTGCTCCAAGCTGAAATGGGTAGTGGGGTCATTATTTGTGTTTATTATTCATGCTTTCAAGTACTCGTATATACGGGGGTTTGGGGTAAACCATTTTGGTATTTTTTTTGTTTTTGTTTGGTTTTTGATTCAATTATTTTGGTTGTCTTGTCAATTTGGTATTTTTCTTAGAGTGTTTTTGACAATTGTGAATGAACAATAGTGCTAATATTGCCATAAGTTGTAACTGAAATACCAAAATGACCAAACTACTGAAATAACCAAACCGAAAACGTGGAAAAAATCCCCCAAATGGAATCCCCCAAATGGATACCTGATGGAGTACATGCATACTGGCTATTATCCAAGCCACCATTTTTGGTTAGTGTAACATATCTTAGATAAGTTTAACTCGTATTTTCAGCTACCCATTTCAGCTCTGGTTAGCAAGTGATAATGCTAGGGACACATATTTCCAAGACCCCAAAATTAAGGGCTGCATTTTCCAAAAGATCTTGTCCTTCCACTTAGGTGCCAAAATAAATGGCATATTTTCCGAAGTGCTAAGGACTCAGCAGCAACTTTAATAAATTCTCCAATTCTTATTCCCTCCATCTTTGAAAACGTAGACTTAGGTTCAATCTCAACTTCTAACTTCAGTTTGTGTTCAGTTATTTTGACCTCAGTTACGTCAATTATGGGTGAAAACAGACATGACGCTAACCACCCTTTAACCACCCTTGGTGGTCATTTATGCATGCTTCAGGGCTGCATAGGGCACCAATACAGCCCTGCAACTTGCATAAATAACCACCAAGGGTGGTTAAAGGGTGGTTAGCGTCATGTCTGTTTTCACCCTATGTTGACTTCTCTTAGAATTTTTTTATTAGCTAAGATCAAAAAGAAACAAGATCGTTTTTGTCATGAGTAACACAAAAAACCCAACTTGCAAATAACCAATTCATGTATCCCCAAATACCAATGCTAACTGCACAAATCCAGACTCAAATGCACACTTTATCTTCCAGCTGTTGGCTTCCCTCTCTCAGCTAGAGTTCCCTTTCCTTTCTCTTACCAGCAAAATAAAACACAGTTGTCCAAGGGGTAAAGCGTCAGTTTCATCGAACACTGTCCACAAGCTATTAATGTGCATATGCAGACATGCACACATATACAGACACGCTCAAGATTATTAATCAGCAAGCAAGCAGAGCTTCCTTCTGCAGAGTTCTCCTTGTCACTCTAATCACAGACACACAAAAGGTCTCTTTGTATTAAGACTGATGACTACAGAACTACAATTGTTAACATGCATTACAGGTCTTTCTCCAGGAGCTGTGATCAACTGAGACTTTTAAATTATCGGCAGCAGCACAAGGAGAACAGTTGTGAGTAGCGAGTGTCAGGAACACTTGGCAGGAAAAAAACCAGAACCCAAACAAACCATATTCAGGAAATCTTAGGTGGTATAATCGGAGATTAAAGTAGGCTGGCTGGACTCTTCTCTGTTTGGTAGCAAGTGGCAGGTTTACTCAAGGCTGTGGCCTGAGGGACTTTACTGAAAAGCAAATGCCTTGCACGGGAGCCCAGCAACAAAGCACACCCCTAACTTTCCAAAGCTATTCTCCTTCCAGGCAAACAAAACTGCAGGCACTTCCTCTTAAAAAGAACTAGGGTTGCCGCTTCTGGATTTTACCCAGAGACTCCAGTTCTGGAGGAAGACCCAATTTCTCCCAGTCAGCCAGGAGTGCTTCCAGTAGGGTTACCACCAGGTTTTGAAAACCTCAGCGGGACACCCCATGCATTCCCCCTATTGCCCTGATTTGCATACATATGCCATGATTTGCATAAGTATGCATCATTAACATAAATGACCTAGGGTACTTTCAGACGTTACGGGCGGCCGGTTCACCACAGCGAACCACCAGGGGGGGCGAACAGCGCAACCACGCCCGGGGGTTGGAAAACGACCCAAACAGACGTGCCGGGAACGGGACCACGGCCCGGAACCGGGCCGCACCATCACGGCCCGTGGCAGCACAACAGACGTGCAGCCGAACCCCCGGCGGGCGCTAAACCCCCACAAGGCACCGGGCAGGGGCGGGACACAGACATGGCCGACTGAGGGCAAACGAAGCCACAAGGCACTCAAGGGAACGCCCACACAAGGGAAACGGGAAGGGAGGGGGGAAGAGCGAGAACAGGCTGACAGCCGGCTCACACAGCGGTCCCGCAGCAGGGCACAATGCACGGCCACACGCCCGGGCACACACACTCACACCAGGGAAAGGCCGGGAAGGGGGGAAGGGGCGCCCGGAACGCCCCACCCGGAACACCGGCAGGGAGGGGGGGGGCACCACCACGGGGCAAGGCACGGACAGCAGCAACCCCCACACCACCCCAGTCCAGTCCAGTCCAAGGAGGTGCCCCCACAGGAACAGAGGCAGTCTCGGAGGGGGGGGGGGGACCCCCGGAGCAAGGCACGTTGGGGGCCCCCAAAGCACAGCGAGGCCGGCGGAGGGGCGCCAGGAGGAGGAGGAAGGGGGCCCCACAGTCAAAGGCTGGCACAGGCAGGGCAGCCGGGTCCAGCGGTGCTCCTCCGCAGCACCAGCGACGCTCAGGCAGCACCCACGGAGTCACGGGGATGGAGGGGGCCCAGGACCACGGCCAGGGGCAGCAGCAAGCAGCGAGGCGGGCGGGAGCTCACCGAGGTGGGGTCCGCAGGTCGGGAGCGGCCAGCGGGGACCAGGCCCCCCCCCCGGGCCGGGGCGGGAGCCCACACGGGGGCACCACGCCGGGGGGGGCAGGCCAGCGACGCGGGGCTCACGGGCCGCTGCCGGGGGCCCCGCTGGCCCGAGGGCCCGGGTGGCCCGCCCGGTGGACCAGGTGGGGCCAGTGCAGCATGCCCCGGCGGTACCCCTGCAAGGACATGTAGTGGGCGATCAGGTAGTAGGCCTCGAAGGGATCGGGCATGGTGAGGGCCAGCTGCACATCCACACGCGCCCACACCGCCAACAGGGATGACATCTCCACCGCGGAGGGCTCCGGCACACAGCAGGCAGCAGAAGGGGGCCACGGAAGATGCCCCAGCTCCAGAAGCCGCTGGAACGCCGCCCCACGGGTGCGCTGGTACCCACGGGCCCCGTGAACACAGGAGAAGTAGCTCACGGCCAAGGCAGGGCCACCCTCGGCCAGGCACTCCGAGTAGGCGCCCAGACCACACACCACCAGCGCTGACACGGTCTCAGAGGCGCTCCAGGGCACATGGGCGCACAGCACCTCCGGGATGCGCCCCTCGGGGAAACGAGCCAGCCCCAGGGCCTCCGCATGCAGCCGGCAATCACGGGCGCTCACCACATGGCCAAAGTAACGGAGCCCGGAGCTCAGGCTCTCGTAGGCACCTGCACGGCTCCCCGGCCCGGCCAGGAGCAGCTGCACGGCAGGGGTGTGCCACAGGTCGCACAGAGACATGGTCTCGCGGAAGGCCCAGATATGGGGGGCCCCTTGGGGGCCGGACAGCGGGAGCCCCATGGATGGGCAGCCAGCCATGGTCCAGCACAACAGGGAATGGGACACGGAGCCCGGAGGGCACACAGACTGCCCAGGGCCGGGAGAGGCTCGGCCCGGCCCCCGGGACAGGGAACACGGGCCCGCACCGCAACATTGTAGCACAACAGAGCGAGGCGTGGGGTGCGGGCCCGGCACAGCTGCAGAGAACAACAGCGAGCTCTCTGTCTGCCTAATCGCACCTTCAAGGCCATCCCGCTACAAACAGCGAGGGGAGGGGGCCCGGGGTGCTGGGGGCGGGAGCAGCCGGAATGCACCGGCACAGGGCGCGCGCA
The DNA here is from genome assembly GCA_003113815.1 of Sphenodon punctatus. NCBI lineage: Eukaryota > Metazoa > Chordata > Lepidosauria > Sphenodontia > Sphenodontidae > Sphenodon > Sphenodon punctatus. The sequence goes on from QEPC01012762.1 coordinate 318,922, forward strand.
GGGCCGCGAGGCCGACCCCCGGGCGGGGCCACCAGCACCGGGCCGGCATAAGCGCTCCCAGCCCCCACCGGGGCCCCAGCACCATGGAGCGCGATAGGGCAGGTGGGAACTGGATGTTCCTCGCGCTCGCGGCTGAGTGGCACCGTGACCACACTGAGCAGCTGTGCCTCCTGACCGAGAGGGTGCACCTGGCCGTCCGCCTGCGCTATGTCCTGGCCCTGCGGGCTGGCGTGCGCCTCCGGGGCCAGCAGGCCCGCAGGAGAGTCCGTGGCCGGCTCAGGGCTCGGCGCCGGGCCTGGGGGGCGTGGCTGGCCGCCTGCCGGAGCCTCACCCGGCCCGCTGCGCTCCGAGGGGCCGCGAGGCGGTTCCGCTGGGCAACGCAGACCCTCCGCCGGGCAGCGCTGCTGGCTATGCCCATAGCGCGGAGCCTATGGGTCACGGAGCGGCCCCAGGCCTGGTGGGAGCGGGCCCAGGCCCACTGGGGGGAGGCCGAGTGGGGGTCCCACTTCCGGATGGGCAAGGCCACCCTGCTGCGCCTAGCGGAGCTCCTCGCGCCCTGGCTGGAGCGGCAGCACACCTCCATGCGGGAGCCCATCCCCATGGTCCAGCGGGTGGCCATAGGGGTCTGGGCCCTCGCAACGCCCGACTCCTGCCGCTCCGTGTCCCAGCACTTCGGGGTGGGGCTCAGCACGGTCGCCTGCATCGTGCGGGATGTGTGCGAGGCTGTGGAGGGCGTGCTCCTCGACAGGACCATCCAGCTCCTGGACCAGGGCGCTGTGATGGCTGGCTTCGCGGCCGGGGGCTTCCCGAACTGCATCGGAGCCGTGGACGGCACACACATCGAGATCCTGCGCCCGGCCGCGGGGGAGGCCCTGGAGTATGTGAACCGGCACGGATACTACTCCCTGCACCTGCAGGGGGTGGTGGACCACCGGGCCCGCTTCATAGACATCTACACGGGCAACTCCGGCCGGAGTCACGACGCCAGGATCATGACCATCTCCCCCTTCTATGCCCGCATGTACCGGGGGGACTTCGCGGACATGGGCATGAGGTGGATCGAGGGTGTTCCCATGCCCCCCTGCATCCTGGGGGACCCCGCCTACCCCCTGACCCGCTGGCTGATGAAGGTCTACCCTGTCCCGAGCCCCCCTGCGGAGCAGGTATACAATACCCACCTGTGTGCGAGCCGGACCGTGGTGGAGCGTGCCTTCGGGGCCCTGAAGCAGCGCTGGAGGAGTCTAGCTGGCCGCCTGGACTTCACCGTCCCCACCTCCGCCCTGGTGATCGGTGCCTGCTGCGTTCTGCACAATGTGTGCGAGACCGAGGGGGCGGCCCTGGAGTACCCCGAGCCCCACCGGCCCCCCGGTCCTGTTCCCCTGTACGTGAACGCAGGGAACCCCCGGGAGTACCGGTATGCCAAAAGGATCCGGAACGCCCTTGCAACCCACATCGCCCGGGGGGGCCCGCTGTGAGGGCCTTCCCGCCCCTGGGGGCCCCACCCCCCGTTCCGTGCCCATGCCCCTGTACACGCGGTCCCACAGCCCTGTCCCCCCCACAAACGGGCCGGGGACAACTGTCTCTTTACAACACTTTATTGCCCACACAGTGCACACAATCACCCTGTGCCCCCTCCCCACCCCCGTCCCCGTGACCCCGTCCACCACCCGCCCTCATGTGGCCCTCCCCCTCCCCCCCCTTCCCACCATCCCCCCGCGTTTCCTGGGCCGACCCCTCGTGCGGCCGCTTGGGCCCACCGAGCTCTGGGAGCTCCCCTCCCCCCCACTGTCCGTGTCCCCTGCCGTGTCCTGGGCCGGTCCCGGCCCCGGCAGGGGGCCGGGCGGCGGATGGGCAGCTGTGCCCGGTGCCCCGGTCGCGCCCCGGGGGGGCTGGACCCTCCGGAGGCCCGGGGGCACTGGGAGGCGCATGCGAGGGCCCTGGGGCCGGGGGGGCGCCAGGGGCGGCAGGGCTGGGCCCGGGGGCGCCGAGGGGCCCGGCATGGGGACCTGGGCGGGCAGGGCGCCCGGAGGTGCGCCGGCCATCACGTAGGCACACATGGTGCCCGCATGCAGGAGCAGGGAGGTCCCAATGTCGTGGGACCTGTCCATCTTGGCACTGTGCTCCCGCACCATGCCCTGTATGTCCTGCCGGAGGCCCCTGAGCAGCCCCTGCTGCCGCTGGTGCTCCCGGCGCTCCCGCCTCCGCTCCAGGCGCACCTCCGCCTCCAGCCGGCGGTCTGTCTCCAGGGCCTTCTCCATGGACCGCTCTATGGCCGCCTCCATGCGGTCCACGGAGGCGATCATGCGCTCCCCCTGTTCCTCCGCCCTGCGGACGATGTCCTCCGCTTGCTCCTCCCTGCGCCTGCGGACCCGCGCCCGGTACTCCCGCATCCGCTGGGCTGGGGCCGCGGCCGGCGGAGGCGCCGCGCGCGGGGGCTGCCCTGTGGAAATGGGCGGGTGGGTCAGTGCAGGGCCCTGTCCCCTAGCGGGGTCGGGTCCCGGGGCCCCCTGCCCCCCCTCCCCCACTGAGGCCAGAGGCCCCCCTGGGCTGGCGCCCGGGGGGCCCTCCCGCAATCCCAGCCCTCCCGCCTTACCTGGGTCCGGCACCTGCTCTCCTGTGCCCTCCGCGGGGGCCTGCACCGTCTCGCTGGCCCGGTCCTGGGGCTCCCCATGTCCTGCGGGCGGGAGAGGGGGGAGCGGGTGAAGGGGGCTGGTTGTGGCCCCTGCAGCAGGGCCCCCACCCCCGCCCCTGCCACCGGCCCCCTGGTCGTGCCCCCCCCTGCCCTGGGGGCCCGCTTACCCTCTATGTCCGTCTCCGAGCCTTCGGAGGCCGGCGCCTCACCCTGGGAGTGCTCCCCCTGGGACCACTGGCTGAGGGTGGTGAAGGTGCCGACCTCCGACTCCGCCTGGCCGGCCCGGCGTTGGGATGTCTCCGGGCTGCTGCTGGGGGGGGGCCTTGGGGCTTCTGCGGGTCCCGGGTGGTCCTCCTGGGGGTGGGGGTCCCCTGAGCTCGTGTCTACCGGGCGGGCGGCGAGGGGAGGGGGTACCTCGGCCCGCTCCCTGCCCTGGACCACAGCGCTGCCCACCAGGCGTGGGGCAACTATGGAGCCCTTCATGTGAAGGATGCGGTCCAGGGCATCGTAGTAGGGGGCGGTGCGGGCCCCGTGGCCGGAGCGGCTGTTATTGTCCTTGAGGGCCTTGTACCCCCTCTTGAGCTCCTTGGCCTTCGAGCGACACTGGTTGACAGTGCGCTCGTGCCCCGCCGCCTCCATGTCGCGCACGATGTCCCGGTAGACATGCTCGTTGCGCTGGTTTATTGCGAGCTCCACCTGGTACTCGAGGGTCCCCCAGATCCGTATGAAGTCCCGGGTCTCCTGGAGGCCCCACTGTCCCCCTCTGTGATAGGCCTTCCTCCGGCTGGGCCCCTGCTGTTCCTCCTCCCGGTGCAGCTCCTGCTGCACCTGCCTGTGCTCCTCCTCCACCTCCTCCTGGGGGTGCGCCTCCAGGGGCCGGGGGCCGGGCTCCTCCTGGGGCTCGTCCGCCCGGGCCGACTTTCGTGTCTGGGGGGGGGAAGGGGGGTGGTTGGTTGCTGGGTGAGGGTGTGGGCCCTCTCGGGGGCCCCCTGCCCCCCTGCCCTCCGCCCGGGGTCCCCCTGCCCCCCTGCCTTCCGCCCGGGGTCCCCCCGGCCCCCTCCACAGGGGGTTCCCCTGTGCCCCCTGTTCCCCTCCCAGTGGGTGCCCTTACCCGTTTCCTGGGTGCCTCCTGTGGGCCTGTTCCGGCCGCTGTCCCCGGGGCGGCGCGACCCGGCTGCAGCTGTGGTTGGTGTTCCCGGGGCGCCTCCCTGGTCGGGTGCTCCCGTGTGCCCCCTTCCTGCACCTGTGCCCCCTCCGCCTGCATCGCTGGGCCTGGCTGCACGTCCTCCGCCTCCTGTGCCGCCGCTGTCGCTGCTCGTGCCTCCGGTCTCTTCCGCTTCCCTCCTCGCTCCATCCCGCCACGCTTGCTTGCTGCTGCTCTCGCTTTAAATCTCCCTCCGGTGTTTGTGTTGGTGCTGGTTGCCTGGCAGCGACGCTGCGTGCCTCGTCCCCGGCCGGGGCTCCATTTTTTTGGTTCCGCTGGGGGATTGGCGTCCAGACGTTACTTTTGCTTGGTTCCCTGTGGGGGTTGGTTTGACCACGCTTCCCGAGACCTTCCCCCGGCTAGCCCGGGAAGCGTGGTTCAAACTGACCCCATGTGGGTATTGAGCGTGATGAACATCTGGCGCACGCCGTTCAGACGTTCCGGGCCCTTTGGCCCCGCGGGGGAGTTGAGCGTGGTTCAGTGTGGTTCACCGTGATCTCGTAACGTCTGAAAACACCCCTACTCGCGCAGGGCCACCACCCTGTCTCCCCTTGTTGCTCTCTACTGCTCCCTAGTGCTAGACAGCTGGTATTTCAGGGAAAATCACTCAGAGGAGCAGCAGCCGCAACAGCCAGTGTGATCTGTGGTGGGGCTGGATTTCAAGTGTCCCTCCCAACCACACAGGGGGAGGAATGCTTCCCCAGACCCCACCCCAAATGGGATTTCCCACCAAAAAAAGGGAATTCCCAGGTCTGTCTTTGTGTTCACACACAAGCTGCGAAAAGGTGTGTGTGTGTGGGGGGGAGTTGTGTGGCTGCACTGAGGCGGTTGGAGGGGGACATTCTGGGAGGGACTGTTCTCTCCCTAAACTGTCCCATGCACAGCTACTGCATCTGAGATGTGATGTGGTTAATGAATGGAGTGAGGCAGGCAGGGAGGACATCCTCTCCCTCCTAGGGCCATAAATGGTTGCACCTGCTCTAGGGACTTCCCGTTGCTGCCGCATGTGTCTCACTGCACATTTGTCATTGGCAAAGACAGCAGCAGCGGCACGGGATGCATACCGCTCGGTGTCATCACATTGGCAGTTGGCACACGAGGCACCAAGCCCTTTAGCGCTGTGCTACTCTCTCTCCCACACTATTGCCTCCTCCTCCACCCTCTGATCTGCATTGCTGGCTCAGGGGACAAACTCTATGCAACACCGAGGTTAGAGAATGGGTCATTGTGGCATAAAGAGCAACAATCACAGCAGGGACCGAGAAGGGACTTGTCAGAGATACTGGTTGCTCAGAGAGACACCATGGTAACAGCCTCATCCCTGGATAAAGGCTCTGCTCAGAGATGTCTGAATATCAGGAAGGACCCCCACCTCCCCCATCTGTTCCCCAGTCCCACACAGCCTGCCCCATATTTCCACCCTGCCGCTGCCTCCATTTTCCACCCTACATCCGACTGCTCTCCAATGGTACCCACTGAACCTATCCACCCAGTCTCCCCCCTGCAGTAACCCCAGCCTCCTGCTTTTGGGGAAAATGTTATCAGAAAACATCAATAACGTTTTTCACATTGGGGTGAAATGAAACATCCAAAATTCTACGTTTCCCACATTTTGGATTTCAAAAAACAACAAAAAATGAACAGAAGGAATACAAAATTTGATATAAATGATCAACTCTTTCAAAGCTCTGTGTGTGTTCTCATTAGGCCTATAGCTAAGGGGGAGGGGAAGAGGGGGAAACATAAAGGATTCAGAGCCCCTCCTTGAAGCCTCTGTTAAGAAGCTATTCATAAGTTGTCCAAAACAAAGGGGTTTGATGCAAGAAGTCTCTGGACACATGAATGAGGCTGCTGTTAAACTATACAACTTGTGCTTTAATGCACGAGTTGTGACTTTATTACTCAATCTCTGCAATTTCAGGCAGCCTATGCGGCAGTTGATGAGCATCCACACACATGTACGAGTGCCCAAAGTGTTGCCCCGAATTGTGGTACTGCCTGGGAGTAGTTAATTAAATGAAATATAAGTACCTGCAGGTGTCGGGGGTGTGTGGGGTGTGTGAGGATCCTGACAGTATTCGGGGGGTGCCGGGGATGGTGGTGCTTCTTAATGGAGGCAGGAGAGGAGAGGCTCCATGCCAACTGGCTTGAGTTTGTTTCTTCCTGGCATGGAGCCCTCTGCTGGTGGCTGTCTTGGAGTTTCTGGAAGGTGTAGTTTCCAGGAAAGCCGCGTCAGCCTTTTACTAAAGCCCAGGGAGGTTCTTGGGTATTACACATGCCAGAAGCTCCCAGCCACCCACTGTCTCTAGAGACTAGGACCCTTATGGGCTATGGGCAATCCCAAATCCCCATTACTTCTAATTGGCAATCCTATTGTCTCTATGGTTTCCAATGGGCACTCCCTTGTCATTCATTTTAGTATGTCCTTCTGGGAGAGGTGGAACCTAAGAAACTCCCCGAGCTTCAATAAACAGCTGCTGGGGCTTTCCTAGAAACTACATCGCCCAGAACCTCCAAGACAGCTACCATTTCCTAAGGCATGGAGGACTCCATGCCAGAGCGAAAACAAACTGAAACTGGCCAGTCTGGAGACCCCACTCCCTCTCATTGGACTTTGCGGTGCTGCCCCTCTTCCTACGCCTCCATTATAAATGCCCCTGCCACCTCCTGGATGACACCCAGGAGACACCCACCTGCTGCCACATGTGCCCTCTGGTATTTTCTTTTTAAAATTTTAGACCATAGAGCTAAAACGGGTGTCCTGCAGGAAATCTACATTGTCCAAATGATCCGTGACGTCATTTGGACGGGTGCGCGTTTCAGCTCTGTGCAGAACCAATTAGGCTCTTTTCACACAGACGCTCTAACAATAATAAAATGAGTGTTACATTTTATTATACATGTTGCAGGGCTGCAGGTGTGCTCTATGGGTGCCCTGCAACATGTATAATAAAATGTAAAACCTATTTTATCAGTTTTAGAGTGTCTGCGTGAAAAGGGCCATTGTTGCAACTTTATTGGCTGCCTGTATATTAATCCAGTAAGGCAATTAAAGTTCTAATTTGCAGCATGGCCCTGCTGTTGAAGATAGGCAGGGAGGCAGCAGACACTGAAGCATCACCACCTTTTGACTGATCTTTCAATTTGTTAAGTGTATTAACATTTTAAGTGAGATAGTGAATTGAAACACCTGCTGTATTGTTGGCATGTGACATTAGGGTGGCCATACCTCCCCTTTAAAAGAGGACGCTTATGAAAAACACATGGTACAGGGCTGCACTGGAACCAATGCAGCCCTGCAACATGTATTTTTCATAAGTGTCCCTCTTTGAAAGGGGAGGTATGGCTGTTGGATTGTGCGACAGTCACAAGTAAAAGCCCATTGCAAGCCCTATGTAGCCCTGTAGGGGGAGGGTCGGAATGAAACAGGCTTTTTTTTTTCCTCCTTGCCTCTTCTCCATCTTGTCCCATGCAGTCTGTACAGTATGGAAGCACGTCTTCTGAACTCTTAGTAAAGTTCTGTTTTGAAGAAACTTCTGCTGTGTGTTATTCAACAGAAAGCTAACTCTATGATAACAGACACCCTATGTGATATGCATATAAAATCCATCCTCTGGGTGGCTGGGATTGAACTGGGGATCTCTTGTTTCATGTGTATGAACTTCTACTCTCTGGGCCCAAAGGTCTGGGAATATTCAACTCCCCCTCAGGCAGTCATCTTGTGTCTCTATCTAACCCTGACTCACTCTGTATTTATGTATCCCAGTTTCTCCCCTCAGCTTTCCCTGCTGAGGCCTTCTCAGCCACCCTGACGAAGACAGTGGTGTCAGATCCTCATTCTCTGGTTTGTGAATCCAGCAGCACCCTCTTCTGACTGGCTCTGCCTCCTTAAGAGGTTACACACACATTGTATTTGCCCACAAATAGGATTTTTGCCTCACCCCTGTCAGTTCTGGTAATGGGCCTAGTTCAGATCTTGATCTGTTCTGAAATTTCAACTGAGCTAAGAAAACAAAACCAGTGGGATGCTCAGCAACTAGGGGACCCAACTCTGTGACTGCTGCAGCAAATCTCACATACGTGATCGATGAGCTCCTTTATCATGCCATTCCACTGCCCTTTCTCATCCTGTGATCCGTATTTTCCATCTTCCACCAGCCGGATGTCATAGCTGAAGCCCAAGATACTGGACAGATTCTTGAGAAGATCAATGCAGTAACCTTCAAAGCGTTCATTCCCAAAGAGGGCCGTGTCTGACTTCCGAAACATGACAAAGGGCTCTTCCTACGCAGGAGAAAGAGAGAGAAAAGCAAGACAGCCAGTGTTAGGTGGCAATGGTCCATTTCCATTTCCAACAGCAAAGCGATTAAAGCAGGTGGCTGTTCCTCCAGGTAACCTCCATGCAACGTGACATGGATTTCACAGGCAAGACTGGCACTGCTGCGTGCCTGTTTGTAATAAATTAACTTTGCACAGTGCAGCAGCTAATTAGCAACCTTGTTTATCCCACCAAATTTTAATTCCGTCTCTTCTGAGCAGCCAACTGTTTGAGCGCTTGGCAAAGAGAAAAGACAAAAGTCCATCTCAAAAGGGAAACAAGGGCATTCCAGAATAAAAAGAGATGCCACTTGACACCAAATCCCAGCTGCTGGAATAAACTTCATTAGAAATGGTTACCCACAAAGCTGCAATTCTGCCTTGAAATTTAGGGAGAGAATGCAGTTCCCAAGATGATCCCAAATTCAAGAGATGGAGGCAAAGTAGTTCAGATGATCTCTTTTATTAAATGAACTACAGTTGGGGAGAGTATGCATGTTTGAGGAGGGGCCCTGTGCTTCATATCTTCACCAACAGTAGTTGGTCCGAGTGATCATCGGAAGCACTTTGTTTCCAGCTCTCAAAATTATGGGGCTTAAAGACCCGCTCTGGTAGCTAATGATGCTGCATCTTATATGGTTAGAGATGGCACTTCTGTCCCAACAATAGTGGGCTACTCAGTTACCAACTCTCTGAGATTCTATCATTCATGAGCCCTGCTATTTGCATGGCTTTATTAAAGCCTAAAAACGGTGAGACTAAGGGTACTTTCCCACATGAGAAAATGAGCCTGTTTTGCCTCTGGGAAAATCTCTTGGAGGCAAGTCAGGTACAGGGTTTGTAACATGGAAATGTTAACCCGTGCGTTCTTGGCGGTAATCCTGCAAACCAGCTTTGCACCAGCTCTGAATCCCCTGCAGGATTGCAGCCAAAAATGCACAAGTTAACATTTTCACATTACAAACTCCACGACAAATTGCGCGTATTTTATCATATGGAAAGCGCCCTCAGGGAAAAAACACAAGTCCCAGATTCTAGTTGTAGAGAAAAATTTGAAAACCTAAGCATTACCAAAGTAGATGTAAAAAGTTAATAAGGCAGGCCAAAAAGAAATCTGAGGAGCAACTTGCTAAAAATGCTAAAACTAATAATAAAAACTTTTTCAAGTGCATCAGAAGCAGGAAGCCTGCTAGAGAGTCAGCTGGGCCGTTAGATGACCAGGCTTAGGGAGGAAAAGGACATTGCAGAGAAGCTGAATGAGTTCTTTGCTTTGGTCTTCACTTCAGAGGATGGTGGGGGTTCTGGGGAGATATCCACGCCGGAACCTTACTTTGTAGGTGATAAATTAGAAGAGCTGTAACAAATCAATGTGACTCTGGAGGAGGTTCTAGAGCAAACTAACAAACTAAATACTAACAAATCACCAGGACCAGATGGTATTCATTCACCCCAGAGTTCTGAAGGAACTCAAATATGGAACTGCAGACCTACTGTTAATAATTTGTAACCTATAACTAAAATCTGCCACTGTACCCGAGGACTGGAGGGTAGCAAATGTAACCCTGAAATTTAAAAAGGGATTCAGAGGTGATCATGGAAACTACAGACCAGTAAGCTTGACGTCTGTGCCAGGCAAAATAGTGGAAACTATCATTAAGAACAGAATTGCAGGGCATGTTGATAAACATGGCTTAATGGGGAAGAGTCAACATGGATTTAGCAAAGGTAAGTCATGCCTCACTAATCTGTTGGAATTCTTTGAGGGTGTAAATAAGCATGTGGACAA
>QEPC01012762.1:339700-393903 GCA_003113815.1 Sphenodon punctatus
AGTGGGAAACAGTCTGGGGTGTGTGCAGGGTGGGAAACAGCCTTGGGGGCGGGGGGGCGGGAGGAGGATAGGATTAGGAATCTTATTCTTACCTGGTGCTGGGAGCGGAAGCGGCAGCCATGTTCTTCTTTGAGCATGTGAGGCAGGGATCAGTGCTCATGCGTGCTGCTCCCTGCCTCAGGCCCCTGGCCCAAGGCATCTCGCCAGGGCGCTTTCAACAAGCGCCCTGGTGAGAGTTTTCCTTGCACCCATTGAGCGCAATGGAAGCCCTAGCTCCTCCCTCCACAGCACGTCCTATACGTGCTGTGTAGAGTGGAGCTCAGTCCGGCTGAGCGCTCGACCGCCCAAACCGTGTTTTCCATTGGAAAACGCGGTTGGGCTTAGCATTTTTGAGCCTTCTGGGACCCACTCCTCTGGAGTGGATCCCAGAAGCCAACTAACAACGCCGCAGCAGCCTCTGCCTTGCCTTTGCTTCAGAACGGAGGCTGCTGCACCGCTGTTGTCAGAAACTGACAACAGCGCTGCAGCAGCCTTCACTCTGAAGCAAAGGCAAGGCAGAGGCTGCTGCGGCACTGTGGGAAGCGGCGGTGAGGTGTTGGTTTTTTTTCACGAGCGGCAGCCACGGCGCCTGTGGCGCCTGGTAGGGCGCTTGGGGGGTCAGTGTCCCAAATTTTCTGGGAGGCCAGCCGCGCCTGCTGTTTTGATTGGTGTATTTCAAGGGTTAGCCCTTGTTTTCTGCATTCTGATACCAGAAACTGTTGTAAAATCCTGGAAACTGACAAAATTACCAGGAACAAACTGGCGGAAAATACCCAATAGTACTGAAAACTAATGAAAAATACCAAAAAATGGTGGACAATCACAGGCATCGATCTTGACAACAGCCGAAGCATGGATTCAATGAATAGTGGGGAAATATAGATGAACAGTTGCAAGCGCTCCCGAAAGGTGTGACTGTTCCCGTACTATTGGAAAATACTTTCTCACCTCAGCTCTAGTCACAAGTTGCTACGTCTTTGTGAACAGGGCTGGGCCCTTTAAGGCCAGCTCTGCCCATCACTGTAGCCCTGCCACAGGAAGAGGGTATAAGACAGTCCAGGAGAAGTCAGTTGGTGCCAGGCTTCAGTAAGAGACAGATGTCTGGGTCAGAGCTCCCACAGTATGCTTTCCAGGGTGCTGAAGTCTAAGGTGACTGAGGTAATGGAGGCATCAGAGACAGTAAGCCAGGGGAAGCAATAATAATACCCAAGACTAGAGGTGTTGCAGTTCAGCAGCAAGGTGAACGGTGCATTTACAGAGGAAAAGGTGGGGTGATTTCAGGTACTGTATATATGTATATAATGCACAGAGCGCTGGTGACAGAATAAACGGGTGACTTACAGACGAGAACTGTCTGAAGAACTGCTTTCGTTAAGGGAATCCAACACAATCTGTGGAGAAGGGTCTTCATTCAGCAGGGAAGTCTTCATTCAGCAGGGCATTCATCACAGTCTTCTCATGCCCCTCTACGTGTTTAATAGTACCTAATTGATCCACCTTGCTCACCAGCAAATGAAGGTGATCAAGGAACAGCTCCTTGCCTGAACCTGCTATTACATCTGGTAACAACAGCTATGGGCAGAGTGCTGGGGAGGTCAAGAGCCTAGCAGCAACAGCGCAAGTGGGCCACTGTCACTCTGGAGCCCATTGCTCTCAGGTTTAAGGAAAACCCTACCCACCTTCCTTCCCACTGTGTACCTGCTGGCATACACAGCAACTACCTGACAGTGTATGTCTAGGCAACCTGCAAGGAAACCAGGATTAGGACTTGTTCGAAAAGCCATTCCTATTTTGAGGGAAAGCTCTGTGAAATAAGAATGGCCACTGAATTTCCACCGTCTCCTTGTTGTGCTGCGTCCACTTTGCACATGCACAGAATTTCAGCCGCCATTTTTCACAAGCGCAAAAGGCCATTATATTTTCCCATTGGGTCCAATTGGAACTTGATAGGTCTGAGTTCTGATCAGATTGAATGAAACGCACAGTTCCAATGGAACTGGAACGAGGGTGAAATTTCCGTTTCAGACTGCTCCTCCTGAGATAAGAAAAACTCCCCATTGCCCCTTAATCAAATCCAACCATCTAGCCTCTTAAGGAGCTACCATTGTCAGAAGGAATGGCCCATGGGAGGTCTACTCATCATGGTTTTACCAGTGGTGTGACATTTATTATTGGTGTAAGCCAGGATTGTTAATAATTTTTAATAGGTTATTCAAATTTGAATTGGTAATGTTTGAATCTGAATATACTGTGGGTACAGTCCTATGCAGCGCACCGCACACAGATGATACTTAAATAGGCCCTTTTCAAATGGGCCCAGGAGGTGTTGTGGGTGGTGGTGGTGGGAATGGGGTGTGTGCTACTGCACCTTGGGCAGCTGTAATCCCCTTCGAGTAAGGCTGTTATTCACTGTGTCCCCAGTTTCTTTCTGAGGACACAACGTGTAGCATCTATCTCATATATAGGCCTGTTTGGCTGATCGATAATGAGATGGGTGGAGCACAGGAGCGCACACGCACGCACCCCCACCCACCCCCACTGGCTGTCACACAGATGCCCCCCCTGCCCACCCAGTCACACACATGAACGGGGTGTGTGTTTGTGTCTTGTGTGAAAAGGGCCGTACTGTCCATGGGTTTGTTGCTGCCTGTGGCTATGGCATTATATTGTTTAGTCTCGAAATGGAATCACATGCAAAAAGGTTTGGGACCTGCTGCTGTAAAGATGGAAGTTTTTACAAGAGGTCCTTGATTCATAAGAATGTAAGAACTGCCCTACTGGGCCAGACCAATGGTCCATCTAGCCCAACATCCTGTTGAATCCCAACAGGATGGCCAATTGGTAGCCATCCCATAAGATTGACTAATTGTGGTTTCTCAGATATTGCTGTTGACCTGGCCATTTTTAAATGGGATGTGCCCACACAGGTCCACTCATTCCCCACCCACCTGAAAGCCCATCTGAAGGTGGCGTGGAGGGATGGGGGACACGGTCCTGTGACCCAGACACCACCTACTCCTGCCTACGCACAGAGCATCAGGGGAAAATCTGGGATGTTTCATGCAGGGGCAGGTCAATCCATGTGTGGGTAGGGGCACACACCCATCACACACCTATCCCTGGCCTGCTTGATTCCCATCCCCACTCACCAGACGTGTGTGGTTGCTCCACCCATCACACACGGACCGATGCCGCCCCAGCCATGCCCATTTAAACACGGCCTCTGTGACTCTCTTAAAACCCTGAGAGCTGAGAGGGATTTCCCCGAAGCATGAAGAGCCCCCCAATAAGCAGAAAGCAAGAGGACAATACAGTAAAGCACCAGGGCATACATTTCCAGTCAGGAATGAGCAATTTAAGCCTGCAGCCACTTACAAGGAGAGTGGTGACAATCAAAGACCTGTTGGTCAGGGAGTCGGTGACATTGGGCCCATGCCCCTTGGAGACTTCAGTGATGTTCAGACCTTCGGAAGGGCTCCAAATGCCAACCTGCAGAAAAGCAAGAACACAAATCAACAAACATTTGGCTCGGGTTATTTGGTCTCTTTCTGGTTATCATCATCTGAACGACTCTGCCTGCGTCTCTTACACCTGGAACCAACGCAGTAACCATGCTCTCTCTAGACCTGGTTCTCTTCTGGAATTCTTTTGAGCTTCTCCTCCTATACAAGCCATTTCACATCCTTGATAATCTTTATTACCCTTTTATGGATCAAAGTACTGTATTTACCTAACACAGAGAACTGTATTTTACCTGAAACTGACACCACCAAAGATTTAAGGGGTTCCATTCAAAATACGGAAACTTTGAAGGAAGTTAAGAAAACCCATATGAGGTTTTTGCTTTGCCCTTGTGCACTATGGGGGAGGTGGATGTACTCCACTGAGGAGTCTATTGTATTTCTGCTAATATGTTAATATAAAAGAAGTTTTGATTTTTCACTTTAAAGTGCATGAGGGAAAAATACCATATTGGCTTCTGGAAAAATACAGCAAATGTATTTTTCACTCCCTGTGAATCCTCATGTAATTATGGTACCTGCTGTCCTGTGAATAGTGAACATGGGGCACTATCATATGCGCTGGTGAGGAAACTTCAAGCTCCTAATAAAATCCCCCCTTTGGTCCTGTCTTTCAGGGTCTCTACTGCATACAGGTTGTCACTTCAGGTGGGATTTCATTCATGGAAAATGTCCATGGCTCATTTAGAGTGTGTGATGGAGAGCCACACTCTGAATCTGAGCACAGAAACATGCATCTATAATCTAATTAAGGCCGTTTTTACACGGGCCGTGGTACAGGATGGGGGCAAGAGGGTTGGTGTCCACGCCAGTCCATGTGTAGTGGGTGGGTGGAGGGTGTAGATGGGCGTACATCGGCACAGACTGACTTCCACCCACCTCCACCCATTGCACACGCATGGAGAAATCGCCATTTTCGCCGGTTGCTCTGTGCGTGTGTGATGGGTGGAGGTGGGTGTGCATGTGTGTTTGCAAGAACGCACGTACATGCACCCCCCCACCTGACATGGATTTTACACAAGACTCATGTGCCACCTGTGTAAAAAGGGCCTAATTCTTCACTTCTCCATTCACTGAGTCACAGAGGAGAGGTTTTGGTCTAGCCTACATGTCAAGTTCCTCATACTAATACAGTAGTACCACATATTTTTTGACCAATGGATGACTGTCCACCTTCAAAAAAAATTATGCACCATCTTGCACCAGCCAGCGATGGTTGTGTTAGCAACCATGGATAACTGGCCCATCTGGGATCAAGGGAAGAACCTGCTTGCCAGCTAGGGAAGGATGTGGCAATCCACACCTGATACAGAGTGTCAGAGGGAGACCACAAGACTTGAAATGAGTACCCATCAGACAGAGCAAATTAATCAAATCCGAATGATCCAACCAAAACAAACAAAATGGGTATCAAACGCCATCTGACCAATCATTGTTCCATTACCAATTTTCATCTTTTCATGTTGTTCATGATTTTGGGGGGTCTATGCATTTCGTTCAGTCTGTTTGTTTCATTTGTCCAGTTCTGATTTTTTCCTCACCCATTTTTATTATGGCTGGCAGAAACAACCAAAAATTGGAAATAATTGAAATGGGAAATGAACTGAAATGAACAAAATAACCAGAATTGTGAAAATATAGATATTTGAACATTGTGATTATGGTTGTTCGGATCAGCTACTGCCGTCCCAAAACCGTGGAAAAACCCCTCAAACATTTATTCTACTGCCAGTGTCCACTTCAGCTCTAGTGTCCAACACAGAAGGGAGCAGGAAGCCAGGCCAGGAAGGCCACAAGATAGGAAAGCACAGGGGCTATGAGACCAGGGAGGTATTCCCCTCATGGTGGATAGGCTGAGAACCCAGCAAACAGGGGCCGCAGACTGTAAACTATTTGGTGGCAGTGTTGCATAGGGATGGGACTATTGGTATCGGATTCATCCGATAATGCTGATAATTGGCAATATCGGACTAATCCGATAACACTGATAATATCAGTATCGGCATATTGGTTTTTTAACACTGCCGATTTTTCAGATCCTTAGCATTGCGGCCATTTAAAAAATGGCCACAATGTTAAAGATCCGACAAATCAGCAATGTTAAAAAACCAATATGCCGATACCGATAAATCCGATATCAGATTAATCCGAAACCGATAAAACCAGTAACCAATAATTTGCCGATAGTCCCAACCCTAGTATTGCACACTACTCAATATATTGCATAGCTAAAGATGCTTGTGTCTCAGAGACTTCATCAGGAAAAGGCAGGAGGGTATCAGTTCTGACTCTCTTGAAGACTCACACTGGTCCCACACACCCCTAGAGTGTAAACAGAGAATGGCATGTGAGCAGTTCGGGGTCAGGCAGCCCCATAGCGCTGCGTCGGTTGGCCTGATTCTAAGGCTGCATTCAGATGTGCGCTTAATTCGCACAGCAGCGGTGGCGGCATCGTGCGATTTAAAGCAACACGCACTTCCGGGTTGGTGTGAATGCACCGAGTGCGCCCATTTCAGTGTAACGCGAACTGTTGGAGTGAGGTTTTAAAAGATGCTTGGTGCAGCTTTTAAAACCGCACTCCGACAGTTCACATTATGCTGAATTGGTGCATTCACACCAACTGTTGTGCATTCACAATGTGTTGGTGCATTCACAATGCATTGGTGCATTCACAACACGTTGCTTTAAGTTCACATTACGCCAAATCGGTGCATTCACACCAACTGTTGTGCATTCACAATGTGTTGGTGCATTCACAATGCATTGGTGCATTCACAACACGTTGCTTTAAGTTCACATTACGCCAAATCGGTGCATTCACACCAACCGTTGTGCATTCACAATGTGTTGGTGCATTCACAATGCATTGGTGCATTCACAACACGTTGCTTTAAGTTCGCATTACGCTGAATTGGCATTCACACCAACCGTTGTGCATTCACAACGCGTTGGTGCATTCACAATGCATTGGTGCATTCACAACTTGTTGCTTTAAATCGCACGATGCCGCCACCGCTGCTGTGCGAATTAAGCGCACATCTGAATGCACCCTTAGAGAAAAGACAGGCAGGAAATTACACAGGTCCATCCATCCTTGCAGCCAAAGTCAGGCACTTGATGATGAAGATGTTCCTACCCAGATGGTCCAGTCCTATCTGTGTAGCTAGGAATATTTTATTCATTTCTACTAAGAAAAAAAAATTACTCCAGCCTTCACCACAACCTATTAAAAGAACCTCCTGTTTGCTGCATGTTGTGAAAGGATCATTGAAACGAGACAAAACAAACAAAATCCCATAAATTCTAAGAGTTTCCAAGAAGCCCTGAATATTTCATGAAAGGCAGGGCCTCTCCTGGCCTTCCAGCCTACCACGCCATGGTTTAAAATGTCAAAAGGTTATTATTGAGGCTAGGGAGAAAAGCAGGAGGAAAGAGAGGGCAGCCTGCAAAGATTCCTTTGCACACTCTCCCTTAAGAGAACTATACCACCTGGATCACAAGTCTGAATTAATCAATTTAAAAATGAAAAAAGAGAAAAGAACAAATAAAGCAGACTATGTATATCCCATTGAGGATGCTGTGTAAGTCAGATAGTCAAAGTACATGTAATTATGCCTGGCTAAGACATCCATAATCCTCAAACATGCAGGAAGTAAGGAAGATCAGGAATGCAATCCTAAAGCTTAACAAATGTAAGCTATTAAACATAATGCAAAGTACATATCGGGATTCACTCTCTGTTTGGCTTGTCATTATTTCTGATTATCTATTGACAGAAACTTAGCGTCCGCAGAGATTTGACATTGATACGTAAAAACCTCTTTGGGGTTGGCAGAAAGCTTAAACAAACATACCCGCGCACTCACACAAAGCAGAGAATCACAAAAATCTCTCAAATTGACAGAGATTAAATACAAAAAGCCCAGCAATCCCAGAAGAATATGCATGGGGTTTGCTACAGTACATGTTGGCCATAAATAACAGGACCCCAACAATTCTCCCATGCACCTGGGAAATATTAGGGTGATTGACAGTGGTAGAAACTGGGGATTGCAAATGATTCACATTGTAACCAAAACATCTGGCAAAACAGATAATTATTCCATTGGCATGCTGCCTCCTTAGTGTCCTAAAATACAATGCCTCTTTAGTTTGCTTTCAAAAGACCACACCTGGAAATCAACAGCTTGAGAAATAATCACTCTTGCAACTAGCTGAGCATGAGAATGATTTGGTGACCATGGGTCAGCTTCTAATCTTGGACTGGCATCAGACACATTTAGTGGGTGTGGCCAACGGTAGTGAGGGCAAGATGTGATGAGCTGGTATCAACAGAGACACAAGTCAAGCTGATACACACAGCAATATTGGCAAACAGTGAGATTTACCTCATCCCTACAACGAGGATCAAAATCTTATCAAGAATCCTCAACAAAATAAAATAAATAAACAAACCACAGGTGCAAAATTCATGGGGAAAGTTGTTGGTTCTGCCAAAAATTCTTTTAATCCTATTAAATATTTTTTGCCTGTGCTTTTATGGAAGATGAATTATTTCAGATTATCTATTGATGGAAAAGTCTGCCATTTTGTGCATGCGCCGAATCTCAGCTGCCATTTTGAGCATGCGAAAAGGTCATTTTATTTTTTTTGTTCGGTTCCGACAGAATCGGAACCAAGCAGAAATTCTGGTTCCCCCTAAGCAGATTTCTCCAAAGGTTTGGGGAATCTACTAGCCAGTCAGAAAAGCAAAGACCACCAACCTTTTCAAGTCCATCTTCTTTGAGGCTGATGACGTCTAAGTCAAAGTCTGTCCGCAGCCCGCTGGTTTTGTTGAAGACGATGCGTCCAGTTAAGCCTTCCCACTGGGCCTGTGGAAGGGAGAGAGGCTCTTAGTCAGCCTCATAAATCATCATTCACTAGCACGAGAACAATGCTTCATATTAATTACTCCTTACACCAATACTCTCTCCCCAAAGAGCATGATTAATTAATAATCACCTCCATCATCACTCACGGTGCTGCATGGGCTGGAGATTTCCATAAATCCTATTATATTCCTTGCCCTGATTCATATTTGCACCTTTTGTGTTGAACATCTATCTCAGGACAAGGCCCTAGCACACAGGAATGATAGAGAATGAGACACATATCTGCTTGTTTTTGGGGTAGCTAGGGAATAGCTTCGCTCCAAATGCTGAAGATGGATGCCTCTCCCATTACCAACACAGTTCACACCCATGTTCTGCCAACCCCCTGGATTACCAGCATAACCATGCTAGCTCCTCAACAACCAAGGACTCCCAGCACATTCAAGCTATCCATCCCAGTCCCCTTGAATAACCATCATGGTCATATTATCTTCCTGGAACCACTCAATAACCACAGACCAGATATGCAATTCCTCCAACCTCCCACCACCAGGGTCAGCCCCAGGGTTTGTGAGGCCATGTGCGAAGTCTTGGTGCGGGGCCTAATTTGCAAATGTGTAAATTTACATAAAATGTACTCCCTCTAGACAGGAAGGTTCCCATTCTCCACCCCTCCGAGTGGCCATAGACAAGCATGGTCTCCCAATGCTTCCCACCCCCCCAGCCGAGCATCTACCCCCACTCCCCAGGAGTGGTTCCACTGCAGGGGCAGCCGGGCGGGCAATGAAGCAGGCACAGAGAGACTGACTGTGTCCACTGCCTTACTGGGGGAGAGGGTGAGCTTAGCCAGCCTGGCCTCCAGGGTCTGTTGCTTCTTGCTGCCGGGGGACTGCTGAACCCCCGATTTTGAGGAAACCGCTTGAGCTACATTGCTGAAAATTTATCCATGCTATAAGTTGTGAGGACCATCATATGCACAAAGTTTAAAGAAGATCCATCAGGAAAATAAAATGTTATGACTGTTTTAACATTAATTGGTTGTGGTCAAAATGCACAGCGTCCTCATGATTTTGATTCGTTAATATCTCCTCCCCCTGGCTGAGTTGAGTCCCCAAACGTCAAGGAATTGGAGCATGAGATCAATAACAACAGCTTCTGAAATATGATACTGATTGGTGCAGCCACAACCAAGATATCAATGGTTAAAAAATTAGTTCTGCAGCCTTGCACATACGCACTTGAGCTCCACTCCCGTCGGAGAGCCGGGGAAGCAGAACTCTGTAAACAGTGACTGATTGTACTCTCCCCCTGGTTTGTGTTCTGTGCTTGAAGACAAGCATGCCTGCCCACCTCCCCTCCCCCGGCAAAGCGGAGTCAGCACAGCTTGATGGGGCCGGAAGGCACAGCCACTGCTAGCATGGGCCCCGCAGTTGCATGGCTGGGCGGCAGACTGCAGCCAGCTTCTCCCCCAATAGGTTGTTCTGCCTCTCCTCCCTGGCTCCTGTCCCCCACCCCTCACCTTCCTCTCCCTCTTAGTAGCGCTCCAGCAGCAGCGGGACACAGGGACACTCATCGGGCTGGGAGATAAGGCTGTTTGTTTACAAACAGCTCCTCCCCACGTGCTGATCAGAAGGTTGTTACCTTGTACAGAAGGTTCTTTGAGATGGCTCTCAACATTCTCTCATCTGGGTTGTGCATGCTCATCCTATTCAAATAATAGACTGCATGATGGTCTTGAGCTCCTCTAGTATAAAAAGCACTGACTCTCCCCCTCAGAATGACAGTTCCTTTCAACCCTTTCTAGAAATATAAGGAAAAAAACAGGAATGGTGGTGCTGGAGGGAGTGAGCCCGAACCCCAAATGAGGTGTGGATGAGTGGGGGGCGAGTGGGGATGAGTGTGCGGCCATGAGCATGCCCCGCCCATGCACCAGCATGCCCACAGATACCCCACCCGGCAGAGCCATGTAAATATGGCCTGTGAGGAGCCACTTGAAGAAGAACAGAAGGTTGCTACCTTGTAAACAAGGTTCTTTGAGCTGGCTCCAAACATTCTCACAACACCCATCCTCCCAGTCCTGCATGAATTTTTTTTCTTATATTCCTAGAAAGGGTTGGAAGGAACTGTCATTCTGAGCGGGAGAGTTCTTTTTATACTAGAGGAGCCTGAGACCATCATGTGGTCTATTATTTGAATGGGGTGATCGTGCACAACCCAGTTGTGAGACTGTTGGGAGCTATCTCAAAGAACCTTCTTTACAAGGTAACAACCTTCTGATCACTCAGATGGGGAGGAGTTGTTTGTAAACAAACAGCTTTATCTCCCAGTCCAATCTGTGTCCCTGTGTCCCGCTGCTGCTGCACTACTAGGATGCAGAGGCAGGTGAGGGGATGGGGACCAGAGCCAGGGAGGGGAGGCAGAGTAACTTATTGGGGGAGAAGCTGGCTGCAGTCTGCTGAGCAGCCAGGCAAGCAGGGCCAGTTGGCCGTGGGGCCATGTGCAGCTGTACATGTGGCACATGCCTGGGGTCGGCCCTGCCCACCACAGTAACACCTTAAAACACCCAGCATGGCCACACCATTCCTTAACCCCCTCCCACCATGGCACCCAGCATGGTCATACTATTCTTCCATAAGCCCCGAGAAGGGAAAGCCAAATTCCAAACTCTAATTTATGTGTATTCACTTATGACTAAGACCCGTTGGTCTTTGAACATTATAAAGTATATTTTGTATTCTATACTACTTTTGTAACTAATTTTGTTATGGCTAATGGCCAAACAATAAGTTTATTACTACTACTGTTCTTCCAACCCCCCAGAGCACCCAACATGGCCAAGCCATTTCTCCCCAGCACTCCAGAACCTCCAGCATACTTCCCATCCTTGTCCCCAGGGATACACAACATGGCCCACCATTCCACCACTTCCACATCCCTCAGTACTAGAGATGAAACGAGTAGTGCATTTGCTACCCATGGGTAAACTAAAATCCCAAATTTTCAAGCACCATATCTGGTACCCGAATGTTAAAAATCCAATAAAAAAACCAATGATACTGCTGAGAACCGAGAAAGAACCAAGATATCGGATTAATCCGATATAGCCATTACCAGGTACTCTCAGTTCTCAGCAATACCGAGAGTCCCATCCCTACCAGATACTGAACGGGTACTTGGTTACCCCAAAATACTGGGTAACTCCCCTCCACTCCCATGGAACCTCCATCAGAGTTATGCTATGCCGCAGCCCCTCCAACACAGGCAGTTTGTCCCATACCTCCCAGCATGCCAAGCATGGTCACATTATCCCTCCCAATGTGATGGAAAACCCAGCATAGTCACGGCAAGTACCCAAACCTCCTTGCCGGGTCCCCAGCTTCCCCTCACCCCATTCTATTCACATTCTTGAGCTCTCTCACTGATGCCACTTCTGTCTCCAAGGTCTTCCTCATGACCCTCAACTTTCTCCTTGGCTCCCCTTTGCCAGTCTCCCCTCCTGCCTAATGAACACCACATAATAAAGACCGCTCCAGTGAATGGCATCCTCTCTTGAAACTTAAACAGAAATTAAATGTCAGCACAGAACTCCACACTGCTTTCTGGTGGCCAGCTCGAACTGAGGTGCCTTCTACTCCTGCATGTGACATTTTCCTGAGAGCAGAAGTCCCTTCTGCCGACCATCCTCCACTAAATGAAAGATGCACAACACGCACTGAACTTTCGGGCTGGTATTTCCCTACTCCTTTTGTGAAATGCCAAGTCGTTAACATGGTTTACTGTTTGCCTGTCACATTTCAATGAAGAGGGACTTTGGCTCTGGTGCATTCCACTGGAGGAGTTTAATCTCAGCTTCTCCAGCAAGATAGAATCCGCTGCACTCAAGGAGGCTGAGCTAGGAATATCCCAGAAGACGGCCTATTCTGTTTCCTGTGCATTAAGGATTACTGGTGTGTTTCCCAGAGAAAACATCTTCCGCTCTCCCTTTGTGCATCCCTGCTTCACTCCCAGTGGATTCACATCTGCCTCCACAGAGGCCCAATACCTTCTGGCGTCAGAGAAGACTGCTGTGAAGTTGAAGCTGGTAGGACCTGCAGCACATGACAGCCCCGAGAGTAAGGCAGAGCCCAGTGGAAACAGGCTATGTTTGAAGTTCCGAGTCAGAGGATAACACAAATGTGTGCTGAGAACTTCACCTGCTTGCTATGGTTCTTACCTGGGTTCTTTGCTTAGATTGTTGGGGGTTGAACTGAACAGTTGACCATGGCGTTGTTATCAGAGATGCCATATTAATATGAAAATGTAAGGGAAAGTGGGAAGGATTCCAAGCTATAGCCAAAGCGAAGGCAGGAATCAGAAAGAGACAATACAAGTTGACATGGACTGCTGGCAGTTCCCGTGACCTACTCCCTGCAATCTCAGTTTTTATTTAAAAACAAAACCCTAGTCTCTAACTTGCAAAGGAAAACCAAGTACAGTCAATGTATAGAGACAGCAGAGAACTTGGAAAAACAGCATCGTGAGGTGCGTGCTGAACTGTGTCTCAGCGAGGGAAGGGTGAAACTGGAATTTTGGTTGTTTCATTTCGCCTGTTCTGCTCAAAAATTGGAACAATCATAATTTCATCTGATTCTGACTGGAATCGGACAAAATATTTAAAATAAATAAGTACTTAAAAAAAAACCAAACCCAACCCTCTGCGCATGCAGAAAATGGACACCACCCTTATCCGAAATGGTGGCAGCGTCACTGCCATTTTGGATAAGGGCAGCTGAACTGCGCATGCACAAATCGGCTGGCAACCATTTTGCACAGGTACAACAATTATTTGTTTTTATTTTATTTTTCCCAGCCAGGATTCTGATCAGAATTTATTTCTGATCAGAATTCTGATTGAAAATTTCATTCGATTGGAATTCTGATTGAAGTTTCTTCAAACCCTGTTCTGATTTCACGGAAAATTGATGCAGAAGCAGAGTGGCCAATACAAACCACCACTCAGCATGTTAGCAAACAAGACAACAGCCCACAATCGGTGGCTGGTTACCTGCCCATTTATTAGGTGTTCACCCCTACTGGCTATGTGGCCACCAACCACTGGACACACAGCCCCCACTCACGACAGGCTCCCAGAACATGCGGAGCCCGCCATGTAGGTGAATGCGGGTTATTGTGCACCCATGTGCCCGGTCAATTAGGCTGCGTGCAGTGTCTCCATGCATACAGGTCCGCCAGCACCATAGAATCAATCACGGGCAAAGAGCCTAGAGCGTTCCAAGGAGTAACCACTTTCTGGACCTCTGTCCACTCTCGCTCTCACTGGCGTAGACGCTATGTCTGCCTTAAAATCCCAAAGCATGCCAAATTCCACTTGTGTTGTCCCAACTTTCCCTGGTTTGCAGCATTAATCCAACACATGCATAATTCAAACATGCTTTGTCCCAGCTTGTTCTGGTTGGCAGCATCAGTCCAGCGCACGCAAAATTCACACATCCATCATTCCAGCTTTTCCGGTTTGCAGCACGTGCCCAAATCTCTCTGTTTCAAAGCCATTGCCTTTTCCGGAGTGACTTCAAAAGCCTTTACATCACCGTGGCCATGGCTCTGAACAACACTTAGGTAACTACCAGCACCGCTACCTCCACTATTCCATCACAGGCACTCTCCACCTACCGATCCACCTGCCAAAGGTGCATTCCATGGAGTGAGGAAGAGATCAAGACCTTCATCAATCTATGGGAGGAGCAGAAAGACCAATACCAACTGGTCAACCACTACAAGAATGAGGCAGTGTTCCAAGAAATCCTGGCACAAATGGCACCCCAGGGATACAACAGGGACATGAACCAGTGCCAGCAGCAGGACAAGGACTTATGCAGGGGCTAGAAGGAGATCCACAACAACAACTTTGACTCCAGCTGTGGGCAGCAAACATCACCGTGCTATGATCTCCTCGATCACCTCCTATGCGTGGATGGCGTCATCAAGGCATCTTGCCTCTATGACTGTGCCATCACCAAGGACCAAATGTGGGTGAATATGGCTCCTCCACTGCCTACTCGCATTCCAACTGCTCCTGCTCCCCCCCCTGGAAGCTTTGACTGTCAACGGAAATCCCTACATGGCTTTTCCTTTCCCAGAGCCAGCAAGTCTCAATGAGGACACAAGCACTGAAACCCTCACGTTGTATCCCCTCGAGCTTAACAGCTAGCCTCTGTTTGAGGAGCAGGCCGGAAAATTGATCTTGCATATCTCGTTGAGAACCTGGATCTTGATGAGATTTTTTGAGAACGAGAATGAGATGAGAATCGGCCATTGTCGACATCGTTCTTGTGAGATTCTCACAAAAAATTAAAAACACTCTGCACATGTGCAAATGGCTGTGGTGGCCATTTTGCACACTGACTGAGCATTTTAAACAAAATTTTAAAAATTCACGAGATATTAAATCGCTAGTGATATCTTCTCAAGATCTCACTGCTGGTTCTTGATTCCCATGGTTCTTGATTCTCACTGCCAGTTCTTGATTCTCATCTCAGTCCTATTGAGGAGCCACCAGAGGTGATAATCGAGGGTATGGAGGACACAGATGCCACGTTTGTAGAGGAGGCGAACGAGAACAGTAATTTAATGCACCTGGGGGCTGCGTTTACGGAGCTGCATGGTAAATGCTTCTGTTTATTGCTATCTAATTATGTGGGCTTTTTCTTTACTGTGTTCACAGGTGGCCAGGAGAGTGCTGGGGAACAGCAGGATACTCCCTGGGACACAGCAGCACCAGATGTGAATGGTATGTGTGGGAACTGGGTGGGAAGGCATCATGGCAGGCCCGCAGCATGAGGGGAAGGTAACGGTACCATGGTGGGCTGAGGCAGGGGAAGAGGCATCATTGTGGGGTGGGGGCCTGGGGTGGGGGAGGAACCATGGTGGATGGTGGGGGAAGGGAAGAGGCACTAATGACGGTGCTTGGTTTCTGTTTGCTCTTCACTCCTCTACAGTGATCCAGGAAAGAGATTCCCAGATTTTCCTCCACAGCAACCACTCCAGGAGCAACCTAGGCCAGGTACTCATTCCAGCTTTCCCTTGGGTGGGCAGAAGGCCATTACATTGGGCATGAAGGGTGATCATTACAATGGGCAGAAAGGGCAGGTGGGGGCTGAAACACCAGGGTAGGAAGGTGGAAATGGGGTGGTATGAACTAATGGCTTCCCTTTGTGCCAGTAAAAGAAAGTAGTAGCAGCTGTAGCAGGCCACTAATGGTTGCCTTGCTACAGTTGCTACAATGCAATGGGCACTGACAGAACCCTGGACCCAGGGGATCCAGGACCTGCGAGTCCACAATTGGCAGCGCAGGAAGGATCTGGCGAGGGAGCTGCTGAGGGAGACCTCACAGCAGGCAGACGAGATCTGTGATGCTATTCAGGGCATGGCCTGGGAGCAGAGTCAGCTTGCGTGGCACAATGCAGCACAAGGCAAAGTCTTGGCTGCCAAGGCC
Source organism: Sphenodon punctatus (assembly GCA_003113815.1). NCBI lineage: Eukaryota > Metazoa > Chordata > Lepidosauria > Sphenodontia > Sphenodontidae > Sphenodon > Sphenodon punctatus. The sequence goes on from QEPC01012762.1 coordinate 355,624, forward strand.
CATCTGGACCGCTAGTGGGAGGACCGGCACTTGGCCCTCCTCTGGCGGCATTTCATGTGCTCAGACAGCATGCTCAAATATATCTGAGATGTGGGCTTAGATTCAAAACAGTCTGTCCCAACTGATCCAGCTCCAGACCTCCCTTCTTGAGCATGCAGCTGCTACGATTGCAAGCATTGTTGCTCATAGGGATGGGCAAACGCAGTTCATATATTCGGACCAAACTCGATCTGTTCGGACGTCCAAACCGAACGGCCAAACCGAACTCTCGAATGACTGAACAGTTCGGTCGTGTTTGGATGAGTTCGGAGGCAGGAAAAAGTCTTTTCAGGGCCAAAAGTCAGGTTTTGTTTTCGTTTCGGTTTCGATAGCGCTATTTTTGACTGTTCGGCCAAGTATGGCCAACCCGAACTCAGCTGAACCAAACCATTGAACCCGAACTCGGGTTTCGAACCGAACGACCGAAGATCCGAACATCTGAACCACATTTTGTTTGCCCAACCCTAGTTGCTCAGGGACAGGTGCCATAGAAGCATGGAATTTAAAAATTGGGGAAGGGGGGGAACCACTGAACGTTAAGAAATGGGCAGGTGGGGGGATCTGCAAGGCAGTGAAGGTCACTGTGCTCAGAATATATGTGGGAGCAGAGATTCCCATTGGTTAAAATAATGTGGGGTTTTTTTTTTATCTTTTGAAAGTAACATTTTTTTACTTGTAATAAATGCCTAGGGTTCATAAAGCAACAGGATGAATGAATATTTATTAATGGCAACAGCCAAATAAATAATGCCACAGAAAGCTATTGCTGCAGGTTGCTTGCTAGGGAAAGCCCAATGGCTTTAGTTTTTGTCTGTGGGTGCTGTGGCTACCCAAGTTACAAGGCCCAGAGAAGTTGGGGAGTGATGGATATCCTGGCCTTTGCTGACATTTGGGTGAGGCCTGACGTACAGAGTGAGCTATCATGTCAAACCCATCCTCTGAGGCTGCCTATGTGCTCATAGGACAGCACAGGCACCCAACAGGGTTCCATGTATGCATGATGGAGTATAGACACCATGCAACCCTGCTGCTGTTCAAAGTTCAGAAGCATGGAAGAGTGGGAGCCTCGGATGAGTTGAGAGAGTGGGATCAGATTGAGACTGTGACTTTTTTTGGATGTTTGTGCACCGCCAAAAGTGAGGAAGTCCGTAACAGAAGCGGAACCTTCCCTGCTGCTTTCCCTTGTCACTGCCCAGCAGAGGATACCTGTGGGATGACTCGAAGTTCCTCATTCGGATGGTGGAGCTCAATCTCTTGGGGGAAACAAGTGGCTTGGGGCACAGGGAATGTGAACCTACTGATGGAGAGCTGCTTGCCCTATACAGGGTTTGGACACTCCCAGAAGTGGAGGACGCCCTGGGGAGTGGGGATGTTTTCTGCCTCAACTGTAAGGTAATACAGAAGATGCTAGAGGGGATACAAGAGCCACATGTTTGAGTGTGTGGGGGTGGTGGTGGTTATGCGAACTGAGAGGGATTTCCAATACTTCGTTGGGCGAGACCCCAAGAAAACTGTGTGCTGCCACCTGCCTGTACATTGCCATGAGCCATGGATGTGAGAAACCAGGAGGAGAGAACATGCAAAGACAGATTGCTTTCACTTTAAATTTTTCCTTTTACTTTCAATGTTTATTTATTTTAATTTAATTTATTTTGTACAAAATTTATACCCTGCCCCTCCTGACACACAGCTTGGGGCGGTTCACATCACAATAAAAAAAACAATAATATTGCCCCAGCTAAAAACAGCATAAAACAAATAAACCTACAATCCCAGGAGTCCAACAAAAATACTACCCAACAACCCACACACTCACTTTAACCCAGTCCGTCCCTACCTGTCTCCCTCACCAAAAGTCTGGCAGAACAGCCAAGTCTTACAATGCTTCCTAAAAGAAGGGAGGGTTGGTGCTGTCCGGACCTCCGCTGGAAAGGCACTCCATAGCCACAGCACTGCCACCGAGAACGCCCTCTCCATTGTGGCCCCCCCAGATATACACGGGGGACCTCGAGTAGGGCATTTCCGGTGGAATGTAAGGGCCAATCCAGGGCCCGGGGAATGCCTATGTTCACTATAGGCATTCAATAAAGTATGCAATTTGATCAATAAACCCAGTGTTATGTACATAGCAACTACTTAATTACAGTCACCAAATGCTGGCAGGTATAAAGTCAGGTATGAGCCTCCATGGGTGGGCAGAAATAGCAGGCGCTGGACCTCCTCCCTGCATCATAATAGCCCGGAAGAAAGAAACATCAGTGGTGGTTTCTTATCATGGTTCGTCGTGGCTGCAAGTCATGACACAGGGCAACATACTGGGAAGGGGGGCTGGTGGGCAGAGCGCGGTGGGGGAGAACACCCGCCTGCATTTTAGGTTTGTTATGCTAACCCTGTGAGTGGGGGCTGCTCAAATGCACATGAAATACATGTAGGGCCTGCCTATTTATTAGGCTCTACGTGCTAAACATGTGAGTGCGGGCTGCACGGACTGAACCCGGATGTTTGTTAACGCCCTAAGTGTGTTCCTGCCTGAGGTGCACACTCATCTTTACTTCAGCTGGTGTCGTGATAAGTTCTAGGCCTGAAACTTGGTATTTGGTTTTAGCTGAGGATCGCAGTATTTGACTTGGTTTTATTAAGTACTGAGAACTCGAGCAATGGTCACGGTATTCAGTGACGTCTCAATTGAGTAATGTCTATCTGATCCCACATTGTGCCACTGCCACATACCCTACCTTCCTATGAGCATGTACTCCCGCAAAATTAAAACCACTGTTTCTTCCTTATTTGGACACTTGATTGGATGACAAAGGCACAAGTTTTATTGGAGGGGGACAAGTCCAGGACAGTTTTTGATTGGTTGCCAGCAGCAAATAAAAGTCATTGGGTTGCATAGTCTCCCCCCTTTTTTGGGGTGCAGTGCAGTGGGTGATATTGGTAAGTGTGTCTACATGTCATGCACAAAATATAAAAGTGGGTAGGCATGGGGACAAACTGGATTGGAACTGCTCTCTCCGTCCTGGGCTGTGTGACCCCGCCCCGTCAATACCTTCCATTATTTATTTTGTCTCTCTGACTTGCTTGCTCTCTTTTTGATCTGGCTGGAGATTCAGCCACGTGCCTGTTGGGGCACAGGGAAGGGCTTGGGGGCAATATGGATTGATCTCTCACCTGGGCTGTATGACGCCCCCACCCCAATCCCTTGCATTTTGGTCTCTCTGTCCTTGGCTTCCTTGCTCATTGGCTGTGATCCCAAATCTCCTGTGTGCAGGATCCACGTGGGTCCCAGCTTGTGCGTGACACCATGGGGCCCACAATAGCCACGTGCGCAGTTTGTGTGTACATGAACACACATGAATACCATGCAGTACATGGGCTTTCCCCCACTGTTTGGATCTGGCTGGAGATGCAGCCATGTGTCTGTTGGGGCACACAAAGCTTGGTACGGGTGCTGCAAAATGGATTGATCTCTCCTGTGTGACCCCCATTGGTGGGGAGAGGTAAAGCTGTCTCACACTGTGATTGGGTCAGATGTGGTAAACAACCAAAGTACTGGCATACTAGAACATTACTGTTCTACTAGTTTCTGCCCTAATAAGTTCTCATCCCATACTGGTTTCCATTAAACATTGCACACACTGAATAGGCATTTGTAATGGCCACGATCTTGGCTGGCAGAGTGGTTAGAACATGGGCACACCAGAGTCAAATGCCTAGGGGTGCTCCTGTTACATCTTCTTTGGGAATCAAGGATTCACACACACACACACACACACACACAGAGTCACCAGTAGGTTGCACTTCTTATCCAGGAGAGTGTTTTGGTTTTGAACATTTTCTCCCTTTCCTTGTTTCCTGTGTAAAGGGAAGGTGAGCTGCTTTTTTTCTGACCCTCCCGGATTCTCACACCACTCATTGCTCTTGCACAGCCTCCATAGTTTTTAAGGAGAGAAAGAACCATTCTAATTATCTAGCTCAACCTCAAGAATTCTGAGTCCCAACAGCGAGTCCCCAACCTTTCCTGGTCAGCAGCAGCTTCAGTGTTAATTACCCCCCCTATCATCTTATGTTGCAGCTGAATTTGTGTCACTTCAGCTTCTAGCCATCAGATGTTGCTATGCTTTTGTCTGCACGCATGAATAACCCACTGCTATCATAGTGCGGCTGTTGCACATGCCTGTCTCTCCACTCGACCTTTGATAAACTGGCTAGTGTTCCATTGTGTCTGTTATGAAGCTGATTATTTCCACTCAAGTCCTGAACTTTTAATTTCTAGCCGTGGCTGGTGTCAAGGATAGATGCACCCTCTTGCGTTCAAGTAGCTTGACAGAGGGTCACGTGAAGTGGTGTTGAGAACAGAGGCCAGGGGTTGGTCTGCCTCACTTCCCTCTTCCCTGAGTTTTTCCTTGTCTGAGAGTCTTTCAAGCATCCACCAGATCACAATAAGAGCTTACTAACCTCCCAGCTTCCTCTACATTTAGCATGCACCCGACCAGCCTGAACCACCACGTTTTTATTTTGCTCTTGATCTGATGTGAAGAGCCGCCTGGTAACAAGCTTTTGGGTGCAATCCTGCGTTTTGCGTAAAGCTGTGCCTATGCGAGGTGCACGGCTAGAATGCCTGAGCACAGGCATGTACATGCGCTGTGCAAAGGGGGGACCTCTGCTGATGTGACCCCCTGAGCCCACACACTCAAGGGATAGAGCAGGAGCCATGGCTGTTTCATCCCCCAGGCTGTGTGGGCTTGGGGAGTCACATCGGCACGGGTTGCGCCTTTGCCCCATGCACACATGAGTGCCCGCCATCTAGCCAAGCACTGCGCCTGCAGGTGACTTACGCCAGACACAGAATTGCATCCTTTGTCGATGCCATCTTTACGTATTCTTAGGACATTAGGACAAGAGGCATTTGCTTGGTAAGAACAAGTCAAGTGCACCCGGTGGAAACAATATGTCTGCCAACTCTAGGGGAGGCGGAGGTTGCTTTCTCATGTTTTTGGGGGCGGGGAACTTCCCTGAGGACAATCACAGCTCTATTCTCACAGGAATTAGCACATGTAGGAATTACTATTGCACTTTTCTCCTGTCAGAACACTCAGGCCCTTTTCACACGAGATGCCCCCACCCATCTCCACCCATCAGGTGTGTGGATGACTGCCCATGGGAACGGGGCCGAGTAGGTGTGCACACTCCTGCATCCCGTGTCCCACCCACCTCCACCCATGGAGCATCCGGAAAGGAGCCGTGCATGAAGATGGGTGGAGGTGGGAGGGGATGGGTGTAGAACACCCACCCGACCATGGGAACAGGTAAGCACACCCAGTTACGGGAAGGGTCCTTCCAAACCAACACGTGAGGGTTAGAGAGGAACAGCAGGTGCTCGCAAGAAGACACACACCTTGTGCGAGACGCCGAATGCCCAGTCAGGAGCCCTTAAAGGACACGCAAGCAGGGAGATAGGTGTTCTGGCTCCCAGCATGTCAGGCATGAAAGCCAAGGATAAGACAAAAGGAGCCAGTGCCATGCAATGCACTGCAACCTGCCAGGTAACCGCAGAAACCCCAGGCTGGCCAGGGGAGGGGGACCCAGTCTACTGGGGCCGGGGAGGGGGGACCGGATGCTAACTGACAGGTCTACCATCCCTGAACAGGGGAGCATCTACATAGCAACAGCAGCACCCAGAGAAGGCAGACGGGAAATGGAGGAGGGCTTCTGATAGTCAGTTAACACAAGAGAACCCCACCCAGACAGGGGAGAGCACAGACCAACCCCGAGCACCTCACAGGTACCTCCAGCCAGGCCGCTGACCACTCCATTGCCTGCAAACAGGAGAGCACCTGGACACCTGAGCACCTCACCACCAGGGAAACAACAAAGGAGGGCCTCCCTGACAGTCAGGTAAAACAATGGGAAACCCTGGGGGTAGGGCACAGACCACCCCTGAGCACCACCAGGGGTACAGCCGGATAACACCTGATGGGAATGCCTCCCCCCAACAGGAGAGCACCTGCTCCACTGCCACCAAAGCCACCAGGCAGGCCTCAGGCACTTGGGCTGAACAGACCCCACAGGTGGCTACCAAAAGGGCCAGCAGAGGTCCTGGGAGGAGACCCTTGCATTCATACATCTATGGGGGACAGTAAGGTCCAGCATGACCTAGTGAGATGCTTCAAAAACACAAACATGTATGAAGCTATCTCCCAGGAAATGAGGCACCTGGGGTACAATAAGGACATGACACAGTGCAGGCAGCAGGCAAAGGACCTGAGGTCAGGATACAAGGAGATCCATGACAATAATATCAGGTCTGGCTGAGCCCTGTGTACACATGAGTTCTACAAGGAGCTGGATCGCTTCCTCTGTGTGGACAGGAAAATAGTGGCCTCCTTCACGCAAGGCACAGCATTCGCCAGGGGCAGGAAGCGAGTGAAAACCACCACCTCCCTGCAAACCTCCCCACAGCAAGGGGAGCCCGATGCTCCTGGCGAGGCTAGCCAGGAAGCGCCAGGAAGACATGACCCCATCCTGCAGATGGAGGAGGCATTCCTGGATGCCAACATCAGCCACACCACCCTCAGTGTGCGCCCCCTAAACCCAAAGGCACAGAACTCACAAGGCCTGGGGGCACACGTGGAGCAGCAGCACACCAGGGATGCCCCCCAGGAGGAGGAAGACATCGATCCAGGTAAGAGGGAGCCCCCAAGGAAGGGGGGGCATGGTCCAGGACAGGCACAGCCCCAGGAGGGATGCAAGGGTGAACTAACACACCCTGATTCCCCCCACAGCTCAAGGAGACCTGGAAGTGCAGGAGCAGGAGGTGGTGGCTCAGGAGGAGGAGGACCCAGAGGCCATACTGGAGCCCTTCATCCATGAAACTGATGGTAGGGTAACATTAACAGAGGCACAGCACTGGGAGGCAATGTGGCAAGACACAGGGGATGGGCACAGCACAGCAACATAGCTTCAAGAGGCAAGGTAGAAAGGGGGCTGGGAGCACAGAAAGCAGAGTGGAAGAGAGACCACAGGGCACCCTGGGGCAACCGACCATGCAGGTGGGAATGGGAGATAGGGCCAAGCAGGACGGACAACCCGCCATCAGCTGGGGAGAGCAGGACCAGAGACAGAACTGCCCCCCCCCCCCAATGCAGATCCAAACACATGGAAGGACAGCAAGACACAGGCAGCAGGAGAAGGGTGTACCACGGCAGCCACAGGGGGCAACCCGTGGTGGTGGTGGAAAATAGGCCCCCAGAGCAAGACACACAGACTGGATAAGAAGGAAGAAGCTGAGCCACAGCCCACCATTAACCCCATGCCCCGTATTCTGTCCACAGACGAGCAGTCGAGAACATCACAGGGTAGAGCCTCCAGGAGTGCTGAGAGGAACCGGGAGCTGCGGGCTCACAACGGGAGGAGGAGGGAGGATCTGGGGAAGGACCTGCTCACAGAAATGGCTGGGAGATGAGCTGACCAAACTGCACAATGAGTCCTGTAAGATCCTCAACAGGGAGGGGGAAAAGGACCATACATGAGCTGATTATCTGGTCCCGCATGGAGCACCTGTGGGATAGGCGCCACACAGCCGCCCACCTCCATGTGAAGCAGCTGGACTGCATCGAGAGGCAGAGGGCCTGTGTTGCGCTGGAGAGAGCCACCGCAGATACCCACCAGCTTCTCAGGGAGACACTGGAGGCACTGTGGGGCCGCACCACAACACCTTGGTGCCCTCCCACAGGTGCCCGTGCCCCCTCCCCAGCTCATCTGCCAGCCCTGGTTCCCGCAACAGCAACCCTTCCCCACCCGAAACCAGCTAGACCCCCTCCCTCCTGTAGCCTCCCAGCAACATCAAGGGTGGTCCTCCAGGAAGCCCACACTGGCCCTGGTTCCACCCCAGAAGCCCCCTCAGTCCTCCCCTCCGGGGCCCCCAGGCATCTCCATGAACCCTAGCATCCCCCAGCGACCCCACCATCAAGGCAAGACACTCCACAGCCACAGGTATGTGAGGTAACCCCATTGCAGGTCACTGTCCACTAGGGGAAGGGGGGAGCACCAGGGGAGGGTGCTACCTGGTCAGTGCCAAGGGTGGAAGGGAGCACAGCAACAGGTGATGGTTAAATGGAGGTGAAATACGAGAACACCCGAACGAAAGCACAGAGAATGGGCCACTAATGCTTTGGCTACATTCTACCAACAGGAGCAGCAACCAGCACCTGCGGTGGAGTGGCCAGTAGGGAAAGGGGAGCCCGGGACAAGCACCCAGAGGACACAGTGGGCCGTGGCTGCAAAGGCCCCAAAGAATCCTGGCCCTGGTGGTGAGAGGAGGAGGGGGAGGCCAAGGAAACCCAGAGGCCCCCCCCCATGTAAAACAAATGATAAATAAAGAAAAGTGTGATTGGAACCCATACCTGGCATCCATTGACTCATTGCTGTGGGATCGTAGGGAACAGTGGGATAATTCCCTGTGATGAGCAAGGTCAGGGAATGAGGCCCATATGGCACCAGGGCAGCCAGGTCCAGCAGGTGACCCACAGGGGTGACCAGACAGGCAGATTCCAGAGGGCACAGGGGAGGGAACAGGCTAAAGGCCCACAGTGCCTGGCCAGACAGGCCAATAAAACAACGCCCATGGGAGGGTCCACACAGCTGCAGATCAGCCAACCCTATGGACCCATCCACCCATGCCCATCCACTGCAGGGACTGGAGTGCAGCCAGGGCAGGGGCGGCTGGTGGCTTTTTAGTTTGGAGGGGCAGTAAGGCCAGCGAGCCGGTGGGCGGAGCCAGGGCAACGGTGGGCGGAGCCAGGGCAACGTTAGGCGGAGCCAGGGAACAACCCAGCAGCAAGGAGTTCCCAGGGTTAACATCCTGTCTCTTATACACATCTAGATGTGTATAAGAGACAGGCCTAGGGGTGGGTGTGGGTCTCTCTGTTCCCCTGTAGCACATGTATACAAGAAATTCTTACACATTTTCTTTTTAGGGGAAAACAGAGAGGAAACTGATGATGAAGCAGTTGCCCATCAGGTATGGCTGGTAGCATGGCTGAAATGAATCAGTCAAGAAGCAGCTGGGTCTGCAGACTGCTGATATGGTCTTTGCAGTGGCAGTGGGGCAAAAGAAAGGGGATGACAGTAAAAAGAAAAGGGTGTGTGAGAAAGATCGCTTTACACTGGATTCAACAGGAAAAAGAACCATTCTGTGGAAGGGACACTGGACTCGAAAATCCTGGTTCAATATCCCACTCTGCAACAGACTTCCTATATCATCCTAGGCAAATCACTTACCCTCTATGAAATTTAACCTTTCAACCTGTAGAACTGGGATAATAATAAATCCTTTGTTTGTTTAGACTGTGAGACCTCCAAGTCAGAAACCGTGGCTTTATGTGATGTGCTTGTAAAGTGCCCACCCTCCTATTCCAACAGGATGCCTTTATGTCCTGTGGTAACAGTTACTAATGCCACTAAGGATAGTAAGCATTTTATGTCTCTAGCTGTCCCCTCAGTTCTTCCTTTGAGCTTCAAAGTCAAACTCCTCATTCATAGCCACCTAGTGCAACCTGTTCTTGTCTGGACACCATGCAAAATGGCAGCACAGACCCATCATGTGTTTGCTCAAAAACAGAATGGGAAGAGAGTGGCTTTTGGGGAAGGGAGAGCAGGTGAAGGAAGCCAGCTGAAGTGGGGGAGAGTGGCTGGTGGCCAGGCTCCCAGCCGTGTGTGGTCTCTCTGATCCAATTTGCTGAATGCTGAGCTTTCACAAACATGAACTGAGGTTAGTGAATGCATCCTCAAACCCAAAGCTCGATTCAAGTGGTTTTTGAGGTCGACTGTGAACAGTTCTTCATATCACTCATTGGGGGATCATGCACAAGGGACGCCATGGCTGCACAGTGGCATCACATATGCCAGGGAGACTAGCAGGGGACAGAAACAACACCCCCCCAACCCTCTACAAACACACACACACTTGAAGCAAACTGGATGTGTTTGGGTTGCCAGCTACCCTGGCAAGACACACCTACCAGGATCAGGCTGGCATCAACCCCTCCTCCTCCCTGTCAATAGCAATGGGGCCTTTGCTATTTGGGGAGCTGTTCTACAAAAAATGAAACCCACAGACTGCTGTGTTCTGCAAAGTTCCCAGTGCTTGCTATCCCCCAGCAATGAGATGGTTAACAGGGAGAGGGAGGGAACAAGACTGGGAAAGCAAGGCAACAACATAGCTTTAAAGGAGTGCCACCTTGCTCCATGGACCAACAAAAACATTTAGCTGCAAATCAGTAAACAGAGACTAGGCAGCCAGTTTGCAACACATTTCTCTCCTACACACCCAGGCTCCTTTTGTGCATGCAACCCTAATTGTGTATCTACACTCATGCACTTTGTGCAAAGACATACATGCACACCCCTTTTGCTCACACTCTAGGATCCTTTTGCACACCCCCATATGTTACTTGGGTACAGTCACACACAGGCACCCTCTCCTTTTGCACACATCATGGGCTCTTTTTGCACACATACACACAATTTCTCTACACACCCTTTCTCTCTCTCTCACACACACACACACACACTTTATATACCCATGCACACACATTCCTTTTGCACACACCAGTAGTATATTCCTTGTATATGCGAAGAAACCCACTCTGTACATAGTCAGACACACATACACATCCCTTTCCAAACCCAGCACAATAGTAAGCAACCTGCTACCTCCTGCCTAGTAATCAGATTAAGGGAGCCCTCCCATTCCTAAGGACTAAAGGGGGCTCTGAAATCTCAGCCTCCGAGGCCGTTTCCCTCAGTTTGTGGCTTTGCCCCCCCTGCCTTTTCCGGATCAGGCTATCGCTTGCCAAACACTTCAAGGCAAACAGCCCACCCCTTTTCCCTGACCCCCTGTCGCCGCTGCCCAGCCGGTAACCCGGGGGGACTCACCCATGATGGCGTTGCCGGCTGCCTCCTGGCAGCATCCCCCGCTAGGGCAGCCCGCAGCGGCGGCGTGTCTGAAGGGCACAGCAGTTGGGGAGCCGGCGGGAACAGGTGTGCCCCTGTGCAGCCGGGCTCTACTCAGATGCTAGTAGGGATGGAGCGAGGCGGGAATCGGCCCCTAACAGCAGGGACCTGGGGGACGCTGGATCGGGCTCAGTCCCAACTTCCTCTGGCAACTGTCTGCCACCTCTTCCGGGCAGACAGTGGAGTTCCAGCTCACTGTTTGGAATTGGAGTTGTGTGTTTCTGATTGGCTGAGGTGAATCTCACTAGAGGGGGGTGATGGGGGGAGGGGGACCCCCCTCCACACCCATTCCCCCCCCGGGGGTGGGGAGGTCGGGTACAGGGTGGGGGAGGGAAGGGTCAGTCACGTCAGCCAGCTGAGCTTACCTGATCAGTCTCTGCTCCGTGACCCGTCCCTTGCACGCGGCGTGACTCTCTCTCGGGGGACTGAGGCAGGGAGGAAGCACACATGCGTGCTGCTCCCCCTTCCTCAGTCCCCCGAGCCAAGCTATCTCGCCAGGGCTGTCAGTACGACCACCCTGGCGAGATCTTCCATTGCGCCCATTGTGCTGTGGACGGAGGAGTTCAGTCGCCCAAATCGCGTTTTCCATAGGAAAACGCTTTGGGCGGCTGAGCAGCTGAACCTTTTTGTCCGTTCGGGGACCCACTCCCTCTCCCAGTGAAGTGGGTGGGATCCCGAAGGGAGAAGAACGAGTTCAGTCAGTTACAGCTACAGCAGCCTCTGCAGCAGTTCAGAGGCTGCTGTAGCTGTCATAAACGGCTTTTTTAAAAAAAAAAAAAAACTGTTAAAGCCGGCGGTGGCCCCGCAGGGCTTTGGGGGGCACTGCCCATAACTTCCTGAAGGGGGAGCCGTCCCCAGGGAGAGGATTCACCTCGACATGGTCTCAAAGCAAGGGTTTGACTATACCACTTGGGGTCCTTACCCAGAGCTCTGAAGAAACAAAGTGAACATGCAAAGTGTTAGATGGCCCTTGTACACAGCTGTCAGTTGTTCCCAGGAGGACTGTGAGACACATACAGCACCCAGGCACAGGATGCTAGGGGTACTGCAGTAAGCAAGGTGATGTGCATCTGGCCTACATGCAAGTCCACCGCTCAGGAGGCTGCACAGGATGTCTTTGCCCCATGGTGTAACGGGAAAGGCTAGAACAACCCTGCCAGAACAGGAAGGATAGGGCCCACACCATGGTGCTGCACAGACAATAGGACACACAGGGGAAAAAACAGGAGACACATCAAGGTTGGGTTCATTTCCCTGCCTGTGGGTCTCAGTTCCCTATCTGAGACCCTCCGAAAGGCATCACCCTGCACATGCTGGCACATGGGCACAGGACTCAAATGCTGCGGTTGAAGGGGATTGTCCAGGGCAGCCCCACGGGTCTTGCAAATGTTATGGAGCACACAAGCTGCCAGAATGAGAATCGGGGTCTTCTCAAGGTCAAACTGGCTCCTATTCAGCAGCAGCCTCCATCTCATCCTGAGAATGCTGAACGTCAGCTCAACAACGGAATGCACTGCGGACAGCTGCTCATTAAAGAGGATCCTGGCAGGGGTCCTGGAGATGGGATACATTTTTTTTCATGAGCCAGGGTGTGAGCGGCTTTGCCAGATCACCAATGACCACTGGCTGCATGGGGACACCGTCAATCACCCTGTAGAGGTTGGGGGCAATCTTTCCATCGAACATGTGGGCATAGAATGGGGAGGACTGTAGGATCCTGGCGTTCTGGCTCCTCCCCAAAATACCAGTGAACACATCTGTGAATAGGCCATGGTGGTCCACGACTGCCTGGAGATTTAACAAAAACTGGCCCTTTCAGTTTAAGTAGTTGTTCTTCCTGTGTGATGGGCAGATTATCAGGATATGCATGCTGCTGTCTATAGCCCCTATACAGTGTGGAAAGCCCAGACGTTCAAATTCCAGTATCACCTCCTCTGGATCCACAAGCTGAAACACATGCTCCATTAGAAGCTCCACTCTCGCACCACCCTGAGATAGGCTGCCACCGATGCCTGGTAGCCTGCAACACCTGGTCAAGTAGGGGTGCCAGCCACCAAGCCCTGGCCAGGCCTCTGCCGCTGGTCCACCGATGCCTGGCAGCCTGCAACGTCCGGCCAAGTAGGGGTGCCAGCCACCAAGCCCTGGCCAGGCCTCTGCCACTGCTCCACCAATGCAAGTAACAAGTAACAAAAGTAATTGCCCTCCCCATTTCCAATTTGTTCTGAGCTAGTCACTGATCCTGTCAGCAGGCATTTTCAGAACTCTCCCTCTCCCAGCAGTTTGTGTTCCTTCCAATCCATTGCCATCCTCCTCCTATTTCACCCATTTCCACACATTTACCTCATAGTTTTATTTATTTAGATTAGATTAGATAGATTTAGGTGTTATACCCTGCCTCAGCCTGCCTTCTGCTCATGCCAAAGTGCTTGTCTGTCAGTCCTGTGGGCTAAGCTCGAACCCTGCCTCAGCCTGCCTTCCCTACTGCCTCTCATGCCATGATGCCTTTCTTCCCGCCCTGTGGGCAAAGCTCAAACACCACCCCAGATGCTAGAGGCAGGGCCCAATCCCTGGGCAATGGCAGCAGGGAGAGAAGCAGCAGTAGCAGCAGCAGTAGCAGCAGCAGCAGAAGCAGCCAGTTGAGGCCCAGAAGTGTCAGTGCACCATGGAGGAGCTGGGGTGGGGGCAGCTGCCAAGTCCATCGGCAGCTGTAGGACGTGGAGGGCAGTGTGGCTTTCAACTGAAAGCCATGGTCATGTTGGGGGAAATGATTGCGCTCAATAGGCAGCCCTTCTCGGTGGTCGGGGGCAATGGGGTTTAGGTGACCAATTGGCTTCCTGGCCCCCCAGTTTAAGCTGCCCTCATGCACCACCCTGAGTCAGGCTGCCACCAATGCCTAGTAGCCTGCAACGCCCGGCCAAGTAGGGGTGCCAGCCACTAAGCCCTGGCCGGGCCTCTGCCGCTGCTCCACCGATGCCTGGCAGCCTGCAATGCCCGGCCAAGTAAGGGTGCCAGCCACCAAGCCCTGGTCGGGCCTCTGGCGCTACTCCGCCGATGTCTGGCAGCCTGCAATGCCCAGCCAAATAAGGGTGCCAGACACCAAGCCCTGGCTGGGTCTCTACTGCTGCTCAGCTGATGCCTGGCAGCCTGCAACACCCAGCCAAGTAGGAGTGCCAGCCACTAAGCCCTGGCCGGCCAATGTCTTCTGCCACTGAATGATGCCTCTGCTGTGCCACGGCAATCACAGATTAAAATCTCATATCAGAATTGATTCCTTGAACAGCTAGAGAATTAACATTCAAGCTGAATCGGGAAGTGTACAGAAATCAGAAAAAATAGAATTAATTAAAACAGGAAGCCATTTTACTGATAAGTCTGGAAAGACCTGATTAATCAAATGTTACACAGAGACTGGCCACAATGATTCCATAGTTTGAATGCATTATAAATCTTCACCTGTTTTAAGAAAAATTATATAGGATCAATTGGATGAAATGCAGTCCAATGTCTGCTACTGTGCCCCGGCTATCCAATGTCCGCTGCTGCTGCCAATGCTGCCTCTGCTGTGCCATGGGTTCTGTGCCCTGGCAATTCAATGTCTGCTGCTGTTGCCTTTGCTGCCTCTGCTGTGCCATGGGTTCTGCTACCGGGCAATCCAATGTCTGTTGCTGCTGCCGCTGCTGTGCCATGGGTTCTATGCCCCAGCAATCCAATGTCTCCTTCTGCTGCTTCTGCTGTGCCACGAGTTCTGTGTCCTGGCAATCCAATGTCTGCTGCTGCCACTGAATGCCGCCTCTGCTGTGTCACGGATAATGTGCCCCGGCAATCCAATGTCCGCTACTGTACTTCTGCTGCCTCTGCTGTGCCATGGGTTCTGTGCCCCGGCAATTCAATGTCCGCTGCTGCTGCCGCCTCTGCTGTGCCATGGGTTCTGCTACTGGGCAATCCCATGTCTGCTGCTGCTGGCGCTGTGCCTCTGCTGTGCCATGGGTTCTGTGCCCCAGTAATCCAATGTCCACTTCTGCTGCCTCTTCTGTGCCATAGGTTCTGTGCCCGGGCAATCCAATGTCTGCTCCTGCTGCTGCTGCTGCCTCTACTGAGCCATGGGTTCTGTGCCCGTGCAATCCAATGTCTGCTGCTGCTGCTGCTGCTGCCTCTACTGAGCCATGGGTTCTGTGCCCAGGCAATCCAATGTCTGCCGCTGCTGCCAATGCTGCCTCTGCTGTGTAATGGATAAGTGCCCTGGTAATCGAATGTCCGCTGCTGCACTTCTGCTGCCTCTGCTGTGCAATGGGATCTGTGCCCGGGCAATCCAATGTCTGCTCCTGCTGCCGGTGCTGCCTCTGCTGTGCCATGGGTTCTGTGCCTGGGCAAGCCAATGTCTGCCACTGCTGCCAATGCTGCCTCTGTTGTGTCATGGGTTCTGTGTCCTGGCAATCCAATGCCTGCTGCTGCCACTGAATGCCATCTCTGCTGTGTCATTGGTAATGTGCCCCGGCAATCGAATGTCCACTGCTGCACTTATGCTGCCTCTGCTGTGCCATGGGTACTGTGCCCTGCAATCAAATGTCCACTGCTGCCTCCTGCTGCTGCTGAATGCTGCCTCTGCGGTGCCACGGGTACTGTGTTCCGGCAATTCAATGTCCACTGCTGCTGCTTCTGCTGTGTCATGGGTACTGTGCCCTGCAATCGAATCTTCACTGCTGATGCTCTTGAACATTGCCTCTGTGGTTCCACGGGTACTGTGCCCCGGCAATTGAATCTCCACTGCTGCTGCTTCTGCTGTGCCATGGGTACTGTGCCCCAGAAATCCAATGTCTGCTACTGGGTGGCCACGTGATTCACCACCGAGCAAGGCTTGACCAATTTGTAGAAGAGCTTATTGAGATCTGGTGAGCAGGATGCAAGCCTGCAACGCAAGGTCAAATAGGGGTGCCAGCCACCAAGCCCTGGCTGGGCCTCTGCCGCTGCTCCACTGATTTTAGCCAGCCTGCAATGCCTGGCCAAAGATGGGTGCCATCCACCAAGCCCCAAGCCTTCCCGGCCTCTGCTGCTTCTGTTGCTGTGTCTCAGATGGCCAGCCATGTCCCATGGGCACCCCCATAGGCCAAGCACCGAGCCTGCCTGCCCGGGCAATCCGGAGTGCCAAGCGCCAAGCCTTCCCGGTTTCTGCTGCTGCTGCTGCTGCTGTGTCTCAGATGGCCTGCCATGCCGCCACAGGCACCGCTGGGAGTCCATGGAGCGCTCTAAGCCTCCAGACGGTCAAACTTTCCGAACGTTCAGGGGGGTCCGAACTCTGCGGGACCGAATTCACAAACCCGAACTAAGTTTTCAGTACAAACGTCTGAACATTTGAACTCCGTTCTGTTCGCACATCCCTAGGAAACATACCTCCATTGTGATCCCACTTTCACGGTACTCTGTCATCTCATATGCATGTTGCAGGTCTTAATGGGACACTGATGCAGGCCTGCAACTTGCATGGGCACTGTGACAGTGGTGTTGCGGTGCAGGTGGTGCTATTTCTGTGCCCTCCTCCCCCGGTTTACATGTGCCCTGGGGCTTGCCATTTCTGCTCCCTTGCAGACGCCCCCTCCTCCCTGCCAGTTCTGCCTTGCCCTCAGGGATTGGCTTTGATCCGTTATGTGTGCTCCTGTCCCTTTACGTTGGCCTGGCTCACTCTGGTTCTGATCCCTTGGGTTGTTTGTTCTACCGCTCCCTATCGGATCCCATTATCCAGTTGGTGAACATGGATGGGTGGCATGCTCCTGGGGCTCCTGACCATGAGTGTGCCCACCCTGTTGTCTCTGCACTACATCCCTTCCCATCTCTTTTGAGCTTCCTTATGGGGCAGGTGGCTGTTGGGTCTCAGGTTCACAGGGCTGTGTTGGGCTTTGTTTAAAAAAGCAAATGAAAGTTGAGAATTTCATGAGTTCTTCAAGTTGAGAATTTAAGAAAGCTCCCCCCTGGGGAAAAACAAAACAAAACTCTGTGAGAGTTGAAAATTCATCTCCTCTCCTCCCCCCCATCTTCCCAGCTATGCTCTTCTCACGCTCTATGGCTTTAGGATGCACTCTGCTTGCATCTTGCAAATTCTAACCTTCCACTGCTGCACGCACATTCTTTTTATAAAAAAAAAAAAAAGCCAGATGCAACAGACAGCTGTTTGGGTGGCAGGCAGGGAAATCATAATTACCCAAAACATTGAGAAAATACAGCTCCCACTTCACTCCCCTGACTCCCTGCTCTCTAAATCTACAACTCTGCCAAGGCCGGGCCATCAGCACACAGACTGAGACGTGCATCACTGCCAGTTTTGCCACTAGAGCTTTAACAGCGCACTAAGTGCCCTACATAGATGCCAAGCAAATGTTCCTGGGGAAAAAAAAGCAAAGTGCTATTTATTTATTTAAATTTCTATCCTGCCCATCCCTCAAAAGGCTCAGCTAGGAATCTCCTGGCAAAAAGATCAGCCCACCTATCCTGGGCGCTGGAGCTGATGGAGGTGAGCACTGCAGTAGTAACAGCACTGATGATACCAGCTTGTTGTGTTTACACTACTGTCAATAGAAGCTTAGGGCTTTTTCAGACAAGACACTCTCCACCCAGTACCCACTCACCACACACCCACTATACATGTTTCAGGGCTGGAGTGTTGCCCTATGGGTGCCCTGCAACATGTATAGTAGATGTGTGGTGGGTGGAGAGTGCCTTGTCTGAAAATGTCCTTAGTCATTGTCCCTTTTCAGACACGGACGCACATCCATCTCCACCCACCTCCACACATGGAGTCATCGCCGTACTGGCCAATGGTTGCATGAGTGGGTGATTGGTGGAGCACGGGAGCGTGCATGCACCCCCATTCACCAGCCATGGCGGTCACACAGATGCCCCCCACCCATTCCCATGCGTGGGCACGGGTGTGGGTTTTGTGTGAAATGGGCCAGATGGGTAGAGGTTTGTGCCATTAACATGTTGATGTTTCAAAGGCAGATTTTCAGGGGAAGATACCCCAGGTAGGTGTCCCTGAGGGCATGTTTCTCCCTCCTACCTAAAGTCCCAGTAGAGCAGACTTCAAAACCCCTTTGTCTTGCAAATCAAATCAATTATCCCATTAGTTCCTTTGTGACACATCCTCTTTCTCCAGTAAAGTCCACCTGGGCAGAGAACTGCTAAAACTTGTTTTTTCTGAAGGTCAATGGTTGTGGGGGATGTGGGCATTCATGTCACACCTGATTAAAGAGCTGGATAGGTTCCCTTTGCCCCTTCGTCCCCCTATAATTATGCCCAAGGTAGGGTGGTCATTTATTCCGCTGCACAGAGACGGTTCAGAGGTGAGTTCAAACCATAGGGTATAGATACAGTGAAAACATGCAATTCTGGATGGTTTAGGAGACACCCAAACTGTTGAAACAAATACTGGTGGGGGGCTAAGGCAGACAACAACCTGAAGCTTCTGGAGCTGAAATCCCTTTCTTCTGTGTCTACCTGCAGCTGGGGTGCACAGCAGTTGGGGCTGGGCAAGATAGTGATGCAGGATCTCGCTGCCTTTGGTTGGTATGGAATCTTGGTATTCATAAGTTGTGAGCTTGGCCTAAGTAAGCAAGAAATCCTTTGACCCTTGTTACACTGTCATGATCTCCCCCTCTACCAGGTGCAGCCACGCCGGGGGTGGGGTGGGGGGTGGAAGGGCACACTCATGTAGAGTGGAGTGCTCCAGCAGGGGCCCCATTCCATCTTCTGCACCAGGGCCCATTCCCACATAGCTACCTACACCCTGCCTTCCACCTCAGGAAATAATTTCATCAAAAAGTCCTCCCCCACCCCAAACCATTTCTACCCCCTTGTAGTCTTTAATGTCATCCGAGAGTGCTCTCTTAAAAGTTCCATCATTCATTACACAGGGTCAATACAAAGGTACACAGAGAGGCTTTCTTAGCAACTGCTCCACAACTCTGGAACTCCCTTCCCTAAGGCCACATTCACACCTGCGGTGGTGGCAGATCAAACACGCGGCAGCAGGGAGGAGCCTGATGGCGGAAGTAGAGCCGGTGCAAATGGGGTTCTCCTGAGGCTTCCCTCACGCATGTGAAGGCAGGATTTTGCACCCTGACAAGTGCAAGGGAAGCCACAGCAGAAGCCCATCCACACGGGAGCTACTTCCAGAATCAGGCTCCTCCCTGTTGCCGCATCTTCCCTCGCAGGTCTCACCGCCGTCGCACCGTGTCAGGTGTGAATGTGGCCTGAGATGTTTGCCCAAGTCATAGACTGAGCATCTTCTGGAGGCAGTGTAGGATCTATGTATTTGGCCTGGCATTCAATGGGCAGGGTTAGGATTTGAGGAGGCAGACTACAGATATATGTGGTTTTCTGGGTTTCATTTTTTTGCATTTTATATAAATGTTTTATTATATTGTTAGCCGTTCTTAGCCTCTGGGGTAGGGTGGGATAAAATCTACTAATACATAATAAATAAACTCTGCTAACAGACGTAGCACTCTTTAGAGCTAGAGTGAGTATTCACAAAAAATATTGTAATCCAACAATTTCACCCACTTTGAATCGGGTCCAATGAAGTGGATACAAACAGACCATGTCTGTTTTATTACTTTGTAAAGTGCCAGGTACACTGTGGCGCTATATAAATGTTTGTTAATAATAATAATAATAATAATACAAAACACTATCCATTTCCACTTTCTTTAACCCATTTTGGATAGTTCCTTTATTGTGGGGAGGGGTTTCTAGTTATTTTGGCCATTTCTTTTTGAATATTCAGTCAAATAATTGCATATCCAAGCCCAAATGCCTGAAATAACTGAAAAAAATATCTGAAACGAAATATTCAAAAATGCAAATAATCAAATTTTGTTTCAGGTGCAGATATTTGTTCTGATGATTATCTGAAAGTGCAAATCAACACAGTCCAGTCCTAAATCCTGTGCACTGCACATAACGGTGTGTGTGTAACCTGTCTGGAACCTCTGGGCAAATAATGATGAACTCACAAAAAGTGTGGACAGCATGTGTGCAAAGTCCATACAATGTGTGCCCCAAGAACACGCAGAATGTGCAACCTGTACGTCTAGGGGGTTAGGATTGGGCCACAAATACATCAATATATTCTATCATGGTCTCTATGGTGAGGCAGGAATGGCCTTTTGGCCATTGTCTCCATGCATCAAGTCCAAGACAGTGGGGCCGATCCCTTGAGCTGTGGTTCCCACACGCACTCCCATTGCTGGCACATTGTGACGTGCGGAAACCACGCGCATGCACACACACTCAGGGGTGCGCACGGGATCCGCAGAGTATGGGATCAGCCCCAGTGAGGGTGTGGGCAGAGACATTCTTGGTGGCTGCTCCCCAGCATTGAAAATTCCCTCTTTGAAGTTTTCCAGTGCCCAAGCCTGTGCCTGTTTCACAAACAGTATAAAACGATGTGTGAAAACAGATATGATGAGGGCCCGCTATGGCCCACCTGGGCCAGGGATTCCCCGGCACATCTGTTTGCAGGCCGCCAGATGTAGGCCTGCCACTGCCCCAGCCTGGGTAGGCAGCTGGCTCATGTGGTCCCCCAGATGATTCCAGGGCCACAGCTTGGGCCAAGGGCTGCCCAGGCAGGCAAATGTGGCCCAACGTGGGCCCACATGTCTGTTAGTGTCCCCATCCCCTGCCAGGGGCTGCCAAGAAAGGCAGCCCTGGTTGGCTGCCAAGGCTGCCCATCATGGTGAGGGGAATGCTGGGAGCAGGGCCACCTGGCCGCCCATGTGTTCCATTTCTCCACTAGAGGGCAGGGGAGGGCTGACTGGGCGGCCTGGTCAGACACTCATTTATCGTGTGCCTCAGACCTCCTGTCTTGTGTGGCCGGTGTGTCTCCCCAATTTTGGTGAGACAGGTTTTGGTGGCCATGGACAGGTTAGGGATTAGGGCAGAGGTGGGAACCTGTGGCCCAGGTGTCAAATGCTAAGGCATGGCTAGTTTTTATTTAGCTCCTTTTCAATTTCTGAATCTGTCCACTGTATCCAGTTCCTACCCACAGGCACTGAAAGACTGAACTTGGGGTAAGGGAATAGAGATGAGGGCATGAACACCGGGCTAGGGGACAGATCCATAGCATAGATCCATAATCTGAACCCTTTTCTTCCTGAGTGCACTCCTTAAGCATTCCTGCCCCCAATTCCTATGTAGCCCTTGGAACATGTACTAATTTCAAAGTGACCTTGGGAGGGAAACAATTCCCCATCCCTGCGTTAGGGAGTAGGAACAATTTTTATTATTATTATTTTTTTTAACCAATTTATAGGAAGAAAAGTCTAAACAAAAAAACAAATAAATAGATAAACAAATAAATAAATAAACTTACTATTAATTTCACCTTTAGTTATTTTTCCATCCTGGGCTCAGAAAAGCTATTATCCTTCATCCCTTCCCCGCAGCGCCACTGTCCTGTAGAAAGCCTAAATCATCAGGAAACTGTTCCAGGTGCAAAATGGGTTCTTACCTCCTTGATAAAATTCATGAAGCGCCCACCGAACCGCCAGGCTTTGTGCCGATGGCACTGCAGGGAATTAACTGTCATCTGTGGTGCCCGCTGGTAGCAGACTGAGACAATGTGAACTGCGTCGTACAACAGGGCAGCGTCTGTCTAAAATAAAGGGGAACAGCATTTGGGTTGATAACAGCTCCAGTCCTGCAAAAGTAGTGTAGCCGCACAGAGCAATAAAGTGACAGGTGCCTTCAGGAAATCTGCATCTGCTTCAAGTTGCAGAAGTTACTCATCTGGAGGCTGTAGCTACAAGCTCCATTCAGAAGTTTCCAAACAAGCATAAGAACGTAAGTCGTGCCATACTGGGTCAGACCAATGGTCCATCAAACCCAGCACCTGTCTTCAACAGTGGCCAATCTCAGTCACTTGGAAAAAGTACCGAACAGGTCACTGTGGGTCAATCCATTCCCTGTTGTTCACTCCCAGCTCCCAACAGTAAGAGGTTCCATTCCCGAAACCTACCTGGCTAACAGCTGCTAATGGACCTATCTTTGAAACTTGTCCAGCTCTTTTTAAAACCCAGCTATACTACTAACGGTGACCACATCTTCTGGCAATGAATTCCACAACTTAATTTTGCATTGAGTGAAAAAATACTTTCTTTTATTTGTTTTAAATCCGCTACTCATTAGTTTCATGGAGTGTCCCCTAGGTCTAGTACTATTTGAGAGGGTAAATAACCATTCCCTATCAACCATCCTGTCTGGTTAAGGACAGCCGGGAGACAATGAGGCCGTTGCTGGCGGGGGTGGTCAATGCCTCCCTCCGGGAGGGCAGAGTGCTGGGCTGCCTCAAGGAGGCAGTGGTGCGGCCTCTGCTCAAGAAACCATTGCTTGACATTGACTCCCTCACTAGCTATCGGCCAGTCTCCAACCTTCCCTTTTTAGGAAAGGCTATTGAATGGGTTGTGGCTTGGCAGCTGCAGGAGCATCTGAGCCGCATCAGTTTTCTGGATCCCTCACAGTACAGCTTTCATTCGGGCTATGGCACTGAGACTGCACTTGTGGCTTTGGTTGACGACCTCTGCTGGGAATTGGATCAGGGTCAGTCGACCCTGCTGATTTTGTTAGATCTGTCGGCCGCTTTTGATACTGTTGACCACAAGATGTTGGTGTCCCGCTTGCAGGGCTAAACCGGGGTGGGCAGGATTGTTCTTTAATGGCTCCGTTCCTTCCTGGCTGGGAGAACTCAGCGGGTGGTGCTCGGGGATTGTTCATCATCTCCCCGGGAGTCGGGACCTCTTGTGTGGAGTCCTGCAAGGTTCTATCCTGTCCCCTCTCTTGTTCAACATGTATATGCAGCTGCTGGGGGAGGTCGTGAGACAGTTTGGTGTTCTGTGTCATCAATATGCTGATGACACCCAACTTTACGTCTCTTTTTCATCCAACCCAGACCCGGCATTTTCAGTACTTACCTAATGTCTGGTGGCTGTGGGGGATTGGATGAGGGCCAGCTGAATGAAACTGAATCCCAACAAGATGGAGGTGATGCTAGTGGGTAAGGCGGTGGGTGTGGCATTCCCTGTCATGTTTGTTCCCCACTGGCCTCCCAGGTTCATAGTCTGGGAGTGTCCTCAATTCCCAGCTCCGCCTGGATATCCAGGTGGAGGCTGTGGCAAAGAGTGTATTTCGCCAGTTACATCTGGTGTGGCAGCTTTGGCCATACGTCTCAGACTCTGACCTGGCCACTATCATCCATGTTTTCATTACCTCAAGACTGGACTATTGTAACTAGGGCCGGGACAACCGGATCTTCCGGTATCTGATAATGCCAGTACTGGGTGTACCGGCATTATCGGATTCAACCCGGTAATCCGGCCCATTTCCTGGATTCCCGGTACCGGATTTTTTTTACATTGCGGCCATTCAAATGAATGGCCGCAATGTAAAAAAAACAACACAAAAAACCCCGCGTTTTTCTCCCCCTCCCAGGCTGTGCGGGTGGAAGGGGGGACACCCCCACCCACCCTGCCCAGCCTGGATTTAAACAAAAAAATTCCCCTGAGTGTCCCTACTGCGGCTCCGGGCCACCGCCAGCAACCCAGAGCGAGCCCACCAGCACCAGCGGCCGTCCCAGCAGCAGCCGGTAAGTATTAAGTAGTGTACTGTATGATCCCTGGGGTGGGTGGGTGGTTAACACCCCCACCCCCACCCCAGGGATCACCCTACTTCCAAGTTCCCACCCAGGGATCCTACCTTAATGGAGCTCCGGCGGCTTCAGCGCCGACTGTGGCTGCCAGCTTCAGATGCTAGTAGGCCTTCCGGTTTTTCCCGGAAGGCCACAGTCGGCTCTGAAGCCTCCGGACAGCCGGAGCTCCATGAAGGTAGGATCCCTGGGTGGGAACTTGGAAGTAGGGTGATCCCTGGGTGGGGTGGGGTGTTAACCCCCCACCCCACCCCAGGGATCATACAGTACGGGACGGCCGTTGGTGCTGGTGGGTTTGCTCTGGGTTGCCGGCGGCGGCCCGGAGCCCAGTAGGGACACTCAGGGGAATTTTTTTGTTTAAATCCAGGCTGGGCAGAGTGGGTGGGGGGTGTCCCCCCTTCCACCCATGCAGCCTGGGAGGGGGATGTGTGTGTGTCCATGGAGAGGGCATTCTCGGTGGCTGCACCTAGGCTGTGGAACTCCCTGCCGGCGGAGGTTCAGATGGTCCCGGACCTCTCCTCCTTTTGTCAACAATGCAAGACCTGGCTATTCCACCAGGATTTTGGTGAGGGAGATGGGTGAAGGGTGGGGGGTTGTGAGTTAGAGAGAGGGGCAGGGTTGTATTTTTTTTTTACTTCTCCTGATGTCCCTTATTGGGATTGGAGATTCTTATTATTTTATTCATATTATATATTTATTGTTTTAATTATTGTATTTATTGTTATATTTTTACTTTATTTTTCTAAATACTTAGCCACCCTGAGCTGCTTTGCGGGGGGGGTGGTGGTGGTATAAATAATGCAAATCAATCCATCAATCAATCAATCAATCAATCAAACAAACAAACAAACAAACTTGTTCCATATCACTCATGATTTTATAAATTTCTGTCTATCCTATCCCCTCTCAGTCGTCTCTTCTCCAAGCTGAAGAGCCTCAAACTACCCAGCCTCTCTTCCTAGGGGTGCCGTTCCATACCCCTTATCGCTTTTGTTGCCCTTCTCTGGACCTTTTCTATTTCTACTACATCTCTGTTGGGGGGGGGGGGGTTGTTACCAAAACTGGACACGATATTCAAGTTGTGGTCACACCATAGATTTATATAGTGGCATTATGATATTTTCAGTTTTATTCTCTATCCCTTTATGAGTAATTCCTAACACTGTGTTTGTTTTTTTGACGGCCGCTGCACACTGAGCTGAGGATTTCAGTGTATTCAACCTCCACCATGACTCCAAGGTCCTGTTCCTGAATGGTAACTACTAATTTAGAACCCAGCATTGCGTACATAAAGTCTGGATTGTTTTTCCCTATGTGGCTTGTCTATATCAAATTTAATCTGCCATTTAGATGTCCAGTCACCCAGTCTTGCAAGATCCTCCTGCAATTCTTCGCAATACAGCTAAGAAATAAAACAGCAGAGAGAAGGGGGACATTATAGATGAAAGGCTAGAAATGCTACTTGTGGCACCCTTTTATGTTGCTCGTGACAGTTCAGTAAACAAATGCAAAATATTGAGAGATAGGGAAGGAGAGAGTGCCGCAGAACCAGCAAGGAAAAGATTAAAATGGTACCTGATGTGCTCATGGTTCTTGGCAGAGGGGTGGGGGTGAGGGGCTGGGAGAAGTCCTTAGTTACTGCTGCAGGAAAAAAATTGTGGTTTTAGTAATCTAACCTAGGGTTTCTTAAAGAGAAAGGAACCCTAAAAAAGGTGTTAGCTTCTACTTTTTTACTTTCTGCTTATTTCTATCATTTTACTTTAAAAATAAAGTTAAGGCTACTCATAGAAATTGATCTTTGAAGGTAGCCTGTGATAACAATGGGGTTGGGGATCACTGGGATAGCACACTACGAGGCTGTATGGTCTGTAGTGCATGATGAGCCATAAATTTAAGGCCAAAAGGAGCTGCACAGCAGCACGGCTGCACAACACAAACTAGAAAGTGCCATCAAAAATTTCCTGCAGTGGAGAGAATTAATTCACTTTCCCACTGCAGTGGGGCATCCTGCAAAGAGACCGGTGGGCAGGCAGAACCTATACATGGATGGAAAGATGATCTTGTGGTTAGTAAGTTAAACTGGTGGGGTACAATTCCCTGCTCTGCCAAAGACTTCCCACATGGATCTGGGCAAGTTATTTACTCCGTTTGTCTTCAGGTCCACATTTAAGGAGAATAGCCCTGTCCTTCTTCATAGAGAACATAAGAAAATAACTGCCATACTGGGCCAAACCAACAGTCCACCTTAGCCCAGCATCCTGTCTCTCATTATGGCCATCTAAGGGAAGCGCACAACAGGACATAATGGACTCCTCCATTTTCTTCCATTCATTTCCAGCCCCTAACAGTGAAAGGTTTCTTCATCCCCATACCAGCTTGACTAATAACCATGTGTGAACATATCCTTTAAAAATTTATCCAACCTCTTTTTTTTTTAACCAGTGTTGCCATCGGCCTTCACAACTATTGTGAATAACGTCACTATTGGCCTCTGACAATGAGTGCTTTTAGAAGGACCACAGCTCTGGTTCTGCCCACACCAGCCTGCTGCACCCCTGGGCAGGCCGGTCTATTTAAAAGCGCCCCGCCAGAAATGGAAGTGGGGCAGGCTGTGACTGGTCTGGGGCAGTCCCGCTTGCAGTGCTCTGGAACATCCCGGAGCACTGACTGTGGAGCAGGCCGGCCAAACCCAGGGCATCACCAGCCCAAAGCGGTAGACCATCTGTCTGCTTGGTGGACTGACAGTGCAGCTCTGCTTTTGGCCAGCCATTGCCCTGGGAAACATGAGAGAGACGCGGGCACCAGCCTCAGTGTTGAGTGATCTGCTTGCCACCCCCGGCTGGGTCAGATTGGAGGACAGAATCAAACGTTTCCCCCACCTGGTGCCAACTGGGGAAGGAAGGGGAGTGGTGCATGGCTGGTTGGTTCTGCCCCCGCAGTGTAGCCGGTGCCTCAGCCCCCACCACGAAGGGCAGCCATGGCTGCTCAAAACAGGCAGTCATAGCTGGCTGCCATGGCAAACCTCCACACCATGCTGGACAGGCACGAAAACAGATGTGCCTGCCCGGTTTGCCCAGCTCTGGCCTGCTTGAGCGGCTTGTAGAGCTGGACTGTGGGCCTGGTTCATTCCGACCATTTCTGGTCCAGCTGCCAACCCCACCAGGGTCTGAACCGGGCCCACATCTGGTGGGCCAAGAACGTATGTGCAGGTTCAGCGCTGGCCGAGGTGTGCCGGAGCTGGGTGAACTGGGTCCACGTCAGGTTAGTTAACAACCTATGTGGTGGGAGGTGGGGCATGTTGATTGACTGCAAGCCAGGGAAACTTCTAGGTCTGCCTAAAATGGACCCAGGTGAGGCTTGACACGAGGGTGCACCCCTGGAGCATCTCTGGGGGTAGGCAGTCTCTACGTCCATCTGTTTACACCCAATGTATTCCCTAAAGGGCTGACCTTGGAATTTTCAGGGCCCAGGGCAAAAATAAAATGCAGGGCCCTTAATGGCCCCTTCCCTGTCCCTTTCAGGGGCATACAATTAACATGTTTGGGGCCCCGCTGGGGAAGAGTGAGGCCCCTACAACCTGTCCTAGTGAAACTATGGGCCACTGAGGGGCACCTGGATGTAGAGACAAGAGTAGGGTCCTGGCAGTAGGGCCAGGTCACCCTGTGGTAAGGCCAGCCCTGATTCTACAGGTTAATTTTATGACGAGTGAAAAAAATACTTCCTTTTGTTTGTCTTAAATCTGCTGCAGGTTAATTTCATAGAACCCTGCCCCCAACTCTAAAATTATGAGACGGGGTAAATAGCAGCTCCCTGTTTACTTGCTCCTCACCACACACAATTTTACAAACTTCTATCATACCCTCCCTTAGTCGTTTCTTCTCCAAACTGAAGAGCCCTGACCAACTGAGCCTCTCCTCATACGGAATCTTTCTATGCTTTTGAACTTTGTTTCCCTTCTCTGTAATTTTTCCATTTCTTACTGAGAGTCCTTATTAAGATCATCAAGTGAACAGAGATGCAATGCTGTTCAAGGTGGGGGGAAAACCAAAGATCTATGTAGCAACAATATATTCTCCATTTTATTTTCTATCCCGTTACTTATGCGTGGTTGGCCTTTTTGACCGCTACTTTGCATTTGCATTGAGCCAATGTTTTCAATGAACTCTCCACAATGATTCCAGAGGCATGCGAGGAGCTTTGATAATGGAGCTGTACCTAAGGTAGGAATGCTGAGACACATTTGCACTTAGTGCGATATTTGAGATCAGCCAAGAGTCATGAAAAGGAAGAGCAATCAAGTCTATTTCTGGCCTAGTTTTCTGATTAGCAAGCACTAGCGCTGCAGGAATAAAAAATTCGGGACTGAGATCTCGCTTCTCGTTATTGGAGGCACTCACAGAATCCAGCATGGACTACATGGCATTTGTCCTCTCCAGCCCAGAAACACTTTGGGTAAAAACAAATGTGATGGCCGGTTGCTGCCTGACCCGACCCGAGTCAGACAGCTGTGGTGGACACAATGTATCCTGGGCCAGGGCACAGAACGAAAGTGCGCCCCAACAGGCCACCGGCTGAACATTCTGGGGGCGGGGGCAATGGAGAACGTGTGGCCGACTGCCTCTGTGCTGCCCCCAGGGCCTCACCCCCCGCCATGATGGGCAGCCATGAAAGCCAATGACAGCCAACCATGGCTGCACATCATGATGGACCCAGCCCAGGAAAGCATACCAGCTCGGAAGCAAATGTGCAGCCACGATGTGGCTCACTCTGACTGGATTGGGTGGAAGCTAGCCCGGGGTGTGATCCGGGAAGTATCCAGGATTCCAGACCTAGCCTCCGACACACTCCAGAGCAATTCTGGGAGAACATCTGGTGGGCCCTCAATAGATATGCCAGTCGCTCAAGGGCCAAAGGGTGAAAGTGCAGGCCATAGCAGGCCACCGTCTCATCAGTTTTTACCCATTGGCTGCATGGTGACTAGAAAAGAGATCATCAGTACATCCCTCTTGCAGCTGCAGAGATAACCTTTCAGCTCTGCTGGGAGGAGGCCTCTATTTGAATATGCTATTAGGAAGTGTCACCATGGGTTCAGCCAGGCCTCTTTCTGTGAGGAAGACACAGTCAGACAAGGGCACAAAGGTCTCTCCACCTTATCTTGATGGCCTGTATGCGACAGGCAGAGCGGAAGATTAGCAAGCCACCATGTGGAACAGACAGTGCTTTCCGTTGTTTTAGACTGTCTTGCGGCAGCTTCTCAATTCCACAGGCAGACCTGCCCCAGATGCTCAGAGTGTGGATTCTCCTGCAAGGAGATGTGATATAGGACTGGGGGGAAGGGAATGGGAGAGACACAGGGGCAAACGCCTACAATATGAAATGAAGCCTGATGGTGCCATCTTAGGGTGTAATCACACATGCAGCAATTATCTGGATTTTTTAAAACTGGTTCTCAATAGTTCGCTGTTAACAAGTCCTGTTGCATTCACATGCATGCCATACCGATTTTAAGTACAGCGAAATAATGCATTCAGACCTTCTTGTAGTGCGTGCTTACCCGGCTGCTCAGTACGGTTCAGTTACAGGAAGTGGCCTGTGGGGAGCCAGAAGGTTGCTACTTTGTAGCAAAGTACAACTTTGCTACAACCTTTGCTGCAACTTTGCAAACTTTGCAACAACCTTTGCTACAACCTTTGTAGCAAAGGTTGCTACTTTGTAGAATCAGGGAGTAAAGAGGGAGAGCCTGAGGCTGCTGGAAAGAAGCCCCTCGCATAGTGAGGCGCGCTGCTTCTCTCCCTGGTTTCTTTCCGGTATCCCGCTGCTGCTACTGCTGCAGCACTACGGTAGAGGCAGAGGCAGATGATTGAAAGTCCCTTGGAGGGAAGAACTTTTTTGGGGAGAAGCATGGAGGGGAAACATGGAGGGGAAGAACTTTTTTGGGGAGAAGCTGGCTGCAGCCTGCACCCAGCGAGGCAACTACAGGGCTCCAGCTGGTCTCACTGCTTCCGGTAGGGGCAGGAGTAAAACAGCGCACTTGAAAGCACGGTTGCATTCACATCAGAAAAGATTACACACTAGTTAAAACCAGTACGATGTTGCTTTCACACTGCTGTTAAGTGCGGATTTATTGAAAACGGACAGCAAAAAGGTAGGTTTGAGTAGCTTTTCAACACGCATTGCTTTAGTGCGATATTGACTACATTTAATCGAATTTAGGTGTTCAGACAGGCATGAAACATTCGTTTTTTAAAAAAAATCGCACAAATCAGAACGTCTGAATCCCCCCTTAGCCTCTGATATCAAGCCCTGATGTGCTTGGCATCCTTCCTTCTAGTCTTGGGATATCCCCTGAGCCAGCCAGCCAGCATATGTCTGCTGTTCACTCACTGGTGAATCCTCTCTTGCACATTGATCTCATAGTTGCCCTGCTCTTGTCTTGCAACACAAAAACACCTTTTTCTTACAACGTTCCTTGATGCTCAGCCAGGGGCATAGGTAGGTCTGAACGGGCCCTGGCTCTGAAGATAGAATGCTCCACAATTCCCTTGCCCTGCCAGTAGCAGGAGATGCAGCCACACCAGGGAGCATGAGCCTCCCTGTCGATGCCCTTGTGCTCAGTCATGTCCCTCTGGGATATTGCAGAGAATGATTAACCACCTTTACCCAGTGGAATAACTATAATCTAAAGTTGGGGGAGTGGGGCAGCTCTCCCCCCCCCCCCCGATCTTTCTGCAAATTCATCCCTTCATCTCCCAAAATGGTGACTAATCCACCCACTCATTCAGCTGCATGGAAATTCCATGGTTGGCAGGGAGCAGAGAGTGGGGCACAGGAGACAGCTCCTTCCAGGGAGCCTCACTCCTCCACCTCAAACATTCCACTACCCTCTTCTCTTTTTTTTTTTTTTTGGCCTGATTACAGCAGAGCTGTTAATTAGGGCTGAAATGAGATTTTGCCAAAACAGGACATTTTGTCAAAATTCCCATTCCCGATACTGTTTCAGTTGAATTGAGAACCTCTTGGTACTTGGTGACGTCTTGACCAACTTTTTGTTTCGCGATTTACCTACTGTCCACTTGACCGGATCCTGTTTACTGTTTTGCCACTTACTGCTTTGCTGTCTACCACTTTCCCATCCATTTCAAATCCTGAGAGGTAATACCAATGCAATACCGCATTTCGTGCACTCCATTTTCCTTTGTACTTCTTTGTCAGTCTTTGGCTGGCACACAGATTCCTTTAATAATTTGCAGTCCAGTTGCAGATTGGTCAAAGCAAAGGGAAGAATAGAGAACAACAATTCTGATTGGAGGCACTGGGGTGGAGGTTAAGGGCACTTGGTGGAGGTTAAGGGGTGGGCTATTCACAGTGATTGCCTCAGAGGTCTGGAAACAATAAACCCGGAAGTAAAACGGTACGCTCAGCAATGCGGTAAGTGGTAAATGAATGGTACGCAGTACACGGTAGATGGTAAGTGGAAAGTTGGTAAGTCAGGACGGTGTCTTGTAGTATTGCGAGAATCGAGAAATCGCATTGATATTGGGAAATAGTCATGAAACCGCTACTGGTACGCAATATGGCAAAATTTCTTGTGAGCAGCAATTTAGCAGTTTGTTTCAGTCTCACTGTTAATGTCCCATGTCTAAGGCCACTTTCAGACATACCCTCCCCCCACCCACCCCCGTCTGCATATTTAAATTTCCTGCTCTGCATCCCTATGCGTCACTGACGGGAAAGCTGCATTTGGGGGGGGGGGGGCGCTTTCAGACCGGCCAATCCCGGTTCATATTATGGCTGCACATTCCCCCCCGCCCCCCCCCGGTAGCCAGAATATGAGCGGGGGGGGGGGGGGCAATGTCTGAAAGTGGTCTACATTGCAATACATTTCTCAATACGTTCCAGACCCACAAACCTTTGCCTTTCCTTTGCAATAGCAATGTGATGTCAACTCAGATAGTCGCTGTCTCCAGCTGCCTTGTGAATTCTGTGCTAAAGACTGTTATGCTAACAGCCAACTCCCTGGTGATGAAGCTCTCCAGACTGGGGGAAAGAAGGAGTGTGAAATTGCACCTGTATTCTCAGGAGCTGGATACTTATGGATGGCGACGACGCCCCACCTGCCCTAATCTGAAACCAGGGCCTGGAAGAGACCAATGAGAATTCCCTTCTCACCCAGGCAGTGCCGGTGTGTGCAGAAAACAGGCTGTGTTCCTTTCCAGTTCAGCGAACACTGGCTTCATCTCTGCATCTGGCAAACACAGAGAAAATCCAGCCATGTCTCAACAAGGAACACAGGATCCATTTTAGGCTTGTAGGGAACCTTAAAAAGTTGTTTTTCTCCCCTCTCTTAGCCCCCCTCTCTCCGCATTTGTTACTGAGTCACTTATTCACCTGCTTTTGCACATCAAGCTAATGTGTCCATGATTAGCATGGAACTGCTCTATTCAGGAGCTCTCTCTTTTCCTATGGCCAATGGGACAAGTTCAGTCCTGGTTTAAGGAGGCAGTAATCCATATGCCTGCTCTTATACCAGGAAGGGATTTGGTCTCCAAGAGGGTTGAAGCGAGGAGCTAAATTCCTACTCAAGAGTAATTTCGCCATCACGGGAAATGGGATCAGTGGCCACATTCCAAAACTCGTCCACATGGAATCCGTGTAGGATCCACGTGAGTTCCACGTGGATTCCGCACAACACAATGCGTTCCCAATGGACATGTGTGTGGGTTGCGTGCATGGGCGCACACGCAGGTTGTGCACGGGATCCACGGGCATGGGATTGGTCCCAATTCCCCAACCATTTCCCAATATTGATACGATTTCTTGATTCTCACAATAGCGTGATATACCATCCCGATTTATTGACTTTCTGTTTATTTATTTATTTATTTAACTTATATCCCGCCCCCTCATGCCTGACGGGGATACTGTTTTACTTCAGGGTTTTTGTCTGTTCATTGAACTGCATTTCTGAGCCAATCACTGGGTAAGCCACACAAGCTGGGGCAGGCCCGAACTCCTGCCCTCACTGGAGTGAGCAATTTCAGCTGCCACACTTTGGGCCAGTGAGGAGAGCTGACCACACGATCTGCTCCCTTGCGGCCATCACCAGCTTCTGCACATTCTGGGGTGGGCCGAGGAGTCAGCCACAGGGGGCTGGATGCCCAGACTCCTATTGCCTTGCAAGATTGGGCCCACTGCTGCTAAACAGCTGTTGGGGGCAGGGGGTCAGAGAACTGCACACAGAGGTGTAGACAGAGGTGTAGCACATAGACAGAGGAGTAGCTGTCATAGGTGTAACACTTCTGGTAGCTACACTTTGGTGTAGCTACTCTTCGGTGTACACAGCTATGAGGTGTAGCTATGATAGCTACACAGAGCTATCATAGGTGTAAGTGGTTCAGCTGCACTGGGGCCCAAGAGCCTGCACCCATGTGGAATGTGTGCATACATAGGCAAATGGGTGAATAGCACCCAGTGAGGACTTGCTAAGCGCCTTGGAAGATCCATTCCATTTTCTGTCCCAAGGTCCATTCCAATCCAGCTATTCCTCTAGTGACAGAGGCAGCACCCAGTGCTTCATAGGAAGGTGGCAGAGGAAGGGGCCACACTGAGCACATGTTGGATAACCCGCTTCCATTCAAATCTCCTATTATTTAGTGACTGGCCCTAACTCTGAAGCAGAAGGTTTTCTTGCCCTTCCCAAATATTTTACAGCACTAACTACTATAGCTCTAGATGTTCTTGTCATCCACCAAGACGTCCACTCCCTCTTTTAACCCTGCTAAATTCTTGGCAATAGACATAAGCAGTGTCATTTAACCTGTGAAACTTACTGCCACATTATATGAAAAAAAAGGTCTTGCTTGGGATCAGGTTTGAGTTTACCACCCTTAAATTAAATGAAACTGTATACTCCCATGGCTTTGTACGTTAAGAGATAGGCAGAACTGAAGCTCCCAATCGCTTTCTCCAGAACATTCACTTTTAAAAAACGTTTATAGTGCCACTCTTTGATGGTCTCCTAGTTAAGAAAAACAATCCTAATCCTTTCAGTCTTCCTGGTCATAGTTTCTTCATGCCCTCAATCATTCTCTGTATTCCTGCCACATTAAAATGTGTCCTCCATTAAAAATACTCTTTCCCTACGTTGTTATTGAGCATGTACAACTGTTTCAGAAGCCACGGCCAGGTTCCTTGGGGTCATAAGCAAATACAGGATCAGGTCTGGGTTATGCACAGGGTCATCTCAGGGCTCATTCAGACGTGCGTTTAAATCGCACAGCCGCCGCGGTGGCATCGTGCGATTTAAAGCACTGCGCACTTCCGGGTTGATGTGAATGCACCAATTCAGCTTAACGCGAACTGTTGGAGTGCGGTTTTGAAAGCTGCTCAGAGCAGCTTTCAAAACCGCACTCCAACAGTTTGCGTTAGGCTGAAATGTGCGCGGTCGGTGCATTCACACCAACCCGGAAGTGCGTGGTGCTTTAAATCGCACGATGCCGCGGCGGCGGCTGTGCGATTTAAACGCACGTCTGAATTAGCCCTCAGACTCAAGCAAATGGTAAGGCACCCAAAAAAGATTCAGGGCAGAAGCACAATGTCTACAATGGGAACAGACAGATCAAGAGCAGGAATACAGGCATCCAGGGCAAAGGCAGGCAGATTCCAAGAAGGTCCAGAGCAGAGGATGAGCAAGGCAAGCCACAGGAACTTGACATTTGATGCATTGCTCTGTCCAACTTCCTGCTTCTTGCTAATATGCTGTCAGGTAGCCAATCAGGAGGCTTGGGGTGGGGTGGGGGTGGGCTTGGCGAGTACTGGAGCACAGGAAGATCCATGGGGGAAGGTCCAGGTGTGAGCCACAGAGAAATGGTGATGCTGTACAGTAAAGCGCTGCTTTAGAACCCTTGAGAGCTGCTTTAGAACCCTCCAAGGCCTGGGGCCTTGTTATCACCAAGTGAGTGTGTGCAAGTCTCCTGTACGTGTGCAATGGGGAACTAATGTCTGAGCAAAGCTTGTCTTCTTCTATGCTAGGGGTGGGGAACCTCAGGCCCGGGGGCCAAATGCGGCCCATGGCAAGTTTTTATGTGGCCCTTTTTCACTTCCTGGATCTGGACCTTGGATCCAGTTCTTACCTCCAGTCACTGAAAAAGTGAGCTCAAGGGGAGGGAGCAGAGATAAAGTCATGCAAACAAGGATAGGGGACAGTTCCTTGGCACAGATCCATGATTTGGGCCCTCCTTTCATTGAGTACATCCATTAAGCACCCCCACCCCAATTTCTGTGCGGCCCTCAGAGCTTGTGAAAGCTTATAAAATGACCCCCCGGGAGGGAAAAGGTTCCCCACCCCTGTTCTATGCCCATTCTTCCAAGGCCATGTCCGTTTCACAACTAGAAGTCCATGTTCTGACAGATGTTGGCTAGCCCCCAAAACATGCCTTCCTCAAGACCAGAGCTCAAAACGGTCACCTTTTAATGGGCTCCACATACCTTTAAAAGTAGACAAAACATACATTGCCTTGCCAGAACTGAAGATGGCAGGCAGGCCTATCTTCGTCAAAGGCCCGTTATGGTGTGACACCTCCTCCAAATCCACAATAGTGGGTGTAAACACAAACAGCATTTGAGGACAATGCATGCATAAGAAAAGGGAGGAGGGGTTAAAATGACCATCGTACCATCATCACCCCATCCATCAGCCCCATCTCAGTCTTGGGTGCTGCCTGCAGCCGCTCCATCGACCATTTCTCGATGATGGTAGACACGTGAGGATTCTCCACATTCAAAATCCGGAAGCCAGTCAGGTTCACACCAGAGTAGCGGTATGGCTCTAGATCTAATGCAGAAATATCCTTAAAAGAGAGAAACCAGTTTCAAGATTTTGCCACTGCCGTTAATTTGCCCTCTTTTAGTTTGGGGGCAGGAGTGAAGAATCAGGGTTCAAAAAACATGAAAGATGAATGGCTGCTATCTTGAATTCAGAAGACTGAACTGTCTAGTGTAATATTAATATTGTCATAATTTATTTTATTCATTTAGATTTATATCCTACTTTATCCCAAAGGCTCAGGGAAGGAACAACAAATATAAACATACTCCATAATAAAAAACCCTCCAGTTTACAAGAAGAGATAAGACTCCTGCAAATTCAATCATGCACTAAAAAGCATGAAAATAGATTATTTATTATTATTATTATTATTATTATTATTAAGCATTTATATAGCACAAGCAGTGTACCTGGTGCTTTACAAAGTAATTGAATAGACACAGTCCCTGCCCTAAGGCTTACAATCTGAGAGGGAGGTGGGGAGACAAAGGAAGGGGAACAGAAGAAGAGACAAGGAGTGTAATATTCACGAGGATGCAAGGTCCCAGGTGCACGTGTTTGGCTTGGTTACATTAAGAATGTAACCCGCCTTAACTTCCGTGCCATGTTAGCAGTAAAGACATTGTACAGTCTCGCATATTGTGCTCACTTACAACTTAGGCTCCATGCACCCACACTTTGCTTTCATCTTTCAGCCCCAATCCTCTTCCTCTTTGCAGGTTGGGGCAACACTGAACCTGGGGACAGGAGGGCGTGAGCTGGCCCTGCACCCCCTCCGTTTCCTCTTTAAGAAAGAGAGAATTTAGGAGTTCTGGCTCCCAGCCCTTCTCCCCATCTAATCTACTTGGTCCCAGCCCTGTAACAGAGAACTCAGGACTCCTGGCTTCCAGCCTTTCCACCCCACTCTAATCCAGTAGGATGCACTCCCTTCACAGGTAACTCAATAGTCCTGGCTCCGAGCCTGTTCTCCTCTCCCTTGTTCTCAACTTTGTAACAGACAACCCAGGAGTCCTGTGTTCAAGTCACCCCTCTAACCCTCTAACCCGCACTCCCCTCACAGAGAACTCAAAAGTCCTGGGAAATACAATGTTTGTCTGTATGCGTCATATGGAACAGAAGTGTGTGTGTGGAATGACAATAAATCAAAACAGGAGAGGAAGTGGAATAAAAGGGAGGGAGGCTATTGGGAGTCAAAGGAACGGG
This sequence comes from Sphenodon punctatus, assembly GCA_003113815.1. NCBI lineage: Eukaryota > Metazoa > Chordata > Lepidosauria > Sphenodontia > Sphenodontidae > Sphenodon > Sphenodon punctatus. Next base: position 392,400 of record QEPC01012762.1, read on the forward strand.
AATCAACTATGGTACATGGGTAAAATGATAGGATTGCCTCCTCAGATATCCCATCAGTCTTCTGAATCAGTTATTTCACTCAGAACCTTATTATTGTAACTATTTCTAATTCCTCCTGTCATTCCACCCACTTACTTAATCCTGTACACTCTTCATATTTTTCCCTGTCATTCCAACCATTCCACTTACTGCATCTGGTGCCTTCCTCATCATTTCACACCCTCTTGATTTCTCCATGTACTCCCAAAGATGCAACTATGTTGTATAAATTCATTATCAGTTAATTGGATGCTGGACTCCGGAAAGAGTGCAGGAAAGAAATTAAAATGTGATGATGATGTGATGGAATGACAATACTATTTATTTAGAAGTTGGCACTGCTGTTGTCTCCATTCCTTGCAATGGCCATTCCATTTTATTAATTTTAATGCATACTCAACTTAGTTTTAATTAAACATTTGTATATGACTGTACCCAGTTTCACTGTGCTCTGGGAGGGCAGTGGAGACTAGTAGGTAAGAGGGACGGTTGTAAGCCATTAGTCAGCTGTCCTGTTCTCCCCAACTGAAATGAAAGGATAGAAGGAAAGGAGGGAACGAGGGGCCAGCAAATGCCCTCCGGTCCCCAGCTTCAGTGTTGCCCCCACCCTGCAAAGAGGAAGAGGATTGGTACTGAAAGACGAAGGCAAATTGCTGGTGTCTGAAGCCTAAGTTGTGAGCACAATATGTGAGACTGTACAATGTCTTTACTGCTAACATGGCACAGAAGTTAAGGCAGGAGCCTTAACTTGCAATTTCCATGCTTTTTAGTGCATTATTGCATTTGCACTTTTCTTGTAAACCGGATGTTTTTTGATTATGGAATATCCATATTTCTTGTTAAATACAATACAATGGACAAAATTTGCCCTGCTGGTGCAGTAGAATGCTGAGCAGCGTAACCACTATGGAAGCAGGGCTTAGGGGAGGCTAAGGTGGAGGAGCTACTCCTTTCAGTTTAGAAGGTTGTTACTTCCTTCAAATAGCAAGCATGGCAAAGCTGGATTTTTACTGGTAGCTCCCTGCTTTACTAAGAATACAACTACTGTGGTTCGGCTTAAACATTTCAAACTTCCTAAAACTGCGCTCTATGATCTCTCTAGCTCATGACTTGTACAGGAATCTTCCACTCTACTCCCCATTGTCAGAGCTCTTTTCCTTGTGCAGCACTGGCCATTCTGCTTTCTATAACGACCTCACTCTGTACAGGACCCCCTGGCTAGTTCACTCCTTGTACACTCTGGTGTGCCCATGTACTCTCCACCTGGCATAATGCTGCCTATCCTGCAGTTCTCCCCCTGTACAAAGTTCCCTCACTCAGTTCTCTCCCCTGGCACAATTATAGCCATTATTCTGCAGCTCCCTGTCTCTACAAGATTCCCCCACTTTACTCTCCCTTGGACATGGCTCCCTTTCTTGCACAATGCTGCCCACTTTGCAGACCTCCCCATGTATTGGGTTCCATA
>QEPC01012762.1:418005-457838 GCA_003113815.1 Sphenodon punctatus
CCCCCATCCACCTGCCGTGGCAGCGTTAGCATGGACGCCTCCCCCCACGCTCACGCGCACGCGGGGAGGGGGGCATCCGTGCAAAAAGGACCCAGGTTCCTTTCCCTCGCACAGTACTGAATTTGTAATAAAGAATTGCAGGGGTCCAAGCCTGTCACAGAAGTCACTCCCCTTGCCTCAGAAGCCACGCCTCCTAGCCCAGAGCTTATCAGAACGGGAAATGAACTCTTTTCTCCAGCTAGCAAGTCAAGCATTAGACTAAATTGCCTCTCTACAGCTGAATATAAAACAAGAATTCTTGTGATTTAATCTGTATGATGGCTTCACAAGAGGTGGAGCGGGAAAGTCATCAATGAAAGCAAAATGAACCATCCAGATTTTCCCCCACCCCCCTGACTTTCATTTCCAACCCTAAAATGGGTTCATGTGTATTGCTGCCTCTGGCAGGAATAAGATCGCAAGAATGACTTGTTATTTTAATTCGTGGGGTTTGGTTTGTATTGTAAACTTGGGAATAATTTTAATTGGATTTTATTAGAATTATAATCATAATTGGCAAATAATCTTTGGGGGCCTAGCTTGATGTGATTTTTAGGTTTGCTGTGTGAGTACTTTAGCTTATTTTTTCTTTTGTATATTTTGTTGTGCTTTCACGATTTTGTACGACCTATAGTCACACAATAAACTACTTATTACTACTACTAAAATGGCCAATATCAGCCTTGTCCTTGCCTTTCACACAGGATCCTAGGCAGTCTGCCATAGGAGGCAAGCACAGTTGGAGATCTAATAAGGCAGGATCACAGTAGTATCTGTCCCAAGTGCTGAAGGGAATAGCTAAGGAAGGTGGATAGTGGATACTAGGGATGGGATTCTGGGCAAAATTTTGGTTTTGGTCAATTTTGGTTTCGGTTCTCATGAATTTCGGTTCTTTCCCGGTTTCGGTACTATCGGATCTTTTGCATTGATTTTTGTACCAGATTTTTAACATTGCAATTTTCAATGGGGTACAAACAGCAATGTTAAAAATCCGCTACAAAAATCAATGCAGAAGATCCGATAGTACCGACACTGAAAAAGAACAGACATTTCGGATTAATCCGAAAGAGCCATTTTCTGGTACTTTTGGTTTTATCCGAAACCGAAATTCCCATCCCTAGTGGATATAGTACTAGAGTTAATTCCCTTAAATTATAAAGCAGGTGGCACTGAGAGGATTATGGGCTGCCACACCACCCAGTGAGGATAGGTGGTTTGTTGGGGGACTTATGTGAATGAGAGCTAAGTGTTTTGTCACATAGGTTATGATCTGCAAATATTCAGAAATGGAAAAGGAGGGGGAGATGAGAAGACCCCCCACATACAAGTAGGTCACTAGGCCTCACTCTGTGTGCTCAGGCCATCAGGGAAACCACCCGGACTCCACAGAAAGACAGAGCTGAGTGGTAGACCTGGCTTTGAAGACCTGTGAGCTGGCAGGCATGCCCAAAGCTGGTAGTCTAGTGCTGAAAGTGATAGCTTTTAGTAACTATGTGCAGAAAAGGAGTTATTACCAGGGTTCCTATTTTTCTCTTTGTGATGGAAAACCAGAGACAAACAGAGATTTTGCCTTTTTCTAGAGAACTTAGTAGAAAATGGCAAAAACGTACAGGTTTGGGAGGAGGACCCAGCGACCGCGAGACAGCAAGGACGCGGAGTGGAGCTGAGGGGATGCAACCTGAAGGCATGTGCTGTGAAGGGGCAGGAGCTCTGCATTAGAAGGGGTGCTACAGGCCTCTTTGTCAGGTAGGGGAGGCAGGAGCTCTATGAATTGGGATGGTCAGGTCTTCTGGACCTTGGGAAGAGGGGACAGGAGGTGGTCCTAATTGGGCCCATAGCAGCTTCCCCAAGTGCCCACCTCTATATCATCCCCCTTTCTGGTTGGCAGAGTGGGCTGGGACCAGGCTAGGAGGAGGAAGCAGCGAGCGTGGGGAAGTGGAGGGAAGGCAACCTAAAGGCATGTGCTGTGCGGGGGGTTGTGCATTTGGAGGGGTGCCACAGACCTATTTTTTTTGGCGGGGGGGCTGTTGATGGGACAGGTAGATGAAAATATTACAATAAAATGTGGTGTTCTAACTCATAGCTATATATATTGTGGTGAGGGAAAGTCTACTAGCATTTTACATTTAATCACAGAAAAAAAGAGAGATTTGGGGGGGTTTTATCCGAGAATTTCAACTTTTTTGTCATGGAAAACTAGGAACCCTGGTTATTACTGAGAAACAAACCCTGGTCTTGAAAATCCACAGAAAGCAACTTCACCTCTGGGACCTCTTTCCTGCATGACAGCAGTGCATCCTCGCTTGATGCATGCACACAAATATCCCAGCAGAAAGTCTCAGTTCATATCTCCCAACAGTCCCTGTTTTAGGAGGAACAGTCCCTCTTTTTGTGCTGAATCCTACTGTTCCTCTTTCAGTGGTCAAAGTCCTTCTTGCAGGATACAGAGACAAAAACACCAGAATTCAGGCCTCAGGCACCTCTTTCTTGGTTGCCTCCCAGGAAAAGCACTTGAGAGGACAATGAGGAGATGGTTGAATGACAAGAAGCTAAATGAAATGATAAGCAGAAGAGCATCGGTCCTACTTTCTGAACTTGGAATGTGGGGAGGGGTGTGTGTGTGTAAGGGCATGAAGAGGCAGAGTTTATTCATTGAGGGGCAGAACTTATTGACCGAGGGGGCAGTGCTTGTTCCTCTTTGGCTGCTTAAAATGTTGCACGGTATCTCAGCTTGTTACTGCTGACACAGAGGCAGTGAGTGTTTGTATCTTATGGGAGCAACTAAGGGAACCTGGGGAAGGGAACCTGCATAAAAACTGGGCCGAGAGATGTAAAACTTCCTGGTCTTATTATAGGAATGATATTTAAATGAAAAAGCTCTGAAGTTATTAAAATCTGACTTGCATCACTCGTTCCATCTCTGTCTGCCTGTGTGGGCCTTTAACACCTACGCACGCAGCTAATTAAGGGGAAGAAATGAGATTGTGTCCCTATTCTTGCGCACAATAAGCAGAGAATTGCAATCAGCATTTGGGGTTCTCATTACAACTACTTCTCGGGTCAGTCAAAAGTGCNGGGGGGGGGGGGGGGGGGAATCGAAGCTGTTCTGGATTATTCATCAATGAAGTCAAATCAATTAGTTTAAACTAAAAGTGCTTGCTGAGACAAAAGGACGGCTACCAAAATAGTGCGCGAAGGAAAACCTGGCACCCATGGGAAGATTGAATGTTTCCAAGAAGCCTTAGCAGTATATCTCAGCAGGTGAATTGGAATGTGCCAAAAGGTTTCTGGCAAGAGGCAGGAACTGCAGATATCCAGAAATACAAAGTGACGCTTTAATTTCCTGGTTTATTCAGAAGTTGCTACCAGGGGGGAAGCAGCAGGAGCCCCCAATTTTTATTTATTTATTATTATTATTATTATTATTATTATTATTATTATTATTACAAAATGAGTCCGATTCTTCAAATAAATAAATAAAAAGAGTGGCTTCAAAATCATCAAGTTTTATTTTAAAATAATAAATGTTTAGTTCTTTATTTTTTCTCCTGTGCTTGCTAGTTTTTAAGCCTTTTTGGAACAGGCATCAGTTATGTTCTTGTGCTATTCCACAGAACAGGGCCAGCCCTCTTACCACAGAGCGACCCGGGGCAAGCAACCCGGGGGGGGCCCCTGCTTTTTCCAGGGGATCCCCAGTGGCCCCTGTTTTCCTCAGGGCAGGGGGTGAGGGCCCCACTCCTTTCCAGAGGGGGTCCCCACACAGGACCATCTTTAGGGCCCTACGGAAGGTGCCCCCAAGAAGGTGAGGCCACCAGGGGCCCCCACATATTATCTTTGCCGTGCCATAGAACCATAATGATTAGAAGCTCTGGCTTCTGCATTTAGCCCCTTGTCCTTACAGGGTGAAGCGGGTTTGCTGGAGCTGCTGTGAAGCAAGGGCATGAAATACCTGCAGCTGCCCCCCTCTCTTTTAGCTGCTTACCTTTGGAGCCATTTGCCGGCCATTTGGTGGTCATTTATGGCTAGAGGTCAGGGGGCTGGCTTTGTTTACTTTTGTATAAAAACATATATTTTTAATATTTTTTATTCCAAATATAAATAGTGCTAATGTTTGTAAGGGGGATATGGAGTGTTACTTCTCTTGGTGAGGGAAGGGAGGGTCTTATCTTGTACGTTTGGGTGTTTTTAAATGAGCCAAGACGATGGGGAGCAGAGTGGGGTTGCTGAGTGGCACTGCCCCTGATCACCCACTTGGGTGGAGTGAGTGAGGAGGGATTCAAGCAGGCAGCTCCCAGTGTGGCTACCCCAATCACGGAGGCAAGACGCCACACACTCCCTCTGCCATGTCATGGGGGAGAGTGAAGCGCGCTGGGTTGACCTTTGCAACTGAAATGCCCCCGGTGAGAGCACTGGGGAACCTGGGCTCCGCATTGCTCACAACCAGTTCTTGTGACTTGCAACGGCCGTGTTTCCCACTCTCAGTGCCTATGAGTGGAGGACCGGTCTGCTGGTGTGGTTGGCCACCCCAGTTTATACGGTATGGGGCTCTGTGGCCACCTGTTGCCACAGACCGATTTGGCTTGCCCCACACGGTGCGCTCTGGATTTTTCAACAGTGCTCCGCCAGTGGCCATGAGTAGGTGTTGTGTGGGAGCGTGCATCCCTCCACTCCACCTTCAGATGGGCAGTCTGTGAGTGACTCCTGCATGGCCATGAGGGGTAGCATCCTGTTTTAAAACACTCTTGGTGAGGGCTTGGAGGGAGGCGGAGGTCTGAGTGGGAAGACTAGACTCTCTTCCTTGGATGAGAGACAGGAGGGTGGGGGTGGGTGAAGTGGGAAATTCTGGTAGTTAACCATGACCTCTCTGTGAGAGGAGGAGGCTTAGCCTGGGGTGGGAGTGTGCCCATTTCGGTGAGAGACAGAGAAGGGGGGATGGGTTGGTTTGGTTTGGTACAGTGAGGGGTGGGATGTTGTTTATATGTACTGGAACTGTAATGTGGTGGTGTTATTTTTTTTTAAAAAGCTACTTTAAGCTACCCTGAGCCACTTTGGTGACTGAGTGGGGTATAAACCTATATAATAATAATAATAATAATAATAATAATAATAATAATTTGCTCTAATGAATTAAAGCTGAAATTTTAACAAATTTTAGCAGCTGGGACCTTAGAGGAACAAATATCTTGACGTCTTGAAGACATATGATTTGTGAACTCTGGGGTTGGCTGGCTCTCTCATCTCTCCAGTGGGAAAACAGCATGTCAGCAAGATTCACAGAACGGGGGACCAGTGGCAGATAATGGATGTAATGGTTTAGTGCCTCTTTCTACAGCTACTCTTAAAGATGCAGAGGAATATACAGTGAAGCCAGCTCAAACCAAGGATCCTGGAGCCAATATAGATAGAAGTCTCCTTCCACCTATCATGGTCAACAAAGACCAGTTGGCAGGAGAGGGGAAAGGACTGGAGAGTCTGCAGAGTCAGCAAAGTTTGCCAAGTCTCTCCAAAATTTTACCAGCCCATAGCACACAAATATAATAAACTCTGCATCCCACAGATGCTTTAACACACCACATCCCCAAATTACATTATTTGGAATCTGTATTAACAGAATTTTATTTTTCACTTGAACTCTTGTCTCCAAGGGGCAAGTTCAGCACATTATCCTCTAATCTACCCTGGCTTTATACCAGAATCAGCTAGTCATTACAATAAGACTGAATACAGAATTCTACAGAATCAGATCAGAGATGGCCTCTAGTTAGTCACAAATCAATTGGATCCATTGGTATAAAACATGTGCTCCTGCCCCCCAAGTTTGAAATGCAGGGAACAATGCTTCCCTTCTCAACAGCTTGGACCTTTTATCCCATAGGAGTTTGGGTTATTCTAGCCAAGGCTTAATTTGTGCCAGAAGTTCCCAGGCCTCAGCCATCAGTCCCAGTTCCTCCTCCAGACCCTGCTGCTGCTGCTACTCTGAAAAATCCCACCCGTGGCTGGAGGCAGAAGAACCAGCTTCACCCCCAGTCTCTCCTTTGACAGGGTTGAATCATATGGGTGTCTCCAAACAGCTGACTGGTGACAACAGGTGATTTCAGACATGACGGGGCACCTGTTAGCGCCATCACGGAATCACCTTTCTGATTCCCAGCGGGAATCAGAACAGTTCGTCAACAGACGAGCCAGCTGATTCCAGCGGGGAATCTAGGGAGGGGGCAGGGCTGCACGGCGCAACTTGCGGCTGCACAACCCCGCCCCCCCACGCTCCCCCAGCAGCCCACCCTCCTGGAGACGGGCGGGTGCAGAGGCCAATTCGGCTGCTGCACCCGATTCCATCCCGGGGTCTGGGCCACAGCCCGGAATCGGTGGTGGTAAGAGATGTTACTGTCCGCCGATGCTGGCCCATGGTTCAATTAACCACGTTTTTGGGGATGGTGCGCGGACCATCCTCGAAAGCGTGGTTATTTTGCTCACTGCCGGTGGTTCACCATGGTGAACATCTGGCAGCAAGCAACCAGACGTTACGAGACCATCCGCCGTCACCACGGGGGATTGTCCATGGTTGACCGTGATCTCGTAACGTCTGAAAATACCCAACATCAGCTTTCAGCTTTGACCCCCATTAAGTTTTATCCTTCTCTGAGCAAGGGCTGGCAAGGGAGGAGTGGGAACAGGGTCTGGTGGAGTGCTGAGTTTTGGTAGGGCAGATCCATCAGACCCTCTGAATATCCCCTATGATTCTGGGGTCAAGAAGTGGGACTTCTCAGGCAGGCTTGTGCCTAGCAGATTATTTTTTCTTTTACAAATTAAGCGCTGTTATAGCTTGATCCCTCTGTACTTAATCCAGAAAGGAGATGCAATTCTGACAGGTTTGCTACAAAAGCTGGCTTCTAGCCCTAATCGAAGAGACACACGAGCTCTGGAATGGTCCCAATTCAATACTTGGAGTAAATGAACGATGGCTGCAGTCCAACTGGTGGAGACGGAGCTAGGATTCAAGCTGCCCAAGGCTCCCAGATGCTTGGAATGAGACTCCTTTGTCCAAGAGAATGATGTAGCCATAGTAGCCCGTGCGCCTATTTCTCTGCTCTTCATCCACAAAGCATATGTGAGCTTGTAGCAGAGTAACCACAGAGGTGAGATTTTAGCTCCAAGAGTAAGGATGCATGCCTTTAGATCAGTAAGCCCCTAGCTCAACAGTCACCCTGCCAGAGCTTTCTCACTAGATAGTCTTCTGAAATGTTTTCATTGCAAGCAAGAGAAATGTCTGTATTTTTTCCTTAGACCCGTGAGTGAACAAAAGAGGCTGTTGGGTTTTAAAGCTTACAGCAGCAAACAGAGCTCCTTGGCTCTCAGGGGCTGTTGGGTTTGTGCTGTTTTCTGTTTGGTTTCCCTGAAATTAGTAGGGCAAAATTTAGCTTGGAGGAACAAGGAGAACAGGCTGAAAAGAAGGAGGAGGACAAGAAATATCATGTTGCCCAGAAAGGCAGGATCTCCAGTGGGTAGAATTCTCCTTAATCCTTTTCCTTGTCTTGGATGTCAGTGAAGAAACTAAATGCCCAAGACACTGGGTGTTTTCAGATGGACGTGGGACTGCTCCCACCCCTGGAGCTGCTCCAGAGCTGCACCCCTGTGTCCACCTGTTCCCAGCCCTGCCTTGGTCAGGATCAGATGGACCCAGTAGGTTCCCTAGCCTGAAGTTCTCCCACACGGTTCCCCCTCCCCCAACACACACACACACACCCATAGAGTTGCAGGCTAGAGCATTAGTAACACTATGGTATTGCCCAGGGCAATGGCCGACAAAGCAGAGCAGCAGTGTGGGTCTACACATTAGACAGAGAGCTTCTCTGCTTTGGGCCAGTGCCTTGGGTTTGGTCAGCCTACTCTGCTGGCAGCATTCGGGGTTGTTCCAGAGCACCGGCGTCAGGCCTGCCCCTGCTCCGATTCAACATCTGGCGGGCTTCCTTTAGATGGACGGGCCACCCATGGGTGATGCGGGCTGGCCAGACCCCCAGCACCAGGGAAGCCCATCCATCTAAAAACACCCATTATGTCTCTGGTGTGAAGAGAACAGCTTGACTCAGGAAATGACGACGCAAGGAGGGGAAGACAGTAAGAATGGCCTAGTGGCTAGGTTGTCACTGAAACTGAAGACTCATGAGAGGAAGCCCTTCCTCTGTCTCTCTTGTGTGACCTTGGGCAAGTCAAGTATATCCAGGGACCTGAGTTCACTCCATTTTACCCATTGCCACCAATGAGGAAAACTCAGTGAACATGGGACCCTGCTTTTCACTTATGTCCATATTTTCAAGAGAGTTCAGCACTGAAAATGATGGCTAGTTTTTCAAAAGGGCTCAGATCACATTTCCCCAGCTTAATCAGCTCTTCTGAAAATTGGGATGCCCATCACTTTAGGAAACCTGGGTACTCATTGCTAAGTCTCACCATTTGTCACCAAAGTCACAGAAGTCATGGATTCTGTGACTTCAGGAGACCTCTGTGACTTCCTCAGTCATCAGCAGCTGGAGTGTGGGGAAGCCAGGCAAGGGCTGTGGGGCCAGAAAAGCCACAGAGGAGACGGCACAACAGGATTGAGGGCAGAAGTTAAGCAGTGGCAGTTGGAGGAGAGGAGCCTAGGTGGTGGCAGCTGCAAGGGGAAGAGGAGGGGGCTGAAAGGAGAGGTGGGAACCAAGGGGGAGCCACTTAGAGGTGTGCCTTTCACACCTCCCTGTCCACTGCAGTGCAATTCAAAAATAACGTTTGTGTGACTTTCCCTAAGCCAATGAAATTTGCTGTTATTCTGTGGTCAAGCGTGAGGAGCGGCTGCTTTCTTAACCTTGAGGGACTGAGAGTGAGTGAAGGCGTGAGTGTGGCCTAATCATGAGCAAGCAGAGGAACCAAGACTTCCTCAGATTTTCCCATGGCTTCTCCATGATTTGGGGGAAGGGGGCTATGTCCGGTGACAACATCTTAGCCATAGTCACTGCCAGTGGTTTTCCACGGGACTCCTCTGGAGCAAGTGGTTTGAGGATTGTGGTGTAGGTTTCATAAAGTGCGGGGCACCTGGATTTTCAGAAGAGCTTAGCATGCTGGGGAAATGGGATTTGAGCCCTTTTGAAAATCTATCCCTAATTTTGAATTATAAGCTCTTTTGAAAATATGGACAAATGTGACATATTTTGGTGCCTAAGTAGGAACTGATTGCTTTGGAAGTAGCCTGTGTTCTCCCCTCCCCTCTTTTTCCTTCATAGTGGTGAGCAGAGCAGATGGTGCAATAAACTATAATAAACTATGTAATAAGTGAGGAGCACCAAACGCAGCCAGCACGTTAAAATAATAGGCCAGAGATGACAGCTCCTTTATTGCCTTGTTAAATAACCTCCTCTCAGACTTTCCAGTTCCTCTTGGATCCTCTTCCCCTAATTTTGTAACAACTCACAAGTTGCAGAGAAGTGCCCCCTGCTGCATGCTGGGCTGAGTCTTTATTCTATATCTTGGGTCCCCCTTGAGAAGGTAGAGATTACACTCGACTTTCTTGTATTGATTGTTCCCAGTGCTAAAATTTCCTTTCTACTAAAGCACACTCTACTGTATTGTGACTGAGTTTTCAGACTGATGAATCACAAACTGGTTTCAAGAATGGGGAGTGGGCAGGCCAAAACCACAGTATTTTAAATTTTATTTATTATTATTATTATTATTATTAATATTATGCTCCATTTTTACCCTTTCTTTTTTAAAAAAAAAATTAAAAGCATATTCTTAGCCCTCGTGCTCACAAAAAGACCTGAAAACGTGAAGGAAGAAATGGCACCTGCTGGAACCTATTGTCAGCCTGCCGTAACAGCTCAGAAAGGTGTGAACTGATTCACTCATCTTAGTAGGTGCTTTGTGGACTCTGGTCCTGCGACTGTGAATTTGGTAGTGTTGAAACAGGTAGCTAAATTGCTAGCCCTGGGTAATTCAGTAATTTCTGGAACCAGTATGGAATTCCCGAACAATTCCCTGATTACCGATAAGGGTACTCGACTTTCCAAGATATTGGGAAATACTGTTGTGATTGACCAAGTCTCCATTTACTGTTACTGTCTTTCCGAGTTACCAATTGTGGCAGGACTTTGCTCACCTGCATCGCGTCCTGCAGGATCAAGCTCCAAAGTCAGTTACTCCAACAGGGGATCAGCATTTAGTCTCTTTACTCAGTCTCTATTCATATATACGTACAACCTTACACACAGATGCAGTCTTCGTAACCCCTGCGGGTTCTCTAGGTTAGACATGCCCAATCTAGAACCAGATTGCTCTGGCGATGTCTCTGAGCCCTTGTCCTGAAAGTAGAGCTCACCCCTAGCTGCTCCGTCCATCACAGCCCTCTTTCTGAGTGTTAGCTCAGTCTTTATTGTCTTGGCTGGCTGCCACCATGCCCATTCACAGTTGCAACCTCTTTGGTGCTGTCCTGCTTCCCCTGTAGAACCTGCTAGCACCTGCAACTGGCTGGCACTAGCTGCTTTTCTTAAAGGGCCCTTGGTCCACAGGGACTCTGCCCTGCTACACTGATTTATCACATTACCTAGTTTCTGTTTCACCTCTGGGTTTCCATCAGTAAATGGAAGCTTGATAAAATCGTGACAGTATTTCCTGGTATTTTGGGAAGTTGAGTACCCTTACTGAGAATAACAGTATTTATCACAGGCTGAATAAACAGAGCCCAGCCCACAAAGAATGCAAAAAGAAATTATGGTAATATGTCAGAATTATGTTGGGAATGGAAATTTACGGAAAAGCGGTAAATGGTAAGCAGGTAAACTGGTAAACTTTAGTGGTAAAAAGGGAAATCAATCAGGAAGTTGATGAGCGCTGCTCTGTTCCCAATTTGACCAAGATGGAACAGGCACTGAAATTCATCCCGTTTGTGCTGTGTGGGAAGGAGGGCTGACTGCCCGGGGCTGTGGCAGCAGAGGCAAGCTCACAAATCCAGAATCTCAGCAATTCTTGCTTCTTAATTTACCAAATCATTAATACAATACAGTCCCAAACTTTCTAGGCCTTGAAGCAGGCTCTGCATTCAGGCTCTTAGCCTTCTGGCTGAGTCAGCATCTTGGAGAACTCCCAGTGGCCAGAAAGCTTAAGCCTGTGGTCTGCTCTGCTCTCTGTCAGAGTCAGGCTCTAACTGTCAGAGTTTTCCCACTGCCAGGCTCTTATAGTGCCTGGAGGGGTGGAGCCAAGGCACAGGAGACTACTCCTTAAATGACCTGTGCCCAACCCACTACACGCAAATACTCATTTCATCCTTACTCCAGACACTTCCTGGCAACAGACCCGTGAAGCCTTAGCCTTGGCCAGTGGTTGAGAAAGGGTTAAACACTCAGCTCAATCGTAGCTGTTTCTTAGTGACTAATCAGTGCAGCCTTGGCATTTTCTTTGTGGACCAGACTCTATTTTTAGGAGTAAAAGGGAAAACAAAATGCTAACAGCATGCAGCTGGAACTACAGTGTCTGAACAGTGAGACGAGCCCGCAGTGTGACCTGAAGCCTCGTGGAAGGGAGGCGTATAGACTCCTCTATACATAAGCAAGAGGGGCAAAGGAAGACATACAGGCTAAGCCAGCAGTGTTTGTACGAAAGGCTGAAGCAAGAATCAAATTGGATTTTCGCGTGATATCTCATGAGATTTCGGCCGGGACCAAGATCTCGCTGAAATCTCAGCCCCAGTAAGAAATCTCATGAGATATCTCAGAAATAACTCACTCACTCACTCACTCACTCAATCAACCACTGTGCACTTGCAAATGGCCACTGGGACCATTTTACACATGCGGAGCCCTTTTTCAAAATAGCATTGGCAGTGTCAGCGCAATTTGAAAAAGAGCAGTGGCTCTGTGCATGTGCAGTGCTGTTCACGCATGCACAGAACAGCTGCCCTTTCCCCAAACGGCGCAAATACAGTCGGTGCCATTTTGGAAAAGGGCTGCACATGCGCAGAATGCTCCTGGAGTCCATTTTGCACATACACAGTGATTTTTTAAATGGTCGCCCTGAAGCCACCTCCTTGCTCCCTCACCCCCGTCCCCCACAGAGAAGTGGAAAGGGCGGAGAGCAGTCCCGGAGCAGCCCTGGACATGAACAGAGGCAGAAAGGGAAGTAAAAGATTTTGAAAGCACCCCCCGCCCCCTTTTTTTTTTTGATGAGGGAGGGCAATATTTTCACTTTTCTCGGAAAGAATCTAGGGAAATCTTGTGAGAACGAGCCGAGAAACCTGATTCGCATCCAGAAAAGCAAGAATTGCTAAACTGAGTTTCAGCCCTATTTGTATGTATAGTGCCTGGGTTGCAGACAGAGCTGCAGAGCCATCGGGCTCTGTTCTGTGGAATGTGCAGAGGGAATGGTCGCTACCTCTCAGCAGTAGGAGCTGGGATAGGCGGGCTTGAGGTGGGAGCTTTTGCCTGACTGGTTGAGGTAGCTAAGCCCTACCGACTCTCCTAACTGAATGAGTAATTTGAGCCTTGCTACCCAGCCTGCAGCCTACGTCAAGCATTCTCAGCTGTGAAGGGCCATATTTATTTACCATAAAGAATGAACCCACCTGTCACAGGAGGCACCCTCACTCAGGTAATTCCCCTCCGGATCAGACCCCAACATCAAGGTCCACACATTGGGAATTAGCTCTCTCGTGTCCGTTTCTTTACAGTGTCCCCCTCCACCATATATGCAACAGTTACAGTATTCATAGCATCTCACCATGACAATAGTGCAGATTCCAATACAGCCCAGCCCCTGGTTTAGCCTTCTTGGCTCCTGGCTCAGAAGAGCCTTATAAACAGCTCTCTCTCTCTTGCCCCATCTGCCTCGCAAGGAAGTCTCTTGCCAGCATCTGCTTCTTTGCTCCTGAAGCCCTGGGGCAGCTATGCTTTTTACTTCCTGGCTGACTTAGCCACACCCAGTCCAGGTGTCATGGCCCACCTTGACTTGAAGAGTCAGCACCCAATTGAGCCTCTGCTCTGCTACACCTCCACATCCCAAAGCGTGACACTAAAACTTTCAGCTTTAGCAGGCATCTCCCACTGCAGAAATGGTCCTCTCCCAACAGAACCCTTGGCCTCTTCTCCAGCTCACCTGTTTGAGGATCTGCGCGGCCATGGTGTGGGTGCAGTCAAAGATGATACGGAACTCCCGTCCCCTCTTCATCTCCTTCAGGAGGGGCCGGGCATCATCTGTGTCAATGGGCAGCTGACGGATTTTCAAGCGGATGTTGTACCTCGAGGGGGCCATGATCAGCTCCTGAAGCCGGATAAGGCCTTAGGGAGTGACAGGAGACACACACAGCATTACACAGGAAAAAAGGGATCATGAGAAAGGAATGATGCATTCAGCATGGTACTTCTGTCTCCATCAGGTGCCATTCAAATGTAACTGGGGACCAGTTAGCAGCACAGAGAACAACCTCTAGAACTGTTTAAAAGCACCTGGCACAAGGGTGCTGCCATAATTACATTCATGAGGGGCAGGAGAACTACTTCATGACCAAGCCGCTTTCCGAGCATTAGGACACCCAGAAAAGGTGGGTGGTCACTTCAGAAAGGAGCGAGATGAAGGGGATCCATGCTACTTTTCTGAGCATCATGATATTATGGCACTTGGGAGGGGTGGGGCCAAGAAGGAGCCAGAGGGTGAAAATGCAGCCCCTTCTATCTCCCTCCCAGCATTTACTGGCATTTACTCTCAGTACAACTGAAAATTCAAAATTTCAATATGATGAAATTCAGAATTTAGAAATTCCAGATTTCATTAATTTAAAAATTTCAGATGTTGAAATTTTCCAGTTTGATTTCAAAAAAATTTCAGCTAGAATACCTAGTGTGACTGGGAAACAGAAGTTTGAGAGTTCTAAATTTCAAACTACAAACTTTGAATTTCAAAATTTTGGTATGTTAAAATTCTCAATTTTACACCATTTTGAATTGTATCTTGTGTTTGGTGCAATATGGCCTTATTGCTGCTGCATCATTAACTCCCATTTACCTTCCTTCTTGAATTTCACAACTACCTTCCCTGCCTTTTTGAAACCAGATGAAAATTTTGCCCACATTTTTTATCCACTTGAAATCAAAGATTTTGTCAAAAGTTTGATGGTTTAAAAATATTTAACATAGCTGCCATCAAATTTCCTATTGATATTATTTTGTAGAATAAAATCATGGCTGAAAAATTAGCATTCTTCACACAATCCCCTTGATTGCTTATTTCCCCCCCTCCATCCCCCCATACACACACAGTTTTAAAAATATAAAATGATAGGCTATTCAGCAGCCTACTTCAGTGGGGCTCCACATTTTTTCACCAGTAGTAAAAGCAAAGAATATTAGAAGACTATAAAACAGTCCCGTCACCCCAGCATATCAGTAACAGCTGTCCCTGGAGCCCTGATTGGTTGGAAAAGGACAGACCACCTCTCAGACCCTTCAGGACTAGGGGACAATCCTAATTCCTGCTTCCGGCAGATGGAGAGGGGTGCTAGCTAAGACTGAAGTGAGAATGGGTTTTCATTCTTGAAGGAATCTCACAGTAATCAAGAACAGTTACCAAGATCTAGGCATGTTTTCATGAACGGTTCAAGATCGTGGCAAGAATCTTAGCAACTTTTACAGATTATTCTTTAGTGTGATTTACTGTGTAGTGTATACTGATTTACCATGTACCGCTTACTGTGTACTGCATTCGTCCTGGTAACACGCATGCACAAATGGCCACCGCAGCTGTTCTTCGCATGCGCGGCCCTCTTCCAAGATGGTGCCGGCAGCATCGCTGCCATTTTGAAAAAGGGCAGCTACTTTTCGCAAGTGCATTACCAGGACAAATACAGTACACGGTAAGCAGAACATGGTAAAACGGTATACGGTACACTGTAAATCACAGTAAACGGCAAAGTGAGAAAAATTCTTGACCGAGAAAGTGTTGAAAACGGGGGTGGGGTGGGGTGTCTTGATTATCGATTCTCGGTAAAAATGTGTCAAGATCCGTGATTCTCTGTGAGAATCAAGATAAAATCAAGCTGGAGCTACAGCCCTAGTGCTAGATGCAGAAAGAGCCTGAAGAGGCTGCAGGGGAGGAAGGGAGAGAGAGAGAGAGAGAGAGAGAGAGAGAGAGAGAGCGCATATGAGTACAGACAGTCATATCCCATGTTGGCCATCCCAACCTACCCCAATCCTATAGGGTACGGTTGCTAACACATGCGCAGTAGGGGCCTTTCCAGAGGGGCAAGTGATTGGCTGTGGGAACCACACAGTATGAGGATTCCAGCTTCATGCCCAAACACCCAGCTCATTTCATCCAGAGGAGGTTAAGGGGCAGGTCAGCAAGGCAGGCAGGCAGCCAGGTTACCATGAAGCACAGAATCCTACGCAACCACTTTGCTTGTCTTGCTTTAAGGCCACCCCTAAATCCAGAAAAGCATTCAAGTCATCCATCCCATCGAGCGTGATGGAATGACCCAAAGTGCTTTGCTGGATCAGTCTGAGTATCTGGCAAGATCAATCTTTTGGTGTGTGTAAAACTAGAAAAGATGAAGGTCAAGCAGCTTGAAACTTATGACAAATTGACTCTTATGAGTAATTAATTCCATTCTGGTAAGCAGAGCCTGCTGCATGCCACGATGCTACATCAGCATCAAAAGCTCTGTGCAGAAAAAGAAGTAATAATCCGAGACATTCATTCCGCCTCTGCACTAATTTCTCTCTGATGATGGAGACACAAAAATGTGTTGGATGCAGGTTGTTCAGGGTTCTGCAGACACTAGCTCTATATCGAGGCCTCCAGCAAATGCCCACAGCAAAGGAGGGGGATTGACAATTGCAGAGTGTCTTTGTGCAAAACGGAAGAAGCACATTAGAGCATGTCATGGAGGGTAACATACTGTGACCCACATTCACCCCCAGGAACCGTCAAACCCTGTTCTCTTCAGCACTTCCCCTTGAGAAAGAAACGTGGGTTTGTGGAATTGTCTTGGACAGGCTGCACCGAGTGCTTTGGGCCATTTTCTTCATGTGCAGTGTCCTGTTTTAGGGGACTGCCAATGGCACGCTTTCCTTGCAAGGTGTTGTAACAGAGTACGTACTGACCCTTTAATGCTAGCCTGCCCATCACTCTAAGTCCCGCCTTCTTTCAGGGCTATATAATTAGCAGACTCAGTAATTCAGGCAATCTGCTTTGGACTGTGAAAGGGGTGGGAGCTCTGGCAAGGCAGGTTCACACTGAAAGTTGTACCTAGTGCTTGAAGAGAGTGTCTAGGAGGTTGTGGGTTTAGCACAGCAGTGGAGTTAATCTCTAGGTCAAAGACAGTCAGGACTCAGCACCAAAGGAGTGATCAGCAGCCAACACCATCCAGAGAGAACAGTCATGTTATTATGGGTGTCTCACTGTAGAAGCCACGAAATAAAGGCGTCTGGGGCTCAGTTATACCATTTGCTGGAGAATTGTGAATCTCTTCCCCCCCAACCCAACTTTAGAGCAAATCTTTTTTTCGGGTAAATTACCACAGCACCACTGATTTCAATGAAGATACCAATTTATATCAGAAGAGACGTTGACCTTCTGGTGGCAAGGGATAATGGTAATTGGGGGGGGGGGGGGTGTCAAAAGATTTCCAAGTCTCTAAATTGAAAGCTGACAAAATAAAGCATAAGGATTTTCCCCTCCCACATGACATGTCATTAGCCTGTGGAACTCACTGCCACACTGGGGTTGAGACCAACAATTTAGCACGATTGAAAGAGGGAATTGAAAGTTTCTATAATTACAACCCATCAGAGGATAAAGCGGTGAATGCTGCCAAATTTTGGACAGGGCGATAAAGCCTCTTGTTCATGGTGTAACCCAATTTCTAGCTACTAATAAGACCTTTGGTAGAGGAGAATATTATTCCTTTATTATTCCTAGGGTGGGGGGTGCTACTACTACCAGAGACAGGATACTGGGCTGAATGGATCATAGTCTGACCAATTCTGGACATTCATGTGCTCCTTCTTTATGCAACACCATTTTTAAAGATGTTTGGGGATTACTGAGATTATCTAGACTAACTTCAAAAATTTATCCCAGACACCCTGTCTCATCCCCTCTCATGAGCCATGTTTCAATCCTGGAATTCCAGACACCCCAGCTGAAAGCTCAAGCTAGAGAAGCAAGTCCATTCTTCCACTCTGGATTTATTTATGTCCTTGCTGCACAAGGAAGCACTAGAGAAATCCCCCAATGGGAGCTTGCAATCAAGAAGCCGGATCAGCTTTCCCGTCACCTACCTGTGCTGTCGTCATAAACCACAGTGGCTGACCTCCACTTCAAATACTGTACAAGGTCCAGGATGGCATGGCTCAGAGAGGCATAGTCAGGGTAAAGGTTGACATAGAAAGTGTCCTTGTTATCCAATGGGTGATGTTTCCACCGCAGTTGTATATGGGGGACTTCCAGCGCATTGCAAATGGACTGGACAGCATTGGTACAGGAGCCTTGGGAAGGCCCAAATATTGCTACAACACCAAGGGCCAGTTGGTCACAGGCTGGAATAGAAAGGGATCAAGATTGTCAATACACCAGACAGCATCACTTCTGCAAATGATTAAAATTGCCCCATGCTGGGCCACCCCCAAGATCGTTGCAGATTCCTCTGGCATAGGCGTATCATAAACATGCCATACTTGTGTGCGCATTACCTGCATGGATGGATGCATTCGGGCTTCTGAGCACCAGTTTAGCAGAAATATCAAATAAAAATAACAGAAAAGAGAAGCAGAGAGATAGGTGGCTATAGCAGGTGAATACAGATAGCACAGCGGGTCAAAATTTTGTGTAGGATTTTTTTATTTTAAACAAAATTTAATTTAGCATCTTTTCCAAATTGAAAAAAAAAATACAATGGAATTTAAATAAATAAATAAATAAATAAATAAATCTCATTTTATTTTTAAGTTCAGAAGAATAAAAAGTTGATGGGCTTTTTCTAGAAATTTTCCATTTGAAGGGAGAAAAATTGACAGACTAACGTAGACTCATTTTTCAGCTAGCTATACCCTGGTTGCATGGTATTAATAAAAATGTGTATTATAATTATCTGAAGTGTAATATTTTGAAGGACGCAACAGTGCTCCTATTGCATTCCCAAGTGCTCTAAAAGGTTCTCCAACTTTGCAAAACATCCACATACAAGATAGCAGAAAATAAGTAATAATTGCACTGTCTGCTCATATTGCATTACTCCTGTTTTATCCCTTCTTTCAGAATATGATTTGAATGTCTGGCAGAGGAGAACTCTATTTCTTAGAGAAAATTCCCAACAGCCTTCAGACACCAGTCAAGAGTCTAGGGTAGCGGCACATTAATTAATAACAAGGGAGAGGTTTAAAAAACATAGCCTTATTTACTTGTCACATTTCATTAACATCATGTCTAAGTGTAGCCACTCAAAAGCCATGCAAGCTTTAATGAGACTTGAAGAAGAACTAGGTTAGCTCTGTAGGGTTAGTGGGTGGAAGAGTCATGTGCTCTAATGACTCTGGTGCAAAAAATCTGGAGTCAGAAGTTCCTTGCTCAGTATGTAATTTAGAAGGATTTTGATCTCCTGGATTCACTTGAATTCTTGATACTTTAGAACAGAACAAAGTGATATTCCTACATATACACACTGCAAGAGTCCTGGACATGCTGTTATAAAACCCAAAAGCATTCAGTTAAAATTCCAATAGATTGGTGGCCGTGTTCATCTCAAGATGGAAGATCCTGGTGACCGAGAATTAGGTTTATTTGAGTTACTATCATAATATCTGTCTTTTAGAGTCTTCTGTTGTATGAAGAATTATGTGCAAGGAAAATATAAATCCCTGCAGTCAGTCAGTTTTTTTCCTTGCTTAGCAACGAAACCAAGCTCATTTACAAAGAAACGCACAAAAGGCTCTCCATTCTGGCCAGCTGCATGTTTCTTCAAGACAGCCATCTTTTCAGTTTATTTCCAAATCATGCACCATTCTGCACACTGACTCAAAGAAAGCAAAGCAAACAGTCTTTAAAAACATAAGGAAGGGCTTTGATCTCTTCAAATGACACCAAGGTGAAGGTTCTATGGCGTCTACCCACATTTCCGTGCCAGCATTTGACACATCTTTGTAGCAATCCAAGCAAAATCATCTCTGCTGATTCAACGCCAGATATTGTACCTCCCAGGAATGATGGTCCCAAAGGTGTCGTCCAAATGGCATCCATGGCTCAGCCATTTTGGCAGGAAATTGATAACAAGCATTGTGGAAACAAGTATCCTGTATTTCCACAAACACATGCCAGCAACTTGCAGACCTTGTGAACCTTACCATCCTGAGCTGAGGTATTAAAGGGAAGGTCAGGAATGGATAGAAAGAATTACATTTAAAGATAGGTAGATAGATAAATCCCATAACTAACCTCAGGGGAGTAAAGGAGCTTTCCCATCTCAGCATAAGCCAACTGTGCAATTCTTAAATTAAGTGCCTAAGAGGGTGAGAAAGGAGCACTGAGATGTACAGAATCATGCTGTATACTCACCTTTCTTAGTGGCTTCAAAGCTATCATGGAAGTGTATCCTCTGAATGTCATAAGTTAAGGTTGTGTTAGGCAACAGAGTTCTATTCCTATTGATAATATTGGCAGAGAATCGAAAGGCTTGTTCCTCAGCGTTCATCACCTGGGAATTGGGGCCATCTGCATACTCGAAGATTCCTCCTGCAAGAAAGGAGCGGAAGAGAGTTACCTGCAATGTCAATGTTAATATCACCCTCTCCCAAGCAAGTACAAAGGCAGACATGATTCAGAGGGTGTTTTCAGACGTGATGAGATCACAGTGAACCACGCTGAATACCTACATGTGGTCACTGTGCCCTGCACGTCTGTTTGGCGGCCACCAGATGTTCGCCACGCTGAATGCCCACATGGGGTCAATTTCAACCACGCTTCCAGAGCTCCCGGCGTGAAAATCCCCAGAAGCATGGTAAAAGTGATTCCCGGCCAGAACCAAAAAAAAGTAACGTCTGGCCGGTAATCACGGCCCGGAATCCCCGGCAGGATTCCGGGGCGTGGTCAAACCGGCCCGACGCTGCGGCGGCATTGGCTTCGCCGCCCGCCCGTCTCCCCAGAGGGCGGGTGGCGAGGGAGCGTGGAGGGGGAAGGGCCGTGCGGCCGCATGTTGTACCGTGCGGCCCCGCCGCCTCCCTGATACCCCGCCGGGATCCCCGGCATGTCTGTTTGCCATGCCTGGGTGATCCCGGCGGGGAATCTCTGGGTTGTTTTCGGGATGGGGCGAAGGTGCCCCGTCACGTCTGAAAACACCCAGAGAGTTACAGATATGACAGGTTAATCTGTTTGGTGGAATTATCACTACATTGCTAAACAGCATACTGTCACCATTTTTTCCAGCCAATGTGGAGGAGTTTGGAAATCAGGCTCCACATGATTATTGCTGGTGAAGTAGTTATAGGACTACCTGTAGTTAGTCCTGTAATGGTAGACTACTTGTAATGGTAACTATAGGACCATTAGTACAGGACTCAGGAAATTTGGGTTCTATTCTCTGCTCTGCCACAGATTTCCTGTGTGCCCTTGTGCAAGTCTCTCTGTGCTTCACTTACCCATCAGTACAAAAAATACTGGTGATAACATTTCTGCCTTTACTCACAAGAGGTTGTGAGGATAATACATTAAAGATTGTGAGATGCTATGATAAAATGAGTATGAGATCCAGGTCAATATCATAAATATTTTATGCTCCAGGCATAGGCCCTTATGACACAAGACGTTCCCACCCATCTCCATGCAGGTTCGCTGCGTGGAGATAAGTGGAGGTGCCCGTGTGAATGCCGCGGGGGATGCGTGGGGGTGTATGCGTGCTCCTGCATTACACCCATCTCCACCCATCAGCCATGCACAGAGCAATGGGCTCCAATGCCCGATACTTTGTGAGTGGAGGCAGGTGGAGATGGGTATGCACCCATTCCCACGGGCACACACCCACCTCCACCCACTGCGGCCACATACCCATCGCCCCACCCACTGAGGTCCATTTAAAAACTGCCTAAAAGACAGCTGAAATTTGCTTTCATTTTTTTTTTTTTAAAAAAAGAATGTTTCCAATGAATTTTTTGACCAATTTCCAAATTTTGGTTGGAAATTCTCTGCTTCCTTTCACCCTCAGCTATCCCCACGGGAAAAAAACCCTGATAATTTAAAATTACCAAGACTGCAGAGTTTTAGGTTATAAAAAAATTAGGCTTCCCCATAAATTTGGTTTTCTAGAAACCAAAATTATGGGGGCTTGCTAACCAAAATGTGCCACAGCCTGTACAATTTATAGTATAAAAAAAGTAAAAATTAACAAAGAAAATGGGAGGGTGGGATCGATTTTTGATAAAAAGTACTGGGAAAAAATCTAAAAAAATTATTTTGAAGACACTGAAAATAAATTATTTATTGTTCCTGTAGATATACAAGTCAATAAATATTTATCTGACTGCTGTGTGTCTACCATCTCCCTCAAAACTATTCGATCCCCAACGCTGAATAATAAATCAAATCATAAATAATCTCAGGCCTCATCTGGATGAAACTTCACTTTTGGGGGACACCCTGTAAACCCTTTTACCCTTGCCCTCAATGGGTGTTTTCAGATGTTACGGGGCCGCTTGGCCCCGTACCGAAAACAACCAGATCATCCCCCACCGGAATGACTCCGTCACGCCGTATCAGACATGCCGTGGGATCCCGGTGGGGAATCTGGGAGAGGGTGGGGCCGCGCAGCGCAACGTGTGGCCGCACAGCCCCGCCCTCTCCACGCTCCCCGCCACCTGCCCTCAGGGGAGACGGGCGGGTGGCGGGGCCAATGCGGCCGCAGCATCTGGTCGAATTCACCACGGCCCGGGATCCTGCCGGTGATCCCGGGCCGTGGCACCCGACCAGACGTGTTTTTTTTTGGTGCCCGCCAGGGATCACTTTCACCACGCTTCCCAGGAAATTCCCATGGCTCGCCCGGGAAGCGTGGTTGAAAATGACCCCATGTGGGTATTGACCGTGGCGAACATCTGGCGGCCGCCAAACAGACGTTCGAGGTACAGTGACCACAGGTGGGTATTGGTTCACTGTGATCTCGTAACATCTGAAATCACCCAATGAAATTGGAGATTTAAAGGACAAGTTCAATAGCTCAACTCACTTTGAATTGAGACATTTGTTACATCAGCAGCAGTATGACCAATTACTCTTCCAACTTCTCCAACTAATTTGCATGCTTGCAATCTATTGGTTGGAACCATAGGACCTGGGTCAAGAGTTATTTGCACTAGTGCCTTTCCTGCATTCCGTCATGTGTACCCTATGGAACATTATTATTAACCCATTATTATTGATGCCATGACCTCTTTGAATTGTAATTTATATATCACACATGTGATTTTAGTCATTAACAGAATGAGAATGGGAACTGCCTTCTTCTGAGTGCTCAACATTGGATTCTCTCTTTGCCGTTCCTTATTCTAAGTTCATTTTACCTCATCATTTCATCTTCTCCTCCTATCCTCTCTCTGAGTTCAGACAAGCAGAAAGCAGTAAGACTACCTAAAGCAGCAGCCTGGGCTGCTCAATAATGCACGTCCTGAACGCATGCTTTTTGCTGTTCGGAAGTTGTTAATGCCATTATATCTCCCCAAAGGCAGAGCGTTCATGTCATGGTATCGCTAAGCTTTCTTGGCTTTGCATCTGTAAGCCTTGTCCTCGATTCCCTACCGGCAGCCTCTCTAATTGAAGTGCCTGAGCCAGGGTGTAAATTATGTAATTGTATCTCGTCTCCATGATGTAGGAACAATTTTGTGCCCACTACAGAACTGCAGGAAGAGACACAAACCTGGTGCTATCTGATTAACAAGCAAACTAAAATAATTAATGGATGAAAGAGATAAGCAAGTGCAGTTAGTAACAGATGGTCTCCTGGTTTCTTAGCGGAAAGCAAGCCTTCCTCTTTGATTCAGGGAAAGCTTTTCAAATATTTTGTTTTAGACAGCAGACTTCTTTGCAGTTCTCTTGGTATGTAGGGTACCACATTCTCCTCCTCCATGGGTCCATCTTTCTCCAAACATTGAATGGAGCACAATTTTCAGAAGCACCAAAATGGCATAGGCGCATAAAGTCCATTTTCAAAAGTGGGCTAGGTACTTAGGTGTGTAAATCTCATTAAAAATTAGTGTGATTGGGGGCCTAGTTTGGAGGAGTACCCTTGGATTCCCCTGATGCAATCTTAAAGATACCTGATTCGTGGATCTGCAGAACATCCATATAGAAGGAAGTAGCTTAAACACAACAATATCTGCTTTGCAGGCCCAGAAAATGGTCCCTACACTGTGTAAGAGGCAGGAATTTGGATCCTTTCAAAAATCAGGGTCTAAATCACAGGCCCTTTTTCCATGAGATGGTAACCACTCGTGCCCACTCAGTGGATCTGCATGGGCATGAGTGGTACCACCTCGTGTAAATCTCGCAGCTGGTGAGTGGAGGTGCATGTGCACTCCTGCGAAACACACATCTCCACTCACCCCCCACGCATCCCCAGTGCACAGAGCAACTGGGGAAAACGGAGGTTGTTCCATGCATGGGGATGCGTGGTGATGTGTGGAGGATGGGTGTGTGCCACCAACGCGCTGCCCATGGTGTGGCGCGCAGATCCACCCCCACCCCCCATGCAGCCGTGGGCCGTGTAAAACGGGTCAAGGTCTCTTTTTGAAAACAAAATGATCTGCAATTTCCAAAACCTTTGGGAAATGTTATCCTTAGACGTCATAAATGGCAATGAGGAATTTAACTCCCACTGACTTTTATTGAGAGTTATTATTAAAGTGTTCAAAGTATTTTACAATCTGTATATAATTCATCCTCACAACAACCCTGTTGTCATTATCATTCCAATTTTATAGATGAAGAACTGAGCCTGAAAGATATTAACATGTCCAAGACTACCCTGTGAGTTTTGGGGTTAAGAGGGGATTTAAACCCTCTTTTAACAGGTCCAAGTCCAACACTTCATTTATTAGCCTACACTGGTTCTCACCCAAGTTTTTTTTCCTTTCATGTCTGTTGCTGATTGTCTATAAGGCCTAGTTCATACAAACAGCTAAATCGCTTTATTAAGTTCTCTTAACGTACGTGCACCTCAGTATCATTCACAGCAAGTGGCCGTATTCAGGAGCTGAAGGTGAAGTTTGTTCTTCAGAATAATCAGGAGCAGATAATTCCTTTCGCTTTCTACACCAAAGTACCTTGTAATGTGAGCCCTTTCCATGTTCAGTTGGCAAACACAGAATACAAATCATTCCTAGGCTGCTGAGCAAAATGTCTCTTCAGCTGAGAATATGGCATTCATCCTGGAATGCTCTGAATAGGTATTTTCAGACGTTACGAGATCACAGTGAACCACGGTGAATACCCACCTGTGGTCACTGTGGCTCGAACGTCTGTTTGGCGGCCGCCAGATGTTCGCCACGGTCAATACCCGCATGGGGTCAATTTGAACCACGCTTCCCGGGCTAGCCGGGGGAATGTCCCGGGAAGCGTGGTCAAAAAGATCCCCAGCGGGGACCAAAAAAAAGTAACGTCTGGCCGGTTGCCACAGCCCGGGATCCCCGGCGGGATCCCGGGCCACGACACATCCGGCCCGCCGCGGCGGCCGCAGTGGCCCCGCCGCCCGCCCGTCTCCCTGAAGGGCGGGCGGCGGGGTGCGTGGAGGGGGTGGGGCCGTGCAGCCGCACATTGCGCCGCGCGGCCCCGCCCCCTCCCAGATTCCCTGCCGGGATCCCCCCGGCACGTCTGATATGGCGTGACGGGGTGACCCCGGCGGGGAATGAAAGGGTTGTTTTCGGTACGGGGCCAAGCGGCCCTGTAACGTCTGAAAACACCATGTGCAAGGTATGAAGGGATAGGGTTCATCATATACACTTTCACGATATGGCCACTGGGGGCAGATGGTGGTGGTACAAAATCAGTTTAAGAATGTAGTGTGAACAATACCAAAGTGAGGGTGTTTTCAGACGTGATGCTGGCATGGATTAATCCACTTTAACGTGCATTAATCTGGGTGCCAGCGTCACATTTAAAAAAGGGCCCAGATGTTACCATGGTCTGGCTCCTCACTAGGGTGGCCATTCCAACCCTTTAAAGAGGACGCTTATGAAAAATACATGTTGCAGGGCTGGATTTTTCTTAAGTGTCCTCTTTTAAAGAGGAGGTATGGCCACCCTACTTCTGACTGTGGTGGAGTTTGGCCCAGAAATCCCGGGGCTAATCTCCACCATGGTTGGAAACCAACCAGTGGACCCAGAGTAAAGTGGGTTATCATGTCTGATAGCCCACCTCGCTCAACCCGGTCCGGGGTGGCAGCAGATGCCGGGTACCATGGCAGCCATCATTGGCTGCCATGGCTTCAAGTCAGCTGGAGGAACGGGCGCTGCACACAGCATGGTGGTGAGGACATGTGGATGCACATCTGTGTGACACCCCATCCCCACCCTGGCCCAGGCCACGGTAATGCTTCTTTGGGGGCCTGCCGACTGACCGAGTCCAACCTGGAGTGGCAGGTCCCACCACAGCCCAGAGCAGACCATAGCCATGGCAGGACCCATCTCACCTGAAAGCACCTGGCGATACTAAACCCTGAGTAATTATTTTGACTTTGATAAATTGGTTTAGTTTTGCATGTGTGAATGTAGCCTAAGTCTGGTTCGAAAGGTCCCAGAGATCTGGACCAAGCCTGGACACAGACTGACAAAAACTTGGCTTTGGCACAGGATGAAGCATTTCTACCTGGCCTTTCTTCCCCCTATTAGTCAACACCAGCCCATGTCCCAATGATTGAGAAGTGCAGATAGTCATCGCTCAGCTTGTCTGTTCTTTATCTCCTGGCCCATATATTTTTGCTTGCTGCACAGAAGACATCTCTGGTAAGTGGATTGGCATCATGTGCCCTTTATAATGGTGGCATTCAGAGGGTGCCCTTTCCCCAAGTGTTACAGATCTCAGTCCACGCAAGCCCATGCACCAATCCCACTGCCTCAGAGATCTATCTCTCGCTTCCTTTCTATCTCAGTGAAATATTCATGAGGTAACAACCATTTTCCATCACAGCAAAAGCCAAACTTCACCTCGCCAAGATCAATTATTCAAGATTATGTAGTCAAAGAGGGCCTGCAATTCAAACATTGCATTAGAAAGACCCGGATAGTTGTTGAGTGCCCTCCAGCAATGAAAACACTTAACACAGGAAGACAGGAAACCATCTGCTCCTTCTGCCCAGCATGGATCATGTTTGTAGCTACACTGGGAAAGGCAGATGGAATGTGGATGGTCAGTGGGCTGGGCTGGCCAGCTGAGCAGCAGTGAATGCCCCAGGCAAAGGGGCAAAGAGGGTCTTTACTTATAGGGATAAGTGTCTGTCACTAACTCCTTTCCCACCATTCAAAATGGCACCCACAAGATGGGGAGAGGCTAGGTCACACTGGCCTATGAACTCAGTGGACTGGAAGACTCCAGATCTGTCCATAGTAGGGCTGAAACTTGATCTCATTTTTTTCTTGATTCTCATCGAGAATCAAGCTTCTCAACAAGAATTTTTTTAAAATGAGACTCTAGAAAAGCCCCAATCTTGACAATTTCTTGTTGAGATTTTTTTTTCTCAATTTGAAAAAGAAAGGAAAGTAAACACAAAACACGGTGTGTGCACAAAACATCTGCCAGGGCTGTGCTGTGTCTACGCAGCCCTTTTCGAAAATGACACCCACAGCGTCACTGCCATTTTGGGAAAGGGCAGACGCTCTGCGCATGCGCAGCAGTCACTTTTCACATGTGCAGAACAGCTGCCCCTTTTGGAAAAGTCTGTGCATGTGCAGAACAGCTCCGTAGCCATTCTTCCGCATGCACACTTTTTTTGCTTTTTTTAAGTGAGAATCTTGAAACATTAGTCAGATCCCAGTGAGATCTCATTAATGGTTCTTGACTCTCACGAGATTCTCACGAGAATCTAATTGATTCGCGTTTCAGCCCTTGCTCAATAGACCTATGGTGCGGGGCAGAACTGTTAATATCACCTAGATAGCTTAGGCTCAGCAACTGCAAGCATAAGTAATTGTGCAATGCATACAAGTAATCCCATGACACATTCAGGTGTGTAAAGTGACTCACAAAGCAGATTGTGGTTAAATAGTAGGACAAGTTTCTGAACTGTAAGAGCAGTTGGGCAATGGAACAGGTTGACTTGGGAAGCTGTGGAAACTCCTTCATGATGTTTAGATGCAAAAAGTATCTGTCTGGTGTAGATATTGGTGTAGATATCATGGCCCCCTGGCTGGTAGGGAGCGCCGTGACACAGGGCCGGACACGGGAGGATGTCCCACGCCCCATGGCAGCACCGGATGCACCCTATCGAGCAGCCAGCCATGGAGGGCTTCAGCGCTTAATTTATAAAAAAAAAACAAAGATGTGTTGGGGTTCCAGTCCCCTTGATCCCAGAAGATGGGAGGGATTTAGAGAGGCTGGTGGAGCTGCTAGACTCCATGACTTCACCAGCACGTATTCCTGTCCCTACGTTGCCAGCCCTTGCTCAGGGCTGGATGAAGCCTGATGGGGACACAGACTGGGGGATGGCACTACCACTGTCAATGAGCGGTGTGGCACCACTTATCAAAACCAGTAATGTCCGAGGAGAACCTGGGACTAGGAATGAAAGTCAATCTCAAGTTTTTCTTCAGCTTCTTTCATCGAGAATGACGGATCTCGGCTCGTTTTAAGCGAGAATCGATAAACCCTCCGGTTCTTGACACTTTCTTGGTCAATATTTTTTTCTCCATTTCCTTGCCAGAGCTATGTGTGTACCATGTATCATCCCAAGTCTCACATGCCGGGTCTCTCTCTCTCTCTCTCGTGTTCTTTCCAACACCGCCCACCAACTCCACACAGGGCCAGCTCGGGGCTCCAGAAGCGGCACGAAGGTGGATACTCCCAGGTAGGAAGATCTCCCCCCCCTCTCCTGATGACTGTGGGGACTGTTTGGTACAGGGGGTGGGGCGTCACCATTTGGCCCATGAGAGGCCAGGGAACAGCTCATTCTCCCCATAACCCTTGCGGGGGCGGGGCCAGGGGAGCCTCTTTTCTGGGCCGCTTCCCATAATACCAGGGGCAGCTGGAGGCCGTGCTGAGGCACGAGTCGGGGGCATGGCTCGAAGGGTATGACCAAAGGGCTTTGGTCGTGCCCTTCAGTTGAACCACGAAGTTTGGGAGGAGGGGCTGTCAATGGGATTATGTAATGTGAACCTTGGCTGATATGAACTGTGAGAAGGCCTCCCTCTCTCTCCAGTGAGAGTGGGGTTGAGAGGGAGGATGTCCCCTGGTGGCAGCAGGGGACAGGTTGAGAGTGAAGTAGGTGTAGAGAGGTTTTTGGATATGTGTTGAGCTAGGAAAGTTAGATTTGATAATAGCTGAGGGAGATAGGAGATGATTAGGATACATTTGTATTATTGGTAAAGGAGGGGGAGGAATGTGTTGTTTTTTTGCAGTACTGGATCCCCCTGCGTGGGATATGGACCCCAGTGCTGCTGTTATTTTGTATTGATTTGATTGTTTGGGTGCCCCTGTGTGGGATAAACCCATTTATTTTATTTATTTATGATTGTGAACTGCCTCAAGCTGCCTTTGGGCCGGGAGAGTGCGGGATATAAATTAAAGATGATGATGATGATGATGATGATGATGATGATGATGATGATGATGGCATACAAGCCTCCTGGCTTTTATTTAGTTATTTATATTAAAATTTATATCCCGCCCCCTCCCATCAACAGATGGCTTGGGGCAGCTCACAACTTCCACATTTTAAAACAGTAAATACAATAAAAACATAGACAAAAAGGGCAACTAAAACCAGTTAAATAAGCTAAGAAAAGTGAAAAACTAACACACACCCCTCCCCCCATCCTACCAACTCCCTTCCCCGAAAGCCTGGACGAACAGCCAGGTCTTACAGGCCTGGAGGAAGGCCAGCAGACCCGGGGCCAGTTGAACTTTCTCTGGGAGGGAGTTCCACAGATGTGGTGCAGCCACCAAGAACGCCCTCTCCATTGTGGGCCCCTGGCTAACCCGGGGAACCGCCAAGAAGACACCCCCTGCGTACCGCTTTTATAGTGAAGAGTACCAAAATCTTGAGAGAATCCAGTATATCTGCAAGATCTTGTATTCCCAGGAGAGTCTAGCAATGCGCACTCACAAAATGGCTACCCTTTTCCAAAATGGTGGTGACGCTGATGACACCATTTTGGAAGAGGGTCGCACATGTGCAGACCAGCTGCGGTGGCCATTTTGTGCATGCACTATTGCTTTTCTTCTTTTAGACGAGATCTCATCGAGATCTCGCACCGCTAGCAAGAACATCCTGAGATCTCCATAAGGATTTTTGATTCTTGCGAGATTTTCTTGTGGAAAAAAAAAATGATTCTTGTTTCATCCCTACCCGGGACCTGAAGCTGGTGCTTCTGCATACAGCTGTGTAAAGTTGTGATATACACCTGGGATAAGTCCCACACACGACTGGTGAAAGCACCACACAATCCATCAAGATGAAGCTCCACAACATTGCTTCGTTCTCTGTCTGAATACAGGATAAGCACAAGTGCCCTGCTCAGGCTCCCAGTGCTACCCTCATACCTTCCCCAAGCCTCTGGAGTTTCAGGACCTGGGCCAGCTTCCAGGCTGTAGCCTCCTTCCCCTGTGAGCACCTCTCCCTTCAACAACTCACTACAGACTGACTTTGGTTCTACAGCCATCTCCTGTTATAACCTTCACATAAGGCGGGGTCAAAGTGATGAGCAGGCCAGACACAGAGAGGCCTCAGCCTGTCTCCTTGCAGAGGGGTCTCCATAGCAGAGATAGGTTCTGAAATAAATGCCAGGGATGAGCCTTGGAGTGAAAAAAGTGCCGGGGATGAGCCCTGGCAAGCCTTAGCATAAATTAGGCCCTGGGTATCTTGCCTTGGTGCAGGGAGTTGGACTTAAGCTGCATTCTAACCATATGATTCTGTGACTGAAATTCTATGAAGTATTTATGAGATCATGGGCTCTATTGGTGAGGGATTAGTTTATTTTTTAGATAGGGTCCTATCTGTACAATTCAGCACCACGTGCCCAGAGAGACTTGCCAGATTTATAAATAATAAGCAAAACTAAGCCCTCAGCTGTGAGATCCACCCCCTCCCCTTCTCCACACATAGGATTTTAGTCCAACACATTTCCACAATGGCAAGATTTTCTTTTTCTGTATTATGCTGAAATGACAACTGGCTTTGCGTGGCATTGATTAGCAAATGGCTGACATTGTGTTTTCTCCAAGTTCAGTCCTTTCCTAATGTTTTCCTCTCCTTTTTCTTTTCCCCCCAGCGGTACCTTATTATAATAGATACACAGTAGCATGGGGGATGTGGATTATATCGGCTCCTGATCCCAAATAAATTAACACTACAGACATCCATTTGGGCATAATAGGCTTTTCTTCAAGGAAGGATGTACAACTTGAATATAGCGCCAAGCAAGGAGAAAGGCAGACAGGCACAGATAATATATTGTGGATTATGTTGCTGGCTGCTGAATGCATCAAGGAGGACGCAACGTGAACCCTGGCTGCATTGGCTGGGGTGTTAGAAAGAAAGCAGTAATGTCGGACAGGATAATCTTTTTTACACAGAAGCTCTGGAGAAGAAATGTGTGCGCGGAGGAGGGATAAGACATGACCAGTGAACACACCACACAATCCATCAAGATGTGTGAAGCAAAAATGCAACAGGTTACAAATCTCTCCTGTTTAGGAGGGACAGTCCCTCTTTGAGTGCTAAATCCCACTGACCCGCTTTCAGGGGCCAAAGTTTCCCTTTCAGGAGAAAGGGACAAAAAAAACCTGGTATTCAGTGTTCAGGCACCTTTTTTTCCTGGTTGCCTCCTAGGAAAAGCATTTGTGAAGACAACGGGGAGATGATGGAATGACAAGAAACTAAGTGGCATGAGAAGGAGTGCTTCTGTCCCTCTTTATGCATGTGGGGAATGTTAGGAGGTGTGCGTGCATGTGTAAGTCCGTGAGGGGCGGAGCTTATCTGCCAAGGGGGCGGGCCTTCTTTCTCTTTAGCCACTGGAAATGTTGGGAA
The DNA here is from genome assembly GCA_003113815.1 of Sphenodon punctatus. Classification (NCBI taxonomy): domain Eukaryota; kingdom Metazoa; phylum Chordata; class Lepidosauria; order Sphenodontia; family Sphenodontidae; genus Sphenodon; species Sphenodon punctatus. Next base: position 449,273 of record QEPC01012762.1, read on the forward strand.
GCGTGAGGAGTGCAGTCGAAGTATTTCAGAGCCCTGTCAGGGGTGTGTGCAGCCAGTGGAGTTTCTGTCAACATTTTTAAGCTAGAGTTTTGTTCTCTGACCCCTCCCCTGACTTTATCATCATGTGCCCGAGTTAAATCAAGTGTGACCACACACATTTCATTTTCCCCTACTGGACCCTGCTTTCCCTGAACACAACTTGGCCCCACACCTGGAAATACATCTGCCATTGATACCACCAAAGCTTCCACCATGCTGCCAGCATTTGAAGTTGCCCTCCAGCGGCCAGGAGGAAGCAGAGAAATGCAGGGGCCAGCCCCTTCCTGCCTCTGCAGGAGTTGTGCAGGACTGAATTAAGGAAATTATTGCCTTCTTCCCCCCTCCCACTTTTTCCTGCAGGAGGGTTGCATCTCTTCTAATCCATCTCTTTTTCTAACCTCATGAAGGCAACGGGAGATGGAAGTGAGAGTACTCTAGGGCTTCAGCAATACTGCAGACATAGCCCTGTAGCAGAAAAGGTTGACACCTGTCCAGTTTTCACCCAGAGACTCCAGGCTTTGACGCAGACTCTCCAGGCTTCAGGGGAGACCCTGATTTCTCTGGGTCAGCCAGAAGTGTTCCCTGAAAACTAAGACACATCAGGGTTTCCAAGCATGATAGGGGGCAGACACAACAGATAGGGGTGGGCCATAGGGATGTTCCTGTCTTCTTTCTGACATGGCCCCACCCCGTATGGAGCATCATGGAATCAAAAAGTCAGAAAGGGGCACAGCGGCCCCTATGCTCTGCCCCACCAACATGGCTCACCCACTCTGAGTTAAAGCCCAGAGGGATTTGGTCATCCAAGCTGCAGGAAACAGGTATCTGGAGGGTGTTGTGAGGGAGAGGCCCTATAGCCTCTAGTGAAAATCCATTATTTTAGTGCAGAGAGAAATATTTGCTGTATTTGTCAAAATCACTGCTTCAATTCGGGCCTAAAGAAATGACTACGAAACACTATTCATGCCCACTTGGGGGAAGGGGGGGATTAGGTTGTGTGTTTTTGGTTGGCTTTTCCATTTGGGGGTGGGGGTGGTCATTTTTGTTCTGATATTCAGTCATTCAACCGATTATTCGATCAAATAACAAAACTGCAAATGACTGAGTCTCTACCCACACCCCCCCAAGAAAACAGAGGTTTTAATGAATATGCAAATATTTGTTTTAGTGTCAATATTAATTCAGATATTCAGAGTACTATGTATAAATGTGAATGAAATTCATGAAGACAGAACTTGCTATTTGTTTTAGCACAGGTCCATTTGTCATTGTTATCCATTCCAATGACGTACTGTGACACTATCTCTGGGCTCAGGGGTCACCCCTAGGTCATGACCCCATCTCACAGGTGAAGCATCATTTTTTCCTTGTCAGTTTATTGATAGGACATTCTTGGTGATCTCTGGCTGTTTTCACAAGGGCCGCGGTGGGTGTGGGGGATGGGTGGAGGCGGCGGCGGGTGTGCAGTGTGTGGGCAGCCATTCCCAGGGTGCACACCCATTTCCACCAATGGAGCAACTGCCGTTTTGGCCAATTGCTCCGAGGTTATGCAGTGGGTGGAGATGGGTGGAGCGCGGGAGCATGCACGCATCCCCACCCCCCGCCCATGATGTTCCCATAGATGCCCCCCACCACGCACCCACCTACCGCAGTGTTCACACATGCACCCCCAACCCGCCCACATTTATTTATTTATTTATTTATAAAATAATTTAATACCCCGTCCCTCCTGCTCCAAGCAGTCCGGGGCGGCTTACAATATTAAAACACATAAAAACAGTAAAATCATAAAGTACAATAAAAAGGGAGACACCAAACCTCCCCCCCTCCAGCTCCCCCCATCCCACCCTACACCCCATCTCCTTCGCCAAAAGCCAGGCGAAACAGCCAGGTTTTACACATACAATGGAAGAAGGGGAGATCCGGGGCCACCCGGGCCTCCACCGGGAGGGAGTTCCATAGCCTAGGTGCAGTCACCGAGAACGCCCTCTCCATAATGGTCCCCTGGGCCACACAGGAGACCTCGAGAAAGGCGCCCCCAGCAGACTGTAGAGGCTACTCCAGAGCGCGGAGAGCGAGGCGGTCCCACAGCTAAGTCAGACCAAGGCCATATAGGGCGTTATAGGTCAAAACCAATACTTTGAATCGGGCCCAGAAGACTATAGGCAGCCAGTGCAGAGCCCAGAGCACTGGTTTAACGTGCTTATGGCGACCTGTCCCCGTAAGGAGATGGGCCACAGCATTCTGTACTAGCTGCAGTCTCCGGACTGTCAGTATAGGTAGCCCCATGTACAGTGCATTGCATTAGTCCAATCTCGAGGTAGTGAAAGAATGGATGATGGTGGCCAGGTCACTATCTGAAACATACGACCGATGCCATTGCACCAGATGTAATTGGCAAAACGCACTCCACACCACAGCCCCCACCTGGAGATCCAGGCAGAGCTGCGGATCGAGGAGCACGCCAAGATTATGGACCTGGAATACCAGCGGGGGGCAGAGCCCATCAATGATGGGAACCAATACATCCACTGCCCTTCCCACCACCATCACCTCCATCTTGTCGAGATTCAGCTTCAGTCGGCTCGCCCTCATCCAATCCCCAACAGCTGCCAGACATCGGGTAAGCACCGAGACTGCCAGGTCTGGGTCAGATGAAAATGAGAGGTAGAGTTGGGTGTCATCAGCATATTGATGACACCGCACCCAATACTGTCTCATGACCTCGCCAAGTGGATGAATATACACATTTAACAAGTGCGGAGACAGAATAGAACCTTGCGGGACACCACAGCTGAGGTCCTGTGGAGATGAAGAACAATCCCCAAGCACCACCCACTGAGTTCTCCCAGTCAGGAAGGAGTGGAACCAGTAAAGTACAATCCCGCCCACTCCTGCTCGATCCCACAAGCGAGTCACCAACATCTCATGGTAAATCAAAAGCAGCTGATAGATCGAACACAATTAACAGGGTCGAACGACCCTGATCTAATTCACGGCAAAGGTCATCAACCAAGGCCACAAGTGCAGTTTCCATGCCATAGCCCAGACGAAAACCAGACTGAAAGGGTTCCAGATAACCAGTGTGGTCTAGATGCCCCTGCAGCTGCTGGGCCACCACACGCTCAATATAACCTTGCCTAAAAAGGTTATAGGGAAGGTTAGAGATTGGCCGATACCTGGCGAGGGAATCAATGTCAAGTGATGGGGTTTTTTTTACCAGAGGTCGCACACCGCCTCTTTGAGGCAGCCCAGCACTCTGCCCTCCCAAAGAGAGGAACTGATCACCCCCGCCAGCAACGGTTCCAGCGTCTCCTTCATGCGTCTCCCGGCTGGCCTTAACCAGCCAGGACAGGACAAGGTCAAGTTCACAAGAGGAGTCCCTAACAGTCCCAAGAATATTCCCTGCCCCAGCGGACGACACCAACTGAAATTGATCCCACAAAACCGGACAAGGCGGGGCTTCCACAACCTCTGGTTCACGATGTCAAAGTTGTGGTGAATCTAAGCGATTTTCTCTGCAAAATAGACACCAAACATGACACAGTGGGCATTTGAAACCTCTGATTCCAGGCGGAGGGAGGGAGGACCAATCAACCCCCTCGCCACCCAGAAAAGCTCAGCTGGATGAGATTTTGCAGAGGCTATACAGGCAGCAAAAAACTCCTTTTTTGCTGCCTTACAACTACAGCATAGGCACACAAATTGGCTCTATGCTGTAATCGGTCAGCTTCAGCATGCAAACGGTGTCACCATCACTCCAACCACCGCCCTTCCTGCTTCAGCAACCTCAGGCCCTCCGTAAACCACAGAGGCCTAAGGAGCCATCGCCAAGGAAGCGGATGTCTCGGAACTGTCCGGTCGATTTTCTCCAACAGTCAGGTATTCCATAAAGCCACAAGGTCATCGAGCAGGCAGTCGTCAAGATCAGAGGGTAACTTCCCAAGGGCTTTCAAGAACCGCTCGGGTTCCATTAGTCTCCAAGGGCGAACCATCTGAATGGTTTCTACACCCCCGGGGGGCAGACATGTACTAGGAGACGTGCTCGCAGGAGGTAATGATCAGTCCATGACAAGGGTTGTACTGACACCTCCCTCATCAACGAATCCCCCGCCTCAAGGCCGGTGCAAAAAATCAGGACCAGGGTATGCCCCCCATCATGCATTGGGCCGTTGACAATTTGGGACAGGCGCATGGTTGCCATGGAGGCTATGAACTCATGCTCTGCACCACCAGCACTGGCGTCAGCATGTATGCTGAAGTCCCCGAAGACACTAGTCTTGGGGGAGCGCGACACCAGCTCCGTAAGGGCGAGTAGGGATGCTGCCATACAGGTAGGTGCACAGTATACTAGCAACACCCCCAATCTGTCCCCTGCCAAATCAAACACAAGATGGAAGCCCTCTACCCCCAATATGGCCTGCACCCGATACCTCCTGACAGACCACGAATCCTTAAAAATAATGGCTGCATCCCCCACCCCCCAGGTCCCTCCGACCGAGGCTGCTGCTGCACAGAGTACCCGGCTGGCACGAGATGAGCCAAAATAGGCCCCGACACATCTTTCAGCCAGGTTTCCGTAATGCACATGAGGTCGGCATCATGGTCCAGGATTAACTCCTGGACTGTAATGGATTTATTAACCACCGACCTCGTGTTCGGCAACATCAGATTCCTGCCAGGGGTCCTCTGATCATAAGCCACTTCGTCACCTGGAAGTGAGAGGGACAGACAACAAACACCTGACCTATCTCACAGATTTCACATCCCCACCATATAGACCATATGTCCCCCCGCCCCATCACGACCCCAATGCGTGCAACCTCCCCAGCTGGAACACACACACCCCAGCTGCTTTGCCCACATGGCAAGTTAAATCTGCTCCCCACCAATTCCCCCATCCCACCCGCTCACACTAGGCAGGAACTCACACTTCCCCCTCAGAACCTCCCCCCCCCCACTGGGGGAAAAGATCCCCCTCCCCAATGCACTCCCTCTGCAGCCCCCCTCACACAGAGACCAGAGAAAATCCCCAACCTCCCACAACATAATACCCCCTACCCAAAACACATAACACCCCCCCTCACAAGCCTTCCCTAAACAAATATCCAGCCCACCGTCACACACCCCACAGTCCCACTGGCGTGAGGGATTTTACACCGAGGAACAATTTCTTCTCCAATGTCCTAAATACAAGGAAGTGAACTTTAGGAAATCTCTCTCACTCAGGCCCTTTTCACATGGGCGCCTCCCCCCTTGCACACATGTGCGAGAGGGGGGGCATCCATGTGAAAACTGCCTCTGAGACCCTTTACAAACGCGCCCTCATGGGTGGGTGGGGGGCGGGTGTGCGCCCACAGTGGGTGGAGGTCGGTGTGCACCCGTTCCCACGAGCGCACACCCATCTCCACCCAGAGCAACCAGAATTGGAGTCTGTTGCTTCGCGAGTGGGTGATGGGTAGAGGTGGGTGGAGATAGGTTGAGCGTGGGAACATGCACGCACCCCCACCTACCGTGGGCGCCATTGCTACGGGTGCCCATCCATCCCCACCGCACCTGCCGCGGCGTTCACATGGGTGCCCCCCCCCACCGCATATGTGTGCGAGGGGGGAGGGACCCGTGTGAAAAGGGCCCAAGTGAGAGAGATTTCCTAAAGTTCACTTCCTTGAATTTAGGACATTGGAGCAGAAAATGTTTCTCAGTGTAAATCTCTTCTCTTATGTCACTGGCTGCATTGTTGCTTTCCCCCCCCCACCCCATTTGGGGTGCACCTCCTGGTTTCCATCTCTTGTTCCCGAATGCAGATTCTGTGTTTAGGGAGAGTCTGTTCGAGTTTTGCACATTTCAGTGTGGTGCAGTATCCATTACTGCCCTGGTCCGGTGTGGAGATGCAGAGTGGTCGGCCGGTGGCTGATTTTGATTTGCTCAACCCCATGACTCATGCACCAGTCTCTCAATCAAACCCACTGCAAGAAGCAATTTACTCCTGTGTACAAAATTCTCCAGGGTCGCTGGCACTGTCCCGCTCACCTTTTCCTCCCTTCACTTCACACACCTTCATATACGTCCCTTGCCATCGTTATTTAAAGAGTCTAATCACTAGGTTGGAACAGTTGATTAATGTGTAATCTTAATCATGATTACATAGTGTAATTGGCATTAATTTGGAGAGCCAGTTAATTATGAAAATAATTGTCACAGCTTTTCTGTTTCAATAAAACAGAAAATGTGCTGCTTAGGCTATGGAGGAAACGAGGAATCCGGGGATAGTGTCCGGATCCTATGGCTTAGCGGGATTTGCTTCTCGTATTCAACCGGCATTTTCGTCAAGAGGGAGAGCGTTGTGTTGCTGTAAAAGAAGCATTTTGCCAGATGGGTGATATGTGTGAGCAGAAAACAAGTCAGCACAGTTAAGGTGGGGATGAGGGGCAGAGCTGTCTAGTAACAGCACTCTTTCTGGACGCCTTTGCTGTATCCCCCTTACAATGCATTGAATGTGAAGATACACCTCTAAGAGGGTCTGAGGAACCTGGGGCAAATGCCCCCCTGCCTGCCCCCGCTTCACGCTGCCTTGCACAGATCACCAACCAATGAATCATTGGAAGAACACATTACAAACCAACAAGTTGGCTGCTACTGATCCCTTTGCAGACCTATTGCACTAGCAGACTAACTCGCTGCAGTGAAATGAGCTGAGCTGAGGAATAATCTTAGCAGACACAGAATCAGCAGTGATAAAGGGTGTTACCAGACATCACACCAACCAGTGTTAACACATTGGGCATTACATCTGTGGATGGATACATGCATGCACTTACCACAAACAAGGGTGCTGGCAGAATTAGGTTCAGGAAGGTTGGGGGCAGGAGAGTCACTTCAGCCCATCTCTTTCTGACATGAGCATGCCCCCTTCTGAGCATTGTGATGCCACGATGCCCAGAAAGAGGGAGCAGCCTTGTCAGAAAGGGGCAGGGCAAATGGGATCCCCACCTCTTTCTGACATGACCTCACCCCTTTTCTGAGCGTCATGGTGTCACAATTAGAGCTAAAAATTGATTTCCATTTTTTTCCCTGTTCTCACCAAGAATCATGGTTCTCAACTCGTTTTTAGGGATAATCGATAAATGAGAAAAACACAATTCTCAACATTTCTGGGTCTAGATTTTTTCTCGATTTATCATTTACCGTGTGGTGGCAGAGTACAGTGATGTCCCCATAGCGTGTGAATGAAGAAACTGAATTAAGTGTGCAGCTGTGAAGAGAAAAGGAGGCATAAACACACCTGTTTCTAGGGCCAGCCAACAGAATATGCTTGGAATTTCTAATGAAGAGAGCTCCCTGCATGTTCCATTCTAGGAAACAGGAGCTGGTGTTTGTTTTGTAGGTAAACAAATGTCCAAGAAAATTACCCATTTTGGTGTCACCTATTTTTCATCCACACCACTAGACCCTGAATTCCAGCAACACCTCAGCCAAAGGGAAAACACTGCCCTTAAACTTACAACAACAAAAACCCCAAAACATCTAGAAAGTCAGACTCCCCTCACCACATTTCTGCTAGTTACACAGACACATGGAGGTCATCAACAGCTCAGAAGAAAACAGCTAAGCCCAGAGTCAACACAAACCTCTTGTGAATATTTGAAAGTCAAGATTTCCCCCCTGCTCTGAGTTGTGTGAAAAGATTCTTCTCACCCAAGGCTGAAACCAGCACGTAACATTGTTATCACAAGCTCACAACAAAGCCAAACAGTTTTCATCTCCAATTAAAGTCATGTTGGACATGGGGTAGTATGGTGGGGTGGTGGGGAGGAAAGACCAGCAGGGTATCAGGAGAGGCACTTAGTGTCTGTTCCCATGTCCCACTACACCCCACCAGCAGCCTCGGATTATTTGAGGGCTGAGGCCAGTGGGGCCCCTGATCTGACACTGATGCTGCTTAATGTGATGTCAGTGGCAAATAAAACATCAGCAATCTTTTATTTTATTCAGGATGTGGCTGCTGACCTCATATGCATTACATAAACCTGGCTGGATAAGGTATCTGGGACTATACTGTCCATGATGATGCCAGCCTAGGGTCAGGGGGTGGGGTTGAGGGTGGAGTGGCAGTGATCTGTAAAGACAAGCCCGACAAGTCTGAACTGACATGAATGAATCGGGCAACAAATGGTATTCGACCACTCTTCGTTCAATTATGCACTTTGTGTCTTTTGTTCTTCATTCACTCAGGTCATTCATCTTTTCATGCCGTTTTTGTTTAAATCTTTGTGCAAAAACTAACAGATGGATGAAATACCAAAAGAGATAAAATTGCCAAAACATGGTTACTCAAATGCCATTCAGATCAACTACTGCTATTCAAAATTGTGAAGAAAACCTGTAACTATTTATTCTACTAACCATTTCAGCTTTACTAACTGGGTAAGAAAAGCCAAGTGTTAGAGCAAACAATGGGTGAAAACAGACATGATGCTAACCACCCTTTAACCACCCTTGGTGGTTATTTATGCATGTTGCAGGGCTG
>QEPC01012762.1:463488-474580 GCA_003113815.1 Sphenodon punctatus
GGGGGGGAACATCTGTTCCCCCCAACAGACGTTCCGTGATCGCAGTCACCACAGGGAATTGACTGTGGTTGACTGTGATCTCGTAACGTCTGAAAATACCCAATGTTTCTGTACAGCACCAAGTACATGACTGGCGCTATATAAATGTTTATAATAATAGTAATAATAATAATAATAATAATAATAATAATAATAATAATATTAAAAAGGCATTTGATTCGGTACCCCGGAAAAATCTTTGGGAAAAACTAGCTAATTTGGGCATAAATTGCAATCTGTTAACATTGATCATCCAACTTCATACCAAAAATCAGGCAAGGATCCAGACAACAACTGATAATAGACACTCAGCACCAATAAAAGTTAATAAAGGTGTCCACCAAGGATGTGTGCTGGCTCCACTATTATTTAATCTTTTCCTTGGCGACTTGATAGATGAATTGCGTAATCAAGATCACTGTTCCCTGAAAACTATGCAGTTCCAGCTTTGCAGTATGCAGATGATATTGTATTAATATCCCAAACTAAAAAAGGCCTTACAACCCTACTAGAGACTTGTGCAGCTTATTGCACTAAGAATAGCCTGGAGATTAATTTCAACAAAACCCAGGTTATGGTAGTAGGGAAAAGAACTAAACAATATAGTTGGAAGGTGCGAGGTGAAAAGCTTGAACAAGTTGATACTTTCCAATATTTGGGAGTAGTATTTAGCAAAAATAGGTTATGGAGAGACCATATTAGATATATGGCAACAAAGGCGACCCCAATGACAAAGGCAATTTTAGCTATGGCAAAGCAATCCACGAATGTTAGAATATCAAGAATCTTGAAAATATACATAGCTAAAGTCCAGTCTACGTTAACCTACAGACAAGAAATAATTCCAGAGGGGATAATAAGTAACTTAGAGATTATCCAAAATAAGATTTTAAAAAGCCTATTACAGGTAAAACAGGCTGTTCCAGGAACAGTCGTAAAAGCCGAAACAGGAATTTTCTCGATCGGTTGCTTAAGGAAATTAGCTCTCTTGAAGGGTGCTTGTAGTCAATCGAGATGACAATTCTTTGCCACACTTATGTTTATTAGAAAAATTAACCCATACAGGAGCAACAACATACCCTTGGATAGGCTCCTTTTATACTTATCTTTCGAAAATGGGGCTATCCATAATGATGCTTTGGCAACTAACACCAGATCAACAGAAAAATCTGCTTAAAAGCAGAGCCACAGATATAGGAAGGCAAGAAGACCTGGCCATAGTAGCAAGCTGGAAGGTAGCCCCATGGCTCGCCCAAGTTAAAAAACACTTTGGGCTTGAAAGTTATTTAGATATAATTATCTCCTCTGCATTACGTAGGAATTATACGATATTAAGATTTCAGTTAATCGAAACAGCAATAATTTTGGGGCACTATAAAGTGATTCCGAAGGAGCAGCGATTGTGCATTTGTTAAGAAGGGGAAATAGAGACAATAGATCATATTCTTTGGAGATGCCCATTATACTCTCAGCTCAGGGACGTTTGGATTTTACCTCTGTTTGTTGGCAAGGAGTATTATGACACAACAAATAAAATGGTGAAAATAGTCTAACTAATCTTGAAGACTGTAATGCAGTTGCCTTATATGTCCAGCTCTCTTCCAATTTACGTGCTATTGTAGAAACTGATGGGTCATTATAAATCAGTATTGTGTGGTAAGTATTGACCCGTAGAACTGTATAGGAATATTGATCTTTTCTGTGTTGAACGTACTAGTCTTATGTCTATGTTAAAGTTGAACATATACTGTTCGTTTTAAGTTTTAAGTGCGTATTAGTTAGTCGCATTGAGTTTGTTTTTAAAGGGTTAAAAGGGCTATGGCGAACGCTAATGCCAACAATAAACGTATCTATCTATCTATCTATCTATCTATCTGCATAAGAATATATTAAAACTCTACACTGGACCCTCCTTCCCCTCTAGACAGACACTGAAGGACCTACACGCAGGGGGCATGTATTACTTTACACGCAGAGCGAAATGGACTTGCTGGCAGGTTTCAGTAGCAGGCCGCACTGTTGTGTTTGCTACATATCTGTGTGCATTTGCCATAGGATAGATTCCATGCTACACCTCAGGGTAGAACATTCTTCATCCCATAGCTGTCAGCCACTTGACACTTTTTAATGTAAACTTCATTACCTTGGCTTACCATCCTGTCTGTTTTAGTTGGAACTTGCCAGACAAATCTTCTGCCCAGACACCATTTACTTAAATTGCTGATTATTTTCAGCTTTACAGCAGTAAATTTACAAGGCAGTCAAAGCCTTTCACGGACTTTCTATTTTGTGTACTTGCGTGTGTGAAGAAAACAAAAAAGAACCAGTTTTGCTCTAGGAACGGAAATTTCAGAGGCACTTCAGTTTTTGTGGCGTGATCTTCTCTAGGAAGCCACCGAGTTGTTTTTCTTTAGAAAGCAGCTATTTTTGATAACACTTCTCTCTCTTTCTCTCTCTCCTGCTGACAGTGTTGCTAACACATTTAGACAGCCTTTTGACAGCCCCTTCCCATTGTCACAATACTGGAAGAAAATGCTGGTTTTTAAAGAGTGTTTACTGAGGATACAGACAATATTTTTTTGTATACCCTGTGGAGGCAAAGTGGGATGCAACTTGGAGGTCTGAGGGGTAGATTTTCAAAAGGCAAAAATGGCACATGGACTCCTAAAATCGCATTAGTACACAATGGGAGTTGGGAACATGGATTAGAGAACTTAAACTACCCCCTTTGTGTGGATGTGTTTTCATCAGTGGAAAAGACCTTTTGAGGTTGGATAGAAATACCATTCAAAATGGTTTTATTATCCAAATTGGGAAAAAATAAAAATAGAAAAAAATATTCCACTCCAATGTGGGCTAGATATGGAAATTTCTAGAGATGCAAAAGTTCTCCTTTTATTATTTATATAGCACTTTAGCATTCAACATGCATTACAATCCTTAGCAAGTTCATTCTCACAACAGTTCTGCAAGGTAGGTCATTCGTATTCCCATTTTACAGATGGGGAGCTGAGGCTACCCAGTGAATTCATGCTTAAGACATGATTTGGACTCACGTCTCCCAGGCCCAAGTTCACCAATACCTTATCCGCTAGACTGCACTGGCCCTTTATTGCTTCCATTCCCTCACACTCCTCCATGAATCACTGAACATAACATGAAAAAAATGTCCCTCTGCCATTATCTGGGGCTCTAGTTATAGAGTTCCCAACAGGGTCTCTGAGTGCATTGACTGGGAATCTTGCACAGGGTCCCACAATGGCTCAGGATGCCACTGATTTTTGCAATGGCATTCAAGGTCTACTCATGAGTGGCACCTTCTATTTTCTCTCTCCAACAATCAGAACCTTAACAACTGAGTCCCCATTAGCTGGAACTGAAAATGAATTTCTTAAGGGCACAGGATTGGTTTCTTGCACTGACAAGAAAGGATCCACCTCACTGTCCCTTTAAAACATCTAGTGATTGTGCACCAGCCATGTCACTTCAACTCGGAGGAGCCTAACGTGATGCAATGCTGCCACTCGGGCTGTAACAAATAGTAAAAAATTTATTTGTGAGTATTTCCGAGTTTTCGAGGACAGGGTCCGAGTGTTCAGCCTCGTTACTCAGTAAAATAAAACCAAGTATCAAGTATTTCCTGAGTACCAAGTACCTTTATACAAGGGCATGAAAAGCCCCATATGTTGCTCATTTGAGGATTTTCTGAGTACCAAGTACCAAGCTGATTCCTTGGTTACTTGGTACTCAGTAAAACCAAGTCAAATACTGAGATACTTGCTAAAAACTGAGTAATTTTGAATACCGAGTTTCAGCACTAGCTGCCACAAACCCAATGCAATTGGGGAGTATGTAAACCGTGGCTAAATGAAATAGACACTTGCAGAGGAAATCAGCTGCCTGTTACAGGACTGAGCTGCCCCCTGTCTGTAGGGGTCTCTCTCTGGGTGGCTAATTACTAGCACGTGCAAGGATTTGCAGGACTGAGCCCTAAACTTACCATCATCTAAACAGCTTTATCTTATTATATCTGGAATGGATTTGCCATCTTAAATTTAAAGGAAGCCCAAAGATGCTTGTCTACAACTGGGACTACTTCCAGTGCCGTCACTCTTGGTTTACAATGGCATAGCCGACAGCAGAATAAAGCTCTGTAGCTACATACTGGTTTTGAGTCATTTTGTCCCAAGAATAAAAGCTTCTAATCTAGGAAGAAGGAAACAAAAGATCCAAGTTAGTGCACAGTTGAATAGTGGATTTTATATATCATTCAGATTTTTGGATCGCTATCTGAATAATATCCACAACTGAAAGGAGTATTTGCATATCAACTTTTTCTGGTGTTTGGTTATTCATAGAGTTGTCCCGAAGTCTTGGATCAATAGCATCGTGGTCCCTATATTCAAGAAGGGTGATCCCGGGGAACCCAGGGAATTATCGGCCCATCAGCCTTCTGAGCATTACTGGGAAGCTTTATACCAGATTATTGTTAAACAGGCTCCAGAACTGGCTGGATGGAAATAAAATCAACCTTCCGGAACAGGCGGGTTTCCAATGATCCCGCTCAACAACGGACCATGTGTTGGTTCTTGCTCATTTGGCTGATGAAACACTGAAACAGGGACTGAAGGCATACCTTTGTTTCGTCGACTTGAGGATGGCATTTGACTCCATCTGCAGGGGCCGGTTGTGGGCTAAGCTCCGGGCCCTGCAGATGGAGCCGAGACTGCTTTTCCTAATAGCCAGCCTCCATGAGGGAAATACTCTGCAGGTTAGGCTGAACAAGTGGGGAGATTTGAAGCAGAGGGTGAATGTGGACAGAGGGGTGAGACAGGGCTGTTTGTTGGCTCTGTTCAACATATTTATAAATGATCTGCCTCAGTTCTTGGCTGAGGCCGATACCCACCCCCCACAAATTGGTGGGAGGGAGGTCACTGCCCTGCTTTAAGCGGATGATACGGTCTTGGTCTCCCGTACCCCAGTTGGGCTGCGTCGTGCCATGCAGCGGCTGAGTGACTACTGCTGTAGGGAAAATCTGACAGTTAACTACAGGAAGACTAAGGTTTTGATTATAGGATGCAGGAGGCATAGGACCACTCACGTATGGCGGATGGGAGACCACCAGATTGAACAAGTGGATAGGTTTCAGTACCTGGGTGTGTACTTTCCCAGCTCCTTTAGTTGGAGGGAACACTGGAGTACGGCAAAGATTAGGGCGGGGCAGACGGTGGGGGTAATTCGGGGTTTCTATTTTCGTAAATGGGGGCAGTTGATTCTCCCTGCGCTAAGATTGTTTCAGGCTAAGGTTATTAGCCAACTGTTGTATACCTTCCCCGTTTGGGGGTTGAAGTACTTGGACCCGCTGGAGCCCATCCAGAACGGGTTCCTTAGGGCAGTTATGGGGGTCCCACGAGGCACACCGCAGATTTTTCTCCATTTGGAAACGGGGTCTCTCCCATTAAGAGTGGTTGCGATTTTGACTCTTGTTCGCTACTGGTTAAAGGTTGAATTACTACCTCTGGGTGATGTTTCCCTTGTGGGGAAGGCCAGGGATGAGGGCCTGCTGTGTTCCTGGAGAACTGAGATTGAAGGGCTTGTGAGAAGATTAGGTCTATCATGGGGGATTTTGTTAAATCAGGGAGTGAAAGCCGCAATGATGATGGTTAGACAGCGCCTTTTGGATCAGCAGTTACGGATTGACAACGATAGTATCCTTGGCCAGCGGGTTTACCCCTTGTATATTCCCCCGGCGAGAATTCTAAACGAAGCAAGCTATTTGGTGGCTTGGGCAGATTTTTCCCTGAGATGCCCTTTCTCTTGTTTTCGTTGTGGAGTTTTCCCCTCGGTGGTGTTGAAGGGTCGATACAATGGTGTTCCAGCTCAGGAACGTTTTTGCCAATCCTGCTCCTTGCAGGTATTGGACACTGAATTTCATATTCTTTTTGAATGCCCTGAGTACGTGTTACCCAGGGGTAAATTACTGGTGTCCCTCGGGAGAGAGGGGATAGGCACTCTTTCCACCGCCGCCCTCGTCCCTTGCCTGAGTGATAGGTCCTCGAATTTAACAAGGTCCGTGGCTGCCTTTGGAAGGGTTGTTATGAACGACAGAAGGTGCAGGGAGGGGGGGGCTGCCAGGGAGAGAGAAGGGTGGTACCCTTAGGATCCCTGGGTTATTCATACCCTGGCTCCGGGCCCTGGTATGCTGCGCCCGGTGGGTAAGGGAGTTTGTTGGGTGGTTAAGCCTTGTGCTTCTAGTTATTCTAGGAGAGTCTAGACACGAGGGTTGGCAGTTTTCCCGGGTCCTATTTGAGATAGGTGGGGCAAATGTACTGACTAAGTCCAATTCCCAGTTGTTATCCATACCCCTCTTGTGAGGTAGTGGAGAGGCATGTAAAATGGGATATGCCTCTAGGAGACTGATCAGGGCTCCTTTATTTTATACGGCTATTTGCTATTGTACTATTGTATTTGAAGCGGTTTATATTTTATATTTCAGACTTGCAGCCCATAATGTGCTGGATTTTGTACCTTTGTAATAACCTTGGTTGATACAATAAAGTTTATTATATATATTCATAGAGTTGAAAATGGTAGTGTAGCAGGGAGCAGTCCTGCGAGGCTGCTGTCCCTTTAAGAAGGGGGCTGTGTGGGTCAGCCAGATGGCTGAACATGCATAGGGGCGTGGCAGAGCCAGCCCCATAGCTTGGGACCAGCCTGTGAAGGGAACAGGTTGGGAGACCCTGAGTCAGATGAGGCAGGACACTGGCCCTTTAAGGCTGAAGAAGAAGAATCCTGGCCCTTCCCACTCTGCTGGATATAAGAGGAGGCAAGGCAGAGAGGAGGGAAGTCTCTGTCTGGGAACAGAAGGGACTACATCTCCCTGACAAGGTCTAGCCACTCTACACTCTCCACGGTTCTGAAGGCTGGAGAACCAGAGGGAACCAGGTACTGAGGAGAGGCTGTGTCCAGGAGGAAGCCTCGTGCCTGGGGAAGGCTTGGCCAGAGCCTGGGCTTTGAGGCCTGACTAGATGGACAAGGGGGGTTGACGTGTCGCTCCTGAGCTTGTGAGAGACAGACCTGGGCCTGCAGGGTGAAGGCAGATGAGCTGGAAGCCCAGGGATTGTGTATACTGGACACTGAGTCTAATAAAGGACCGTGGAATAATACCCTCTGAGCAAGACTGTGTTGGGTCCTATAGGAGGGTACCCCCTTCCTCAGAGGGAGATTCAGCTGAGGTTCGGGCTGAATAAGCGTGGCAGACAGGTAGAGCTAATTCCCCTAGAGACACCCCAGTGCCCCAATGTGGCCCTGGGAAGACCCCCTACTACAGGTAGAGTGAGTTTGTTATTCATCAGTATTATTTGCATTTTTGGGTAGCTCATCAGGTACCCAAATAATATCTTCAACCAAAACAGGTACTCGTATATCTTTTTTCCTTTTCTTTTCAGGAATTCTATTTTGGTTTCTTCATTTTAAAAGTTTGTTTATTTCAGTTTTTCTTTCATTTCAGATGAGTCATTTTTGGCAGTTGCACCTGCCTTAGAATTTGCAGGGTCCAGGGCGAAAATAAACTATGGGGTCCCAATGGCTCGACCTTCCATAGCTCCCCCTCTGTAACCACTTCTGGAGGACCCTGCTCTCCCACCCTAGTAGGTGAGTTGAGGGAAGGGGGGCAGTACCCTGCAGGAAGCAACTACCCGAAGGGCTGAGAGTTGCACAGGGGTGGTTCAAAAGAACGGTTCCATTTTAATGAACATTTCTGTGAAACAGGATCAGGTTACCCATTATTTCAAACAGAATTCCAATCGGAAACTTCTGATCAAAATTCTGGCTGAAATTTTTTTAAAAAACAAACAAACTTGCCATTTGCAAATGTACAAATAGCGATTTAAAAATTATTATTTTGTCCATTCTGACTGAAATTGGACAAAATTTTGTCAATTCTGATTTCCAATTGGAATGAATGAAACGCCCAATTCTGATTGGAAATTGGAATGGGTGGAATTTTTTTTTCAGGCCTAGAGTTGCAGGTAAGGAGAGGGCCCCACAGAAATAGCCCATCTTGGGGCCTGAGGCTACAGGACTGGCCTCTCTATGGGGCCCCCTCCAACTGTGAGGCCCAGACCATGGTCCCTACTGGCCCTATGCACAATAGTGCTAATATTGCAGAAATTATAAAACTGAAATACTGAAATTACCTTTAAAAATATAATAAATTGGGGGAAAAATTCCACACAACCTGAAATAACCAAAATAGACACCCAGAGCATAAGTAGATATCGGTTATAACAAAAAAAAAAAAAAAAAAGAGAAAGTAATAATTAAATTCAGGTAGGGCATATTTGACAGAGTGGATATTCATCCCAGCTCTAGTTATTCTGCTGTTGGGTAGTTTGGTAATATGGTTACTCTAGTTACTGCACATGTGCCAAGATAACAGAATAATCAAACAACCAAAGTACCAAACCAAAATAGCAAAAAAAGAAAAGTAAAGAATCGAGCTAAACAGAAAATAGCCAGTGTATCTTAGTAGATAAGGTGCTGGATTTGGGTCTAGGAGATCAGGGTCCCAATCTAGCTTAACCGTAAACTGACTGAGTGGCCTTGGACAAATCAACCTGACTCATTTCTCCATCTGTAAAATTATAATCCATGTATCCCTATGGTCCCATTCCTTTTCTATTTTAGGGTGCTTTTAAACAAGCAAGGCGATGGTGGGGTTGTGGCCCATGGTCGCAGCATATCTGCTGCAAAACACCCATGATGGGGGAGTACAGGAGGAGGGAGTCAAATGGGCAAATCCCAGCGTGGCTACCACAGCCACAGAATCAGCTGATACGGACCATGGGGGGAAGGGGCTGGCCTTTGCAAGTGACACGACCTAGGGTGCGAGCACTAGGGAACCCGGGCTCCCCAGTCCTCCAGGTCAGCTCTTGTCATTTGCAAAGGCCGTTTCCCCCGCTCACATTGCCTATGATTTTGTGACCTGTTTCGTGGCGTGGCTGGCTGCCGCCATCCATATGGGTCGCGTTTCCATGGCCGCCTGTTGCCACACATCCATTTGGCTGGTTGGATTTCCTGGCAGTGCTCCCTGAGTGCCCATGAGTGCTTGCTCCGTGACTCATGGGGTCGTGCATCCGGCCGCTCCACCTTCAGACAGGCAGGTGGATCCGTGGCGCCTGGGCGGCGATGCAAGGCAGCATCTCGTTTGAAAATATCCTTAGATTGTAAGCTCCCTGGGGAAGGGACCTGTCTCTAATTCCAAATGTTCAGTGCTAGGCACATTGCTTGTGCTATATAAGTTATTAATAACAATCATTTCTGATGAAGAAGGAATCGAACAGCAGTTATTATTCACTTTGGTGGATGTGGTTTCAAGCAGATGAATTTGAAGAATAAGATATTTGCCGCAGATATTTATTTCAGCTCTAATCCAAATGGCCTTGCTGTTACCCCCAGCGTAATGCTCGCACTCTCTTTCCTGACACTAGTCGCATATGAGGTGTTCACTGAGATTTTGCTCTTCCTGGCCTGCAAGCTGGAGCAGGATTTGTACTGCGGCTGTTCAGTTCATCCCCCAACCTTGTAATGGTATTGAAGACACAAGCCAGTGTCTGAGCTTCAATTCCAAATGTGATTAGAAGTGTTCACCTGCAAAGCAAACCTCCTGCTGTAACAAAAGATCTTGCTCCAAGATGCTGAAGTGACAAGAGATAAGTGCTCATCACTGGAAAAGCCTCTCTCCAGCTTGGAGCATAATGTTATCTTGGTTGTTGCATTTTTAAAAAGCCTTTTGGTGTAAGAGGAGAGTTCAAGGCGATGATAGCAGAACGACTAAAAAGGTAAGTCGGGTCATCATTGGCTTCATCCTTGTCAGGAGAGAAGCTCCATTTCATCCTGAGAGGATGAGGTTAGACCCATCAGGGAGACAGGAGACATGGTTAAGTTCTCTGCTCCAACACAGCCTAAGCTTCTGGGGTTGGCGGTCTCTTCTTCACCATGATAAATTTAATCTCCCGAGTGAGTTGTAGTTTCTCATCCTTTCAGCTGGCTTCATGGCTCCTCAGATTCCACAAGCTTTTAGTTGGCCGATCATACCTCCTCCAACAGACTTCATGAGAAGTCAATGCATTGGGTGGCAGGAGATGCCCAATGAGCTGGGGATAAGACCTTGTGGAGACCCAGATCACACTGCCTAATGGAAACGTAGAAATCTGCTGAGAAATGACAAGGAGATGAAGCCAAGTGGAAAATGAAATGTGTGTCCTTTCTGGGAGGGATCTGCTTGGTTGGCAGAGAAGAAAAAACCCGGTGTGGCAGTTTTTCTCTACAACATAGCATGCACTCCCAAGAGATTGTATCTCTCCCTTTGTTCATCTTGGCATTAAACATGCAAAAATCTCATTCCATTCGCACTGTATTAGATACTTCATGTCACTGGGGGCGACATTATTCTCCTGTGTATAAGCTGTTTAACAGATGAGCAGTCAAGTGGCAAAGGAAATACATTATTAATGTTTCTGGTTAAATTAACTGATTAAAAAAAACACACACCCTAGGTAAAATGTACATATCAGCATTTTACACACACTAAATGAGAAATTAATGGAATATGGCGGCTTGCTTTTTAATGAAAAGCAGATAGGGGCTGTCTGAAAATCAAATGGAAACTTCATGTTAGGGGTATGTTAAGCAGATACGAGGATGGCGGGGATGGAACCAGACAGGAGTATTACAGAACATTATTAACAGCTCTGAGATGGGATCGTCAGTGGACACATCCTCATGTTCACACTGTCCCTAAAATTTTGGGCCGGTTGAAAAGTGGGAGTGACTGATAAGGGATGCACCAGTCCTTAATTGCCCTGTGGCTTCCCTCACACTTGTCTGAAGCGTCTCTCTCCAGAGGAACATGCCCCACTCCGTTGATCAGTAACTCCCATCCCTCAGTGAATATTAAGCTCTCCCCCCACATGCACTTAAGTGTGTGAGCATGCACACACACACACACACACACACACACCCCTCCTAACATTCCAACTGCATAACAATG